>CM039675.1:416291869-416746869 GCA_022496015.1 Hordeum marinum
TTAATTATATGATACGCATCAAACAATTTTAGATTCATAATAATCAATCCAACATAGAGAGCCTCAAAGAGTGCCCCAAGATTTCTACTGGATAAGCTAGGACAAGAACGTGTATCAACCCCTCTGCATAGATTACCCCAATGTCACCTCGGGAATCCACAAGTTGAGTACCAAGACATAGATCAAGTGAATCACTTGAATACCCCAATGTCACTATAGGTATCCGCATGCAAGACATATGTCAAGTGTTCTTAAATCCAATATTCAATCCAACATAACGAAATCTCAAAGGGAAAACTCAATTCATCACAACAAGATACAGAGGGAAACACACCATATCATCCAACTATATTAACAAAGCCCGTGATACATCAAGGTCATGCCATCTCAAGAACACGAGAGAGAGAGAGATTGAACACATAGCTACTGGTACAAACCATAAGCTCCGAGGGTGGACTACTCCCTCCTCATCATGGAGGCCATAGGGATGATGAAGATGGCCTCGAGAGGTTATATACGCTCTCCGATAGGGTACTAGAACGCCTCCAGATTTATTTTTTGTTGATACAGAGGCCTTGCAGCGATGGAACGAGGAGTCTAGGGTTATTTCTGATGGTTTCTATATATAGAGGAATTTTTGGCGTTGATTTCACGCGGAGATAGGCCACGAGGTAGGCACCCTCTAGCAGGGCACGGGTAGGGGACCTAGCATGCCCTGATGGAGGGTGGCCACCTCGTGACTCTTCTGGCCCTCCACGAAGGGTCTAGTGCCTCTTTTGTTCCAAAAAAATCATCAAATTTTTTTGGGTGATTCCGAGAACTTTCATTTTCTGCACAAAAAACAACACCACAGTAGTTCTGCTGAAAACAACGTCAGTCCGGGTTAGTTCTAAATAAATCATATAAAGTGCATCAAAACCATATAAAAGTATTATAAACATAGATGAATATGGCATGAATACTTCATAAATTATCGTTACATTAGAGACGTATCAGCATCCCCAAGCATAATTCCTACTCGTCCTCGAGTAGGTAAATGATAAAAGAAATAATTTCTGAAGTGTGAATGCTAGCATAGTGCATAAGTTTGATCAATGATAATTTCAATCACTTTTCCTAGCATCATAACAACAACTCTTTCTCGTAAAACTCATCATGATAAAGTAGCAACCAATTCACATGTTACGGTTCAAATAATGAATTCTCTTGAAACTTAACAACCTATGTTCTTAGTCACCAAACAATTGCAATTCAACTTATTCTCAACAAAGTCTAAGTAAGAGTTCCAAATGCCCAATCATCATTAGACTTGTATGATTTCTAGTACTCAAAGCATATTTTTGGAATAAATGGAATCCATCGAACACATAGAAAGATAGGAGCTTAATGTTTCGCCTCCCAACATACTTATTGTAAAGATAATTGTCAACAATAATAAGTCATGATCAAGTATATTTGACTCACCATATGTGCCTAGATATTTCCCCACAAGATGATGCTTTCCAACTAATATAAGTATGTTGGAATAATAAGTTGACTCAACATGAAAACTAAATAACATGAAACTAAATAGATTGTCCCTTCATACAGGGAAGAAGGGATTCGCATATATGCCAGAGCTCATTGTTTAAAATAGAGATGAATATAATTTTGGGAGGTGCACCCTTCCTGTCAACGTTATGAATAAGAGTTATCAATATATTCCATGTTTCATTGATACACAATTTACTCATAGGATATAAGTGAAGCACAAGAGTAAACATCAAAACTACTCTTCAAAATATATAAGTGAAGATCAATGAGTAGTCAAACAATTGAGTAGCTATGTGAGGTCTCTCTCTCTCAATAAAGATTTTCAGATCTGATAATTTTATTGAAACATCAAGCAAAACAAAATAAAATGAAACTACAAAAATAGCACAAACCATGTGGACAAATAAAAATTTAGGCTCAACATAGGCTAACCGATAGTTGTTGATGAAGAGGGGTGGGATGCATAGCATCCCCAAGCTTAGCTGCTTGCCACTTCTTAAAATATTTACTCGTGGTGCCTTGGGCATCCCCAAGTTTGAGATTTTGCATCTCGTTCAATCCTCTCATATCACGGTTTCACCTAGGTCTCAAAAACATCATCCACACAAAACTCGAAAAGAACTCGTGAGATAGGTTAGTACACATAAGAATAAATCCACACTTCATGTACTGTCAACACAAGTTGCATAATAATTTTAAAACATCATCTACTGTTTACTATTGTTTCCACAATTTATAACTACCAATATAGGCAATGGAAACTACAGGAAAAGTAGATAACAAAACTATGACAGCAATCTGTCCAAACAGAACAGTCTGTAGTAATCTATTAAAACAATGTACTTATGTAACTCAAACAATTCCGAAAATTTAGGAAATGCTAAATAATTTATATTAAAATACTATGCAAAAATTTCAGAAACTTTTTGCATTCCGGTAAAATACGAAAATTCAAACACTACACAAAAAGTTTCTGTTTTTACACAGCACACATCAAAACATGCAATGGAAGCATCTTAAGACAATTCTTGGAAATTATTATTTAAAAACAAGATTATAAAGAACATATAAAATATTAAAAAAATGATGCTCCAAGCACAACACATATTAAGTGACGAATAGAAATATAGCTCCAAGTAAGATGTATCAATAATGTTGCAGGCGAAAAAGGGGATGCCTTTCGGGGCATCCCCAAGCTTAGACGCTTGAGTGTTCCTTGGATATTACCTTGGGGTTTCCTTGCGCATCCCCAATCTTATGTCCTTTCTGCTCCTTATTCACCTCATGTCGGTATCTCACCCAAAACATGAAAACTTCAATCACACAAAACTTAACGGAACTTCGTGAGATGGGTTAGTGTAGTAAAGATAGATCATTCACTTAGGTACTATTAAGACAAGATTCACAATTGTTATCACATAATACCTACTGTATTACATCATTCACACAATTTATATCACCACATATAAGCTACGGAAACACTTAAAACAAGCAAACTATGCATGCAAAACAGAATATGTCAAAAATAGAATAGTTTGTGAGGATTTGTAGTATAAACATACTTCCCTGTCTCTAACAATTCTGAGAAATTATGAAAGCCAGAGAAATTTGTATATCAAGTCTGTGTAAATATTTCAGATCATTATTGCTCTCCAATAAAAAATAAAACTTCCTGCACTCGAGTCAAAAGTTTCTGTTTTGGTTCAGCATCAATTCTACCCATCTTGTTAGTTATCCCAAAGACATTAGTTGGCACTTTATTGAAATAAAAGACACAAAAAATTATTACTACTGTAGCTTAATCATGTGAACACACAAAAACTGAAAGTAAAAATGTTTGGTTGTCTCCCAACAAGCGCTTTTCTTTAAAGCCTTTTAGCTAGGCATGATGATTTCAATGATGCTCACATAAAAAGTAATAATTGAAACATGCAAGAGAGCATCATGAATCTCATGACAAGCACATTTATTTCTAACCCACTTCCTATGCATAGGGATTTTGTGAGCAAACAATTCATGGGATCAAGAATCAACTAGCATAGGAAGGCAAAACAAGCGTATCTTCAAAAATTTGAACACATAGAGAGGAAACTTGATATTATTGCAATTACTACAAGCATATGTTCCCCGTCATAATAATTTTCAGTAGCATCATGAAGTAATTCCACAATATAACTATCACATACATCATTCTTTTCATGATCTACAAGCATAGAAAATGTATCACTCTCCACATAAGCAAACTTCTTTTCATTCATAATAGTGAGAGCAAACTCAACAAAATAACTATCACGAGACACTTGATCGACATAACCACATTCAATATTAAAATCATGATGAAAAGTTTCATGGTTACTATCACTCTTTATAGCATACATGTCATCATCATAATCATCATATATAGGAGGCATGCCATCATCATAATAGTTTTGCCCATCAAAACTTGAGGGACTAAAAATATCAAGTTCATCAAACGTAGCATCCCCAAGCTTGTGTCTCTGCATATCATTAGCATCATGGATATTCAGAGAATTCATACTAGCAATACTACAATCATGATCATCATTTAAGGAATTCTCATCAAGCATCTTCATAATTACTTCGTTTACCAATTGAGCACAATTTTCTGAATCCTTATTTTCACGGAAGACATTATAAAGACGAAAAAATGATGCAACCCAAACTCCTTTTTTGTAGTTTTATTTTATAAACCAAACTAGTGAAAACAAGAAACTAAAAGATTTAATTGCAACATATAAAGATATACCTTCAAGCACTCACCTCCCCAGCAATGGCGCCAGAAAAGAGCTTGATGTCTACTATGCAACTTTATTCTTGTAGACTATGTTGGGCCTCCAAGCATAGAGTTTTGTAGGACAGTATCAATTTTCCCTCAAGTGGATGACCTAAGGTTTATCAATCCATGGGAGGTGTAGGATGAAGATGGGCTCTCTCAAACAACCCTGCAATCACATACAAGAAATCTCTTGTGTCCCCAACACACCCAATACAATGGAAAATTGTATAGGTGCACTAGTTCGGCGAAGAAATGGTGATACAAGTGTAGTAATGATGGTAGATATTGATTTTTCTAATAGTAACAATAAAAAACAGAAATTAAGTAAAAACAAAAGTGTGCACAAATGGTATTTCAATGCTTGAAAACAAGGCCTACGGTTCGTACTTTCGCAAGTGCAATCTCTCAACAATGCTAATATAATTGGATCACATAACTATCCCTCAACGTGAAACGAATAATCACTCCAAAGTTCTTATCTAGCGAAGAGCATAAGAAGAAATTGTTTGTAGGGTATGAAACCACCTTAAAATTATCCTTTTCGATCGATCTATCCAAGAGTTCGTACTAAAATAACCAAGTTACCATCTCTGATCGATCTATCTAAGAGTTCGTACTAGAATAACACCATATGATACGCATCAACCAACTCTAATGTCACCTAGATACTCCAATGTCACCATAAGTATCCATGAGTTAATTATGCGATACACATCAAACAATTTCAGATTCATAATACTCAATTCAACACAAAGAACCTCAAAGAGTGCCCCAAGATTTCTACCGGAGAATCTAGGACAAGAACGTGTATCAACCCCTATGCATAGATTAGCCCAATGTCACCTCGGGAATCCGCAAGTTGAGTACCAAGACATAGATCAAGTGAATCACTTGAATACCCCAGTGTCACTATGGGTATCCGCATGCAAGACATATATCAAGTGTTCTTAAATCCAATATTCAATCCAACATAATGAAATCTCAAAGGGAAAACTCAATTCACCACAACAAGATAGAGAGGGAAACACACCAGATGATCCAGCTATATTAACAAAGCCCATGATACATCAAGATCGTGTCATCTCAAGAACATGAGAGAGAGAGAGAGATTGAAAACATAGCTACTGGTACAAACCGTTAGCCCCGAGGGTGGACTACTCCCTCCTCGTCATGGAGGCCATATGGATGATAAATATGGCCTCCGAAGATGATCTACCCTCTCAAGTAGGGTACTGGAACGCCTCCAGATTGGTTTTTCATCAATACAGAGGCCTTGCAACAGTGGAAAAAGGAGTCTAGGGTTATTTCTGATGGTTTCTATATACATAGGAATTTTTGGCGTTGATTTCATGCGGAGATGGGCCACAAGGTGGGCACCCTCTACCAGGGCGCGGGTAGGGGGCCTGGCGCGCCCTGGTGGAGGGTGGCCACCTCATGACTCTTCTAACCCTCCCACGAAGCGTCTAGTGCCTCTTTTGTTCCAAAAAAATTCAAAAAGTTTCGAGCGATTCTGAGAATTTTCATTTTCTGAACAAAAAACAACACCACGGTAGTTCTGTTGAAAACAACGCCAGTCCGGTTTAATTCTAAATATATCATATAAAGTGCATCAAAACCATATAAAAGTATTGTAAACATAGATGAATATGGCATGAATACTTCATAAATTATCGATACATTGGAGACGTATCAGGGACCCTCTTGAAATCTCTGGAATCCTCATCGGAGTCCGGGTTATCGTCCGCTAGAATCACCTTGGTTTTGCACGGCCTCTTTGGGGCTAGGGGAGGAAGGTCCTCCACGGCATCCTCGGACGCAGCCCTCTTCCTTGTCTGGGGAGAGTTGATCTCTCCCCCATCTTCCATGTGCTCTTCCTCGTGTGTAGAAGAGGGTTTGGTCTCTCCGTAATTAGTATGCGGAGGACCCATAGGGCAGAGGCCCTCGCGGACCTTCTTCTTCTTCTTCTTCTTCTTCTTCTCTTTCTTCTCTGGCACCGCGTCCGGCACCATGACCAGCATCGCCGTCAGCAGTGGTGACCTGGGATCTTCGGGCAAGGGGGTTGGGCTGTTGATTTTCACGGCTTTCTCCAGCCAGCCCTGCAAAGACAAAGAGAAGGTGGTTAAATCCTTGCCGAGGATTATAATTCGGAATACAATGAGAAATCCTATCATACCTTCAAGGGTGGGGTGTTAGAGTCCAAGCTGATGTCTTCTTCTTCAGTCAGCCATTCCTTCTGGGGCTTGAAGAGCACTTTCCACAACTTCTCATGAGTTGTGCGGAAGAACTTGTGCACGGTGACTAGGTCCTCGAGCTTCTAGGCCCACATGAGGGTCTCCCGACATTGGAAGGGTAGGACGTGGCGGCGGAGCATGGCCTAGACCATGTTGGTCCGCTTGATGTTGGCCTCCACCATCTGAGTGATGCACTTTTGCAGCGCCTTCACTTCTGAGGTGGATCCCCAGTCGAGGCCCTTCCTGATCCACAAGGTTAGCCTCGCGCGGGGTCCGGATATGAACTCGACTGGTGCCGACCATCCTACGTCATGTGGCTCGGTGATGTAGAACCACTCCTTCTGCCAAACCTTGACGGTGTCGATGAAGGTGTCGTCCGGCCACCCAACCCACGGGATCTTACTGATCACAACCCCACCATAGTCAGCATGTTGACCGTTGACCATCTTTGGCTTCATATTGAAGACCTTGAGCGACAAGCTAAAGTGCGGCTGGACTCGCAAGAAGGCCTCATAGACGGTAATGAAGGCCGAGATGTGCATAAAAGAATTCAGGGGGAGCTCGTGGAAGTCTAAACCTTAAAAGAACACCAAACCCCTAATGAAGGGGTGGAGAGGTGTCGGTGTCAAAAATGGCTGATCTCGGGTAGGGGGTCCCAAGCTGTGAGACTAGAATCAATGATAACAGGAGACAAGGGAGATGATGTTTACCCAGGTTCGGGCCCTCCTATGGAGGTAATACCCTACGTCCTGCTTGATTGTATTGATGATGTATAGGTTATAGAGTCGATCTACCTCAAGATCAAATAGCTAAACCCTAGATGAGTTGTCCTTTGTCTACAACCTAAAACCCTCCGGCTTATATAGACGCCGAGGGTACCTAGGGTTTACATATGGTTAGTTGCATATCGAAGGAAAAAACATGCCTATCTATGGTCGACAACTTGGAGGACACGCCACAACTCTTTGAAGCTCCCCCTGGCGATGGGGCCCTTGATCATCCAATGCTCACCTTGCGGCCCATACAGTCCGGCCCATCAGAAACAAGTCAGCTATCCGAGGACCCCTTAATCCAGGACTCCCTCAAGAGGCAAACCCAATACTCAGAGGACATGGGAGATGAACACTACTCTCTCGCCTGACTTCAGAGTTGGCACCACTTGGCCCTCTTCTAGAGGGTGGGGGATGTTGGGATAGAGGTACCCGGTTACCTTTAGCTCCCAGATGTCCTTGTTAGTAACACACGAGGCCTCCCATTTGCCTTGCGATACCGAGCCAGCCATGAGTGATATAGGGAAGGGTGGCTTGGAAGGGGAAGGAAGAAATGGATCTAGGCGCTTGAGGCTCGGATGCAAGATGGAATTGAGTCTGGAGGCATAGGGAGACCTTTGGGGGTTTTCTCCCTTTTATGGGAGGCCGTAACACCAAGGGTCCTCTTTTACTGCCATAGGTTGTGGCACTTCCCGAAGCAATCATGTCGTTATACGCATGCGGGGTTACCCAGATCATTACACGTATCCCACAAAATGCACGACACGGTCTTCGTATTGATGGGATGTGCCGCTGGAAAAGCGGCCTCGAGTGGCGAATCGAGTTTTCATAACTAGTTGTTGAGTCATTTCGTCAGAAAGGTTGTCAGGTAAGGGTACTATTCACCCACGGGCGTTTGGCCTTCAGGATAAACAAATCGTGCTTTGAAAGGCAGAGCATCGTCGAAGGCCGAGTTGGGATCTGCCGAGCATAAAGGGAACTCTCCTCGCAAGCCAAACACCATGGACACACGAAGATGTGAAGACTGCATACCTCGGTGTTGGAGGCTAGTTCGAGGGCTACTAAGGGAGTCCAGTACTAAGGGGTCCTCGGGTCGTCGGCTCATTCTTCACAACCTCTTGGGCTGCTCTGTTAAAGGCCAAACTATGAACAATCCTGTATCTAGGAAGGAAAGCCCTGAAGAATGGCATGGTTTCCAAGTTCTGAAGATGGGATCTATGTATCTATCCCTTGTAAAAGGTTGGTTTTGTGTAACCCTAGGGACCCCTGGTGTCTATATAAACCGGAGGGTCCCATTCGTAGAGGTAGGTGAACTGATCAGGGATTTAGCTTAGACGATCTAGAGGTAGATCAACTCTGTAATTCTCAGCCACATCAATATAATCAAGCAGGACATAGGGTTTTACCTCCTCACGAGGGCCCGAACCTGGGTAAACACTGTCTCGTTCATCCCCTGCTACCCATCGATCTAAGGTCCATAGCTCGGGACCCCCTACCCGAGATCTGTCGGTTTTGACACCGACACAGGGTCCAAAGTGGATTGACTTGGGAAGAGTACACGGGGTCACCTGATCGGAGTCACATCAAGAATACGAGTAGGTTTAACAACTTTGTGGCGTTTTTTTCGGGATCAAGAGGGTGAGAAAGCTAAACTCGATGAGTTGGAAGCCCCCAAGTGAGCTATGATAGTGGGAAAGCTCAGCATAGGATATACAGGAGACAATGCTACTACTACAAAACATCTGGGGTCCAGATAAGCCGACTTTATTCCATTGATCATAATATGATAATATGATGATCCAATAAAGCAAGATACATATGTTCGAACAGCGCATCAAGGCAGCCGGTTCTCTTTGGCAACCTTTATTTTTTCACCCATAAGGCAGGGCACCCATGTTTGAACAACACATCATGGCAGCTAGTCCTCTTGGGCGACTTTTAATCTTCTGCCAATAAGACAGGACACCCATGTTTGAACTGTGCATTATGGCAGCTAGTCCTCTTGGGCAACTTTTAATTTTTCTCTAATAACACAGGGAACCCATGTTTGAACTATGCATCATGGCAGCTAGTCCTCTTAGGTGACTTTTAATTTTCTGCCAATAACACAAGACACCCATGTTTGAACTGCGCATCATGGCAACTAGTCCTCTTGGGGGACTTTTAGTTTTTTGCCAATAAGGCAGCAGCCCCCGGGACCGGGTTATCTTCCTTGTAATGACACGAGGTTCTTGTATTTGTTGACAACGACTAAATCTATCGAGCCATGTGTGTAGCCCCCGAGTCTTAATTCGACTCGAGGAGGCGACTTGAGAGTCTTCATACTTGGCTGTAGCATGAGTTGGTGTAATGTGGATAGGTGAAAGATGAATTTTATTGAAGGCAGTGGTCGGCGAGTTGATGATCTTCTCGTTTCTCATCATATGTCCATGGCAAATGTTGTGGCCAAATTGAGTTCATATGCCTCTTGACCCAATCTTTGCTATTATCTCTTGGTCTGGCTCTCCCGGCTCCACCAGAGCTTTTTTTTCTTTGATGTTGGCTTTTGAATCGCTGGCTCAATGGTGGCCGACTCAAATTGTAGCTTCTCTAGGGATGGTTCCTCTGTGGCTCTGGCTCTCTTGTTTCCTCTTATGTGCTGAAGCAGACCGAGCCGAGGATGACAAGCCAGTGTGCCTATCCATTAGGCAACCCGATGCGGATGGAGACTGATAACAGATATATGTTTCTTTCTTGCTCAAGTGTTTGTTGGAGTAAAACGGATTGCAGGGGCAGCGGCTTGTACGCGTGTCCAACGGGCGAATCATATGGGCGTACGTAGCTCTGACGTGTTGATGTAGACCAAACCACGGAGATGGCTGCTTGCGCACGTCCGTTGGGCAGCTCCGGCGAGAGGATGTAGCACCGGCGTGTTGATGTATACCTGATCACGGGGGCGGCGGCTTGCACTCATCCGTTGGGCACCTCGTAGGGGCAAACGTGGACAAATTGAGTTGATGTAGACGTGAGAGCTGGCCAATAACTTGGCGCGCATGCGGGAGTAGGCCCGCATCATTGAAAACCGATGTGGACGTGCGACTCGGTCGTGGCATGGTAGGCCGGCGCGGACGGGAGAGGTGGACCTCGCATTGTAAGCCGACACGGATGGGCGTGTTGGTCGTGGTGTTGTAAGCCAGCTCCGATGAGAGAGTCGACTGTGGCATTAGAAACTGGTGCAAATGCATGAGTCCGCCACGACTTTGTAAGACAGCGTGGACGCGCGAGTCGGCTGTGGCGTTGTAAGACGGTGCGGACGCGCGAATCGGCCGCAGTGTTGGAATCCGGCGCGGACGCGTGAGTCGCATGAAGCGTTTTAAGCCAGCACGGACGCGTGAGTCGGCCGTAGGGGTGGCACCGTTCATGAGTCGGCCACGGCATTGATGTAGACTGAACCACGAGGGCGGCGACTTGCAGGCTTGTCCATTGAGCAGCGTGGCATGGACGAACGCCAGTGCGGAATGATGCTCGCATGCGTTCCGTATCCGCGGTATAGCACCAGTTTTGTTTTGAATAATTTCCCTGCGTAAAAATATTACATGCCAGAGTAATTGTTCTCAAAGAAATTAATATGTGCTAAAATAAATTGGATGAATATCACTAGGTGTATTTCGAAGACAAATGATCCGTCTAAGGACTGTGTGTGAGATAGTAATTTACCAGACTTTTTGAGCTATGATTTTGCCTTGATATGTGGTTGTTGAAGTGTTGGGTTGTTTAGTTTGTTAGTGACGCAGCCTAAGACGACGCGGGTTTGAAGGCGACTCATCGAAGTAACCCGCCATGGTATCAACCACAACAGAGTCAATGTAGTCAAATCCAGCGTGTCGGCCATGAAGAGGTTGAAGTTGACCGTATTGTCGATGGAGTTGATAACCGGATTTGAGGTTTGGATTCGCAAACTCACCTAGATCTTAAACTTGCTACAGTGCGCGATTCGCTGACGTAGATCTAGCCATTGGAATTGGCTGAAATTTTTGAGGGGTAGTGCGGAATTATATTCTGCATGATTTCATCGGAGGGATCTTTTAGTTCATACCCGAGTAAACCTCCGTAATTATTTTCCTAAGGTCGCGTTGAGTTCCGTTGGGTTCCGACAGGGCTTCAGTGTTTGACTCGGCGTGGGAGATCCAACCATCCGAAAGTTATGAAATTTTAACAGGCGATAAAAAACTTGATTTCGCATCTTTCCACCAAAGGGATCATCAAGATTCAGAGTCGCCCTCGGTGATGGTCACAACAAGGACGTTCGTGCTGCCCTCTAGTCTGCATGCAAGGGATGTTTCTTGATATTGAGGACCGAGAACTAGCATGGCATGTTGTCTGCAAAATCCACAGCGCACGTAGATCCTTCCGAGCCGGCTTTTCTTCAAATGACCAATTGCGAGCTTCCTGGTCCCTGGGGAAATCCCTCCAAGAACACAACACCACTGTGCGCTAGCTCCATGGTGGGCGCCAACTATCGTGGTTTTGTCACGGCAAGATGTCCTCGTGAAAGGACTTAAGTGTGAGGCCATCGCAACTAGGTGGCGGCTTGAGAGGGGTTGGTCAGAATCGATACATGTGGATTTACCCAGGTTTGGCCCCTCCGATGGAGGTAAAAGCCTACATCCTGCTTTGTGTGTATCGATGATGATGATGATCCCGATTACAAGGGTGCTCTATCGCTACCTCTAGTCTTGAGGGTTTCTGATCTCTCTATCTCTAATGACTTGAACTTGTCCCTCTTGGGGTGCCTTGCCCTCCTTATATAAGTTGAAGGGGCAGGCTTACACATAGAGTCCTAGTAGGACTAGGACTAGGACTAATTTCTCTTGAGTCCTAATCCGGGTCTTGCTTCTCTTGTGAGGGAATTCTTAATCTCCTTGGACCTTCTTTGTGAGCCAGTCTTCTAGGCCTCTTCGTGAGCCGCCTTCTGTCGGGCTGCACACTGGGCCTTGGGCCTTGCCGTCCAAGTTGACCTGGTAAACACGGTGCATGTATGAGCTGCCGAATGGTGGGTCGGGTCATTCCTCCTAGCCAGCTTAAACTATGGGGAATATCCCCAACAATGAAGGAGTCGTAGAAATGTACTCTTGGATTGCTTTCATCACAAATGAGATTGTCGGCTTAGGAAGTGAAGAGATGATCGACAAATTAATCGTATAGAAGATACTTAGAGCCTTGGATGAAAAGTACGACACATTGTGCACATTGATCCAAATCATTCCAAAGTAGACAAATCTCAAGACCATGGAAGTTATTGGTAGGACTGTTGTTCATGAGATGTCACTCAAGGATAAAGAAGAGCTTCATGACAAGTCAAGCGGTGCTTACAAAGCTACAAGTGATGCTACCGCAACTCCAAGTGAAAACCTTGTTACCAATGAAGAGATAAGCCTCATGGTCAATAAATTCAACAAGTCCTACAAGAATAGAGGCAAAGAGAGGAGCTCCAACTCAAGATACGAAGAGAAGTGTTCCTCTAGTCATGACTGAAATTGTTACAATTGTGAAAGACTCAAACACTTTTCCAATGAGTGTGCGCCCCCCTCCAAGAGAAGAGAAGAGTCGCCTAGAAGAAGAAGCTCAAGAGATGCGTCACCTCGAAGAGAGAGAAGGAGTAGAGAAGATCGCTATGAACGAAGACCCTCCCAGAGAAGCAACGACTCGAAGAAGAAGGATAAGTACACCAAGAGCTAAACAAGAAGAATACATCAAGCTCATGTTGGTGAATGGGTTTCCGTCTCCAAACCTGACAACCAATCTGAGCTAAGTTACCACTCCAACTCCGACTATAGTCAAGATGAAGGTGTTGCTGGACTAGCACTCGTTTCCTCCAACTCCTATGATTTATTTGACTCACCAAATGAATGAATTGGAAGTTGCTTCATGGATAAAGTCACAAAGGTATACACCCCGAATACATTGAGTTTAATAGTGATTAGGATGACTTACTAGGAGATGATAACTAGCTCTTTGATAAAACTAGTGATTTTAGCCAAAATGAACTTGATGATAATCATGCCATTCAAGATAAATCATGTGATGATGATAAGGAGGAGATTGAGCGCTTAACTAAAGAACTAAACACTCTTAAGTTAGCTCATGAATCTACTCAATAAGATCATAGAGAGCTTCTAAGAACTCATGAGAAGCTATGCTTTGAGAAGCTAAATTTAGATCAAGAGCATGAGTTTCTTAAAGCTATCAACAACGATCTTTGAAAGAAGAGTTCTTCTTATCTTGCCAAACGATTACTCTTATCTAGTTTTGTGCCACAAGTTAAATCTAAGCAAACTAGTAACAAAGGCAAGAAAGGTTCTTCATATAGTAGCAACAATAAAAATGCTAAATCCAAAGATGTTGCTTCTAGTAGTTCTAATGATTCCACTAATGATTCTCTTAGCCAAGTTACACTTGAGAAACAAAATGATTTATTGAAAGAATTATAGAGAAAGGTGTCTACAAGAGTCTTGTCGGAAGTAAGCAATTTGATAAGATTGTATGCTATCAAGGATGGCACCGGAAGAACCAAGGTATTGGTTTTGAACGAAAGTTCAATGCCAATGAAGTTGAATGGGAAGAAGATCAATATCCCAAGACGAAGTTCGTCCCCATAAGGAGAAGTATGATCCCACTCTCTCTAAGTGAACACAACATCGAGATGATCTTCCACCACAAGATCACAAGCTCAAAGGCAAGGACAAGCTTCAAGAGGAGATTGACTCATTTCAGGAAGAGCCTCAAGCCATGGTCAAGTGGGTTCCAAGACCACTACTAGCTCTACTTCATCAAATGCTACTTCAAATCAAGGGATCCCCATCAAGTTGATGTGGGTCCCTAAGAAGAAGAACTAGAGAAGTTCATGAGGTATGACTTCGCCAACAAACTTCACTCATATTCTTTACTTGGCAAGAACTAATGCAACCAACTTCAACCTTATGAAATAGTTCAAGGATTCACAAAAACCCTCATTGGTAAGAAATGGAAAAGGTAATTAATGTATCAATGGACATCATCACATGTGTATTTCACTCCATGTCCATAAATATCCTTGTATTTGTTCCTTGTGTGGGACTAATCATGTAGGTGAGAAGAGTAGAAACCAACAAGGATTGCTCTCAACTCTAGATGATCTTCATGAACAATGAGCATCCACTACTACGAAACCTACATGAAGTCTTCAACAACAAAACCCAAGGTTAATTATCCCTCTAAAAGGGGATATCACATCAAGGGGGATATTTTCTCTAAGACTTGAGGTAAGGCACTCAAATGATGTGAACACATTAAAAGCTTTATGTAAAAGTGATAACCCCACTTGTGCTTAAATGATGAGTATGACCTATGATCAAGTGTGATCAAGTGTTCTCACTTGGATCCTAAGTCATTATACTCATATATAGATGAGTCCTTCATCTCCAAAGTGTTTGGTATATACTAGAGTGGTTATGCATGTCTGCCATATTCTATTTGACAGCTTATTGTGTGATCATGTTGGTATGCATATTTTTCTTCATTCAAGGGCATCCAATTGTTATTTTGTTTGGGCTTTATTTTTCTGGCCAACTGGATGTACAAGAAATCCTAGGTACCCCATCTAGCTATCTATTCTTTCTCATCTCACATTCTATTCATGCTTCATCACAAAATTTGAGCAAGCACTTTTCAGACCCTCCAGGTGAGGAGCACTTGGAGCCAACGATTCAACAAGGGCTGACTTCCAAAACCTCCAAAGTGTTTCTCGGTATGACCAAAACTTCCAAACTTGACTCCACTGATCCGCTTTGGTTGATCAGGTTTTCTACCTCAGTACCACCGATCAAGAAATTTCGGCGTCGCTGAGTTGTTCTGTCAACTGATAGTTATGCATCTCAGTGGAACTGACATCTCTTTCTTGGTGTCACCGACAACGGATGGGTATATATATCTGCACGTAGGAACTTTGAAAGTTACTTCAAACTCGCGACTCCTGCACCCCACTGCTACTGTCGTCCCGGTCTCTGGACGTTCACTGTCGTCTCCCACGTGCCCTCGCCACCGGAGTCCGCCGCCATTAACGACATTCGTCCCTGCCTTTGCCACTGTAGAGAGGATCCGCCAAGTTAGGTTAATCCTTGATCCCTTCTATGCTCTAAATCTAATGCATGCACATTAGGTCTTGTCAATCAGCTGGCCATAGTATGCACATATCCATCCACTCAACAGTTTCCTTAAATTAGCTCGAACGAGAATTTTAGGGTTAGGTCTCTGCAGTTTGCAATCTCGGAGCCACCGAGCCGAAATGTCTTGGGGTCACCAATGTGGTCATGGCCACAGCACAAGGGCTTCTCGGTGAAACCAAAAAGCTCCTATCGGTGTCACCGAAACGGGATTTAGGGTTTCTGACAGCAACTTCGGAGATACCAAATTACACCTCGATGAAACCTAAATGGTGTGACCAGGTTTCTATTGCTGTTTTTGTTGCCTCGAAATTTCTAAAATCTAAAACTCTATGGTACCAAATTTCATATTGTGAAAACTTGAAACCAACCTTTTGAGTTAAAATTTGTAAAAGTTCCTGAATTTTGTGATGTTCATCTACTCTACTCCTCCATATCTACTTTAGAGGGTCAGTGTTCATCATGTCTGGATCAGATGATAGTCAGAACCGGTTTAGAGAGCCAAGTGTTGACTTGGAAGCAAGCACTAGTCCTTATGGGACTTCTGAAGACCCATGTACCCCTAGCTCACATTACTTTCCCAAGGCAGCTACCAGGGCTAGGAGGCAAAGAAATTCAGATGAGGAGGCTAAGGACTTTGTCCCAGAGGAGTTCATTTCCAAGAAACACGTGAGAGGAAGGAAAGACTGGTGGCAAGGAAAGTTCCTGAATCTGTTGTTGCCAAGAGAGGGATGTCTCTATCTTTAGAGAACCCAAGATGATCAGGGAGAACCAAGTCCTTGGCCAAGAAGCCAGCAAAGAAGAGGGACAGGGCCAAATCAGTCTATGTGACTGGAAGACCCACCTTTATGCGTATTGATGAAGAAGCATGAGAGGAGGAAGTAGCAGCAAACCCTCCTCCCTCTAAGCAGAGGGAGCTCATGGCAGATACTATGCCCAATAAGCCACCACCAAGGACAAGCAAGCTCCCAAGCCTACAAAGACTACGAGAGACATTCCAGCTACAGTGAAGAACATATGTTCAACTGCTAGAGATGCCATTGATGATGAGGATGTTGTTGTGCTAAGGAAGCTCAGGCCCCACTTTCCTGATCATAATGATGATCATCTAGTTGAGAAGAACATGAAGGAGAGCAAGGACCAAGGGCTGAGGAAGTGGGGAGCCAATGATCCCTATGATGTCAGGAGGAGAACTGCTATTGACACTTGCTTTCACACAAAGGAACAACATGATTTTTATGAGACAGTCTTGCTTGACAAGAACCCAACTATGAGTGACATGAGATATGTCAATTGAAAGCGCATCAAGTCCAATGCGGACTACTTCCCCCATGTCCAGGAGAATTTTAAGATGCTCAACATTGATGAGTTCATAGGTAAAGAGGTGATTGCATGGAATGATGAGCTCATCATGCAATTCTACTCCACTGCTCATTTCTATCCAGGTGGGAGGATAGTGTGGATGACAGAAGGCACCAGATATCAGTCAATTGTTGATGAGTGGGCTACCATCTTAGGATTCCCAAAGGTCCAAGAGAGAGACTTGGATGTGTACTCTGAATCAAAGATGAACCACAACTCCATGGCCAACATGTACAACCCTATTCCCAAGGAGTATGTGAAGACTCATAAGCTTGGCTGAGTTTATTTTCTGCAAGCAGGATTGCCTACCTCCAACACCATCTTGAGGCACACTTGGATGCCCAAATCAGGACATGATAAGATGATCCATGGATATTCTATTAATATGTTGCATCATGTGGACGACCACATCAGGATCAGGGTGGTGGATCTCATTATTAAGACCATCAAGAGGACTGTTGCAGACTAGAGGAGATCTTGTGGATATGCTTCATATATTCAGATGCTCATCAACTCGAAAGTTGTAAAGAGCCTCTATCTACTTGATCGACCACATCTGCCCCTCTAGCCAGAGTTCGAGGATAATGTTGTGGTGATGGATCCTTCTCATCTCACTTCATCTACTACACATGCACAAACTGAGGCATATGCCCAAGCAGAAGCAGCAAGAGCCGCTAGTGCTCTCATCCTCAAGACGAAGAATGATCAAATGACCTATCTTGTTAGTGCTACCCAGAGAATGGAGAAGAACATAGCTGAGCTGCTGCATAACTAGAAGAGTCTAGAGAGGATTGTGGAGACAAAATTCCATGACCTTGACATCAAGGTGATTGAGTTGACCATCATGGTAAATGCTTTGAAGCAAGCGGTAGATGGTGTGCCCCTGTCGAGCTTAGATAATGATGATAGCCCTACACTTCTTGTGGCTGCTCAATTTAGGACTCAGACTAGATCTGCTGTAGGGGCTGCCACAGAGACGAGACCTTTAGTGTATGCACCTGCTGGTACATCTATAGTGCCTTCTTCAGCACCTCCAGTGTCAACTCCACAAGCTCAGAGGACTTCTGCAGAAGCATTTGCTTACGCTCTTCTATCGACTCCTTCCACAAGTACTGGAGCAACTTCATCACACCAAGGAGGAGATCCAGCCCATAGTGTTGTTTAGTTCTATCCTTCCGAACTTTTTGTTAACTCGTTGCCAAAGGGGAAGAAAATGTATAGATCATAGGGCTGAGAGAGAGAGGGTTGCATTTTGTTGCTTCTCTTGATTTCAAAAACATTTGGCCTATCTTTTGTTCGTCTTAAACTTGTCGTGATTGACCATACACTTTATGGTGGATGTTACTATTTCCTATCCTTGTGATATCTATATTATAATCATTCACTTATTTCTTTGGTGTCATGTGCATTGTAATCCATTCATATCTCTTATGCGCACCACCAAGATGTATGTGACATGGAAGAGTGATCCAAGATCCTAATCGATTGTGCATTTGCATTCAAACGCAAATTTAAATAATACACAAATTTATAGGGAGCTATTTCTTATCACATACTTCTCAAAACAATGATGCTATGCATTAATTTTATTATTGTTGAAGCATTGATCTATATGTTGTCATCAATTACCAAAAAGGGGAAGATTGAAAGAACAACTTCTCCCTAGGTGGTTTTGGTAATTAATAAACTACATATAGTTCATTGAACTAATGAATCTATCAAGTATATTTCAGGAAAAGTTCAATGAATGGATTGGCTAGGATTTTGAGGAGATCCCCAATAAGGAAGGGAACATAAATTGGAAAAGCTTCAAGACTCTGCATTTTCTCTTTATGTGAGAAATCACATTTGAGTCCATAGGAAAGCCAATGAAACATATAAAGGTCGCAGGGATACCCGCATAGCTAAGGCCATCGCGGTTTCAAATGAATCCGGCGCACATGCTATGCCCTGCACTGTACCTGCTTGGTCCTTTTACCCCCGCTGTCAAACATCCGAGCGTTCATTTTCCTGTACGTTGACTGCTCGGCTTACAACAAATGACGACTGGGCCACCCTTGTGGTGGGTCCAGCTTTTCAGCAGGTGTTGCTCGCGTGAGTGCATCAAAAAGGGGGCCACAACAACGAACGTGGATGGCAGGGCATACAACGCGGGGTGGGTGGGATTTTTTATTGTGAAAAAAATTGACCGAGCCGTCGTGGGTGACTTATCCACCAATATCGCGTCCTCCCCGAGCAACAGATCACTCCTCCCCACCAACCCTAGCCATTCCTCGCCGCCACCTCTCCTTCCCCCTTTAATCCTCTCCATCCGCTGCCGCCACCACCCCTATCTCTCCTCCTCACGCATCCTCTTTCCTCATCACATCTGGTCGGAGGAGAACGCGGTGACGACGACGGCATCTCCTGGCGATGGCAATGGGGGCGGGCGACATTGCAAGGCGACGACCCGAGGCGGTGGTGTAGGGCCTAAGCAATCATTGCTACTATGAGTGGATGGAGGAGCTGCTCTTGGGTCGAGGTGGGGCTGGCGAGGGTGCAAGGCGACGGGCAGAGGCATGGGTGCAGTGATCCGGTTGGTCTGTTGTTGCTGCTGCCGACGGATGGAGGAGGTACTCTCTTGTCGAGGTGGCAGCATCGTCAGTGATGCTAAGGTGACCTTCGCAACATCCCTTCGCTCATGATCTCTATCACTCTCTCTTTCTACCCATCTATGCAATATGGTCCAAGTGTTGTATTTTTCTTATTACCGACGTTAGCTTCCTATTGTAGCAGCACCCCCATATAGGATATTTAATTTTGAGTAACCGCGTTCTTTTTCTGTTTTCCAGGAAGGTACTCCCTCCGTCCAGGTGCGTAGGACGCATTAGAGAATCTGAGAATTCCTAAAGTGTAAGGCGTAATTCAATTGAATGCTCCTTGAGATTATCTCAGCCGTCTTGTATGACCCGCCTCCTCTCCGTCCTTTCCTCTCGTTCCCACTAGCAGAATGCATGGTGCTCCTTCTCTCTCCAACTACCGCACCGGTCCACCTCCTCCTGTGTGAAAACAAAATGCATGCATAGCGCTTCTTCTCTCTCCTCCGTGTGAAAGCAATCATGCATGCATCCATGTTCCCTTAGCGCTCCTTCTCCTATAAATAACCACACCGATCTATGAACATCAATCCATCCCTTCTCTTTTCTCTCTCAATTGTGTGAGTTGTAGAGTATGGAGTCCGGGTACAACAAGGAGGTCGGTGCTACGGATGATAAGGACGGCGACGTCCATGCCCGGCTGGGCGAGGATGCGTTTGATAGTGATGAGACCATTGACAGGGAGGAGGATGTTGTTGGGGAAGATGTGTCCAGCAAGTGCCATGGGAAGGAGGATCCCGCTGCAAATGGCAACGCCGATGTCCATGGCTAGTTGCGTGAGGAGGACACAGGCGACGGTGAAGGAGAAGACACTGGACTGTCGTATTCATGGTTGTGTTGCTACAGCCAGGAGGAAGAAAATCTTGGCATGTCCAGCGTGTGGAGTGACACAGATTTGGAGCAATTTGCGGAAGAATTGAACACGGAGGATGATCTGGTATGCGAGCTTGAGAACTATGAAGCGGCAGAATATCTGGAGTACCTCGAGATGTTAGAGGATGCCGAGCTTTCTTACTATGCACAAATTGCCGAGGAAGATCATGACTTGATGTGCGAGGAGAAGGGCACTGGCCAAAAGCATGGGCCAAATTACATGGTAGAATTTGTTGATGACTTGTCCATTGGAGAAGAAGAGGAATGCATCATGGCCACTTCGTCGAAGCAAAATAAGCTAAATTTGTCGGCTCGTGCGTATGATGAAGAAGAAACCAAACGGTTGGGTGCAATGTTATTGAACTTCATGAACCCAAGCACATTCGTTGAAGATGGGAGCCTCATTCCACCGAGCGAGAAATAAATTCTGAACTTGTCATGCGTTTATGTAATTTTCAATTGTTTGAAAATCATGTCGTGCGGATGAACATTGTTGGAGGAAGTAAAGATTCACTCTAAATAAAAATATATGTAGCAATCACAAGTCATGTACTCCAATGGTGCGATCAAATACTCCCTCGTAGCTTCAACATACTCGGTGTCGACCTCCAATCTAATTGCAAGTGTCCCCCTCGCCTCTTGTGCTTGTTTCTTCAAATGAGGTAAAGCATAGTGTATGGATCCCTTATGCTTGATTATTTCTCTCATGCATGCTTGGTGACTTAGGAAAATCCTATTGAGGCGTTGTTGTGGATAATCTTCTAAAGATTTCTCCACCTTCGCAACAATATAAGGAAGGTCCTTCGGCATATGTTTTTTGAACATTGCTTGAATGGATGCAAACCATCCAAGGTCCAAGCCGTTGCAGTCGGGGGAATTAGGTGGTTGAAAAACCATCCTAATGTCCCAACCGCCTCTCTTTGCTTCAAGAAGAACTTCCAGATCATTGACTTGAACATGGGTCTTGGCGTTGTCTTGTTGAATGAAGATAGTGTTCCAACGATTTTCTTCAAGCCACTTGTCCTTGATTGCCGGCAACACATGTTTGATTAGGTATTCCCGACTCTTCTCCTTACCTACTCAAGAAAATACATTGGAAGCAATTAGTACACAAGGTTAGATAAAGCAATGAAAACTATAAATGTGCAAAATATAATCTCTTACCAACACTAGTGCAAGGCTTCAACTCCAACGTACCCCTCTTTCTATTTCTACTCTCCTTTTGCGTCGGTACCCATTCAACATATGGCCACACCCCAATCTTGCCGTCAAACGTGCATTCACCTTGACTATTATACCTCAGCCTAGCCATAGCTGCAAGGAACATTATTTTCTCTATATGCCCCTTGTTCCTTGTTTGCCTCTGCGGGTTCGATTCCTTGTTGGTCAAGTAAAACTGAAAAAAATGTTTGCGTCATAATCTGAGATACAAATTATTGCTCAAAATAAGATATCCAAGAAATAGATTACACATGACTATTGTACCTTTTGGTTCTTCCTCGTCCTATAGAACCATTTCTCATCTATATGAACAACATTGTAGCCAGCTTTGAAAGTCGGCTTTAGTGGCAAGCTAGATGGCTCAAGATGTTGAAGAGCATACAACACACGAGACTTCATGTTCTATTCTTTCAATGCAGGCTTCAAGTCACTAGTATGACGACGAAATTCCTTTTCTTGCAACCTAAGATGGACCGTACTCTTCTTCATGTTCAATGCAGCTGATAGACTTTGTATTGTTGTACGTTGTCCATGTGGTATAGCCTCCATTTGATCCTCCGGCAGCTTCTTCTTTATTCTTCCACACTTAATCTTTCTCAGTCTCATAACGGCATTAATGGAACCCCCTTCTCGGCCTTGCTTCCAAATCCTTTGCACAACTCTCTTGGGACATTTAGCAAGAAGCGTGACTTCTTTAGTTACTCCTCATTTCATTCGACCACCTATACCATTCCTAGCCAAGATCATTTCATATATGTGCCTCCGTTCATTGGTGTCATATTGTTCCCTATTAAACTTGTTGTTAGTGATATCTGTTGGGGATGCAATTGGATTGGTAAAAAAACATGGACATCCTACAAGTTAATCAACAGAAATATAATTTGGAGTAAAACATATTATTCAAATACACGTTCATGTTTAACATAACTTACTTAGGTAAAAAACTTTCCTAGGTGCAAGTGGAAACTCCGGTAGAGGTGGGCAAGCATCCATGTGCTCAAATACACCAGCATCATGAGTGAATTGGAAATTGCCGAAGCTGAAGCAAAGCAAGTGTTCTGATTATTCCCTATTGATGCTAAATTTTCATTGAGATAACATACACATACGTATAGTTTCTATCGAATCCACCGACGTATGCGACACCATCGGGAAGCTGTTGAGTGTGCGAAGTGCCACTGCCTTTGCTCTTACGATTAGCTCCATCCCGCTACCCCTTGGAGCTCCTTCAATATGTGAACATCAAATTAATATGGTTAAATTAAAATACAATCAAATAAATTTAACACTCACGGCCTATTCTCATAGTTGCCGGTTGCTCAATGCTAATATCAATGCCCTCTTGATCTTGCCCATCATAGTGCCCTTCCTGCACATGCTATTGCGTGGCGTTGGCACAGCCACTAGTGCGGCTCCCTCCCCTCTGATTAGACGCAGCACGAGCAGGGCAACGAGGCCGCACAACCCTAGGCATCGGACTACTTACACCGCCTCCTGTTTCTTCCTCGTGGGCACAAGAACGCCCACCCTGGCCTGCACCTCGTCCACGCCGGCCTGCACCTCGTCCACGATTACGTCCAGTGCCACCACTCCCTCCAGCCTCCCCAGTAGCACCGCCTCGAGGATTCCTTGACAGACCAACACGACGCACAGGAGCGACCGCCTCGCTCCCGGCCGTGCCTATCACGAACAATGGCATCGGTCCACCAAGATTGTCGGAGGCCGGCATGCCGCCCTTGCTGCCCAGATGAATGGCTTCCTGCCGAGGTCGGCTCAGCCCTAGATGGATTCCTTCAATCCCTTCCTGCCACGGGCGGCGCAACCCAAGGTTCAGCAGGCCGTCGGCCATAGGAACGGATCCGGTTCCCACGACACGACCGCTAGGTCCGAGCCATGTGCGTAAGGGAGGAACAGGCGGAACTGGAGCCTCCGGATCGCCGCGAACAATGCCTTCTCTTTCCTCAACTCTCTCCAGTACGTAGTCATCATCAGGGTTGGGCGGCGCGTTCAGATCAAACGACGCCATTGAGGAGAGGAGGAAAGAGCGGGAGAAGATGAAGGGAGTGAGGGCTTGTGGTTCTGCTTTTATAGAACAAATCGTGAGCTCTGGTGATTTCGTGCCAAAGGTAAAAATTTCGCGGGTTTTCTCTGTAGTCGAACGAAAACGGAGAGAGGAGGAAGATGATGACCCGTGAGAGAAGGAAAGAGCCAATGCATGCAGAGTAAGCGGACGCTGATTAGCCGAGCGGGTGGGTCGTAGACGTGGGATTCTTTCTTGCATGGGATAGCTGAAATGGCCAGCACTAATGACGGG
Organism: Hordeum marinum; assembly: GCA_022496015.1. Classification (NCBI taxonomy): domain Eukaryota; kingdom Viridiplantae; phylum Streptophyta; class Magnoliopsida; order Poales; family Poaceae; genus Hordeum; species Hordeum marinum. Next base: position 416,315,787 of record CM039675.1, read on the forward strand.
ATTTATTTCCAAATCTGTTTTGCTTTTTGAGGAAAACATAGACGCGCACACGCCAATCCTTACCCGCCTAAATCACAGAGCTTTCTCTAATGCGCTCTACGCACCTGGACGGAGGGAGTAGAAAGGCTAAGATAAATAATGATTTTAGAAGGAGATCCAACCTAGGAGAGGTGCACGGAACTACTCAAGACCTCATCCGCCGTCTCCTCTATTCATATACAACGTGAACCTTGGTTTAAGCATAAACGAGCCGGCACCCAGATGGCTAAAGGAGCACTATACTACTGAGGAGACTTGGGTTCGAATCTAGATTCTCCCCTTCTCTTTTCCAGCATTTTCTCTCTGAAATGGGCTACATAATATTGGAATTTAGGCCGAACAACTCTGTTTAATTTCCCTTTTTCTTTTTCTACCATTTTCTCTCTGAAATGGGCTACATAATATTGGAATTTAGACCCAGCAACTCTGTTTAATTTTCTCTTTTCATTTTTTGGCAGATTCAAATGTTTTTCAAAATATTCATAACTTTTAAACCCTAACTTCAAATTTAACATGCTATATATGGAAATCAATCTGAAAAATATGTAGATTACAAATATGTTATTATATTGCATGTAAATTATTTATATGGAGTTTAGGCTGCAAGCTTAATTATTATCTTGTTTATATGGAGTATTTTTTAAATGCCTATTATATATGTTTTCTACACTATTTAAACTGAGTAGACATGATAGTTTGATGCTCTCACAAAAGATATTTTTGGTACAAAAGGGGATGTTGATTCCTACCGGGTACCATATGTTAAAGGTTACAATATGTACATAATCATCTTCTCTACTTCACATAGTGCGCAATAACCAACCAATATATAATGAATTACACTAAACAACCGATACGAGCTTTATGTAAACAGGTGGCTTAATGTTGGATTCCATATTGTTTGAAATTTTGTCCATAAAGGTTTTTGGAAATACCTTGAGTACACTGAAAAACAATCACATTTTTATGTTTTTGCATAGCATCACTTATCGTGTTGTTTGTTGTTTGACATCGTAAAAAAATTCCATGAATTTGTTAATGTCGTGAAGTCTGTGTATAAGGAGTGATCTCTTTTCCCGTTACAACGCACGGGCATGGGCATATATATACAATATATAATATATTCATATTTATATTTATTTTTACCTAATAATAAAGAACGCGATGCTTCCGTATGTTCACCTTCACATATTATTTTTGATATATTTGTATTATGCAAGGTGGTACTAATAATTACATATAAGTTTTGTTGTTTCGTTCAGCCTTAAATAGCCATAAACCCCCATTTGGGCCAGCCCGTTAATGGCAGCTGCGCAAGCGTGCCCGTCCCTCAAAAAAAGCAAAAAAATAACTCGTGTGGGTTTCGAACCCTCCCCCTCGCCTTTGATAGAGAAGGCTACGAGCAACTGATATAGCATATGTTTGTTCTAAATTTCAAGGTTTGTTATGAAATAGTCCCACCTCGATTCTTTACATCAAATTCTACTTATTTATATACGTTTACAAGTTGCCTATAGCAAGCCTCGAGAACCAAGAAAAGAGTATGGTTGATGCACGTGCCAATTAAATCGAGAAAGAATAACTCGATAAAGGAGGATGGACATGCGGATGCTTTAACTGGATTTGTGGGCTGATGCTCCTAATTACTCCATGTTGAGGCATGCCAATGCACGAACGAACATGTGGCTGAATTGACATGCAAGAGTGACATTAATGATACGGCCTAGCCGAACAATGGTGAGTGAAGCGAGCTAAGTTCATTATGACGGAATCAATCAATTGAAAGTAAAGAGAATAGCAAGTACTCACAGTTGCAGTAGGAGAGATAGGACAACGTCGAGCTGCCCGTCCCAATGGAAAAAGGGGAAGCGCCTGCAAGCTTCGAGGGTAAGTAGATAAGTGGTCCGACCCATATAGGCTCTCTCCATCGGTTTTCGGAAGCATCTAGAAAATTTTAGTTTGGTTTTTTTCTTTTCAATTTTTTACTGGTTACTTTTTGGGTATTTTTCCATTACTTTAATTCTTTTATTATTTTTTTAATTCTCTAAAATAATCATGAAAGTTTTTCAATTTAGGATTTTTTTTTCAAATTTACAAACTTAATTTGAAATTATGAATGTTTTGTAAACTCAAGAACTATTGATTTCACTAAAAATTATCAAAAGTAACAAAAAAATGGCATGTTTTCTCCCCTATTATTACGACAAATCAACATTCAACAACAGAAAAAGATAGGACAAAAAAACAAGCGAAGAGTCGGGCCAAACGAGCGAGAGCGGACCGACAAACGTGGGGTGAGATTACTCGGCCGCAACCCATGGGCCATGCATGTGCGGTTTGGGCGTTCAAATCGTTTATTAATTTGCATGTATTAGAAAAATTATAAAATGTGACTTATAGAGATGAAACCCTACTTTATCATAACTACCATTAGCACTGTAGCAACTAGGGATCATTGTGCTGCTATTTTATAAATGTGGTGTCCTGTTAAAATTAGGATAATAATGTATGACTTAGTTTCCTCCCGTTGCAACGCACGGGAATTTTTCCTAGTAATAAATGATATATTTCACCGTTTTATTGTGGCAACTCGCATATGAGGTCTTGTCTTTTAATGTTTCAGTAAGAAAACTTGACAATTTTATGGAGATACGAAGTTGCGTCTTCTTATTTTAGCTGGACAGTAGGCAACCTTACACGATTTAGAACCCCCTGAACTTCACATTCTAGACCCAGCCTGCTTTATTGACGAATGTGAAATTGCATTGTTACTTTATGTTAGTGACAAATTCCTGAACATTCTTTGGTTCTCTGAACTTTTTCAAAGTGCTTCTTCCGTTATCAACTCTTTAACTGGGCTTTGTTAACTATGCTGCTGAATTTTCCCTATACTATATCATCGGCTGATGCATATTCTATGGCATGAAAAATACCTCAAGGAATTTGTTGTTTCCTTTCACAGAATATAAATTTGTAAGCAGTATTGCAACATAAAGAGAACTATCCTTCGGCCCATGCAAATATAAGTGAATAGGGAATCTGTTCCGCAGCAGAAGAGAATTCAGTTATCACCTCAGCCGACCTTGGATGCAGCAAAAGAAACAAATATTGTGGTATGTATAAGGCCTCACTCTTTGGCGATCCCCGTAAGTTCGTGGTCTTACTGCTAGAGCGGTGTATTCCTTGATGATATGTTGATGCGGTCTGTTTGGTGTTTTTACTTGACAATACAGAAAAGAAATATAATCTCTGACATGCGTGGATTCGATGGATCATTCATGCTGTGGTTGGATGCAAATGGAGAACTGTAGGTATAAGTTTTGACTATTTTGTTTCGTTTGGTTGGTCGGACTTTGCTCATTTGACTGCCTTAGTGCAATCACACATGCATACTTTTTGTAGGCATTAGTGAAGATTTGGGCAGCACGGAGGGATTGCAGTAGTTGAAACAGAGCAAGAACCATAAGGGGCTCAAGATATTGCTAATAGCTTTGTGAGGTAATTCAGCTAGCTGCATCTGTGTTTGTTTCTGCTATACCAAGGTCATTATTCTGATTTAGAAAATAGAAACATGTACTGTGATTTAAGAGTCTAATAGCAAATGTTGTTAGCACTAATAGATTGTGTATTGTACGTAGAGTACCAAGTAATAGCAGAGTCTAATTCTTCCCAAGTCGTGGTTGTCGATTGCCACTTGAACTAATAAAGCAAGTATTAAGTAGTGATAACGTCCGCAATTGATGGACGACTAATATTCTTGAGCATGGTCGACTACTATTCTTGAGCAGGCTCACAGAGCGGAAGACGAACCTAGGCTAACCAGCACCCTTCTGAAACTGTTGTACATCGGCAAATTAACTGATTTCCTGTTGTTTTAGTTGGGAGGGTTAACTGGAAAGCATGAGTATATCTATGAATCTGATCTGTATAGAAGAACTACATGGGATCATTTTTTAAGACAAACATGATCAATTTTCCTAGGCATTTTGCTGACAAAATAAAAACCTGAAACTAATTTCCACATAAACTCTAATATCTATATTGTACAGACATTTTAGACATGTATATTTGTTCACCAACCATTTATTTTCTATTGAAATAAGAGGTAATACTTGATTTTCAATTTCCTAAATCTATATTATTCTTGTGTTGGAATATAATATAACGAGGCATGGTCAGCAGGAATCCTAATTCCTAGATGAACATGCGCAAAAGAGTTAACATTTAGCTCTTTCAGAATTTTTGTTCTTTTCTTACAGTTCTGAGAATTATTTGTAGATGGTGTTGTGATGCTACAATAAATGTGTGATGATATTGTTCTGACTGTGCAATGTCCCATGAAGACAAATATAAATTCTATGCTTTATTTGGAGATTCTATAATTGTTCATTTTGAATCCGTTGCCTCTTTGTAATGCTAAACCAGAGTCCCTTGACAGTTGATTGGTCTTCTTCTTCTCATGAGGGAACTCGCAAGATGTCATGAGGGAACGATATATTTTCTACATGTAGTAAATTATTTTCTTAGTTTAGATCCAATAACTGCACTATCTTTTTAGAAGGCGTCACAATGAGAATTCCATGGTTGGATTTTGATGTTCCAGGTTGCTTTATGGAAGTCTTTGCAGGCTTGCCATGACAAGGTATTTTATTGATTTGTTATCTCCCTTTCCATAGAATTTTTACATTCTACTCTGGTTATTAGGTACATATACATATAAAGGGTGCTCCACTGCTTAACTAAATTCTGGACTTTAGGTATGCTACCTAACGATGCACCTCGTGTTGACAAAAAAGAATATTGGGATGCATCACATACTAATTCATACAGTTTAGGTCTGTTTCCTTGGAGATTCACAAATAAGTGATGTAGAATTGATCCATATTTTAAACAGACCTACACTTGAGTTTCTGCTTTTTTGTATCTTATTCTTTTACAGTAATGCATCCCTAATTTTGGTATAAAATTTATTTGGATAGTTTAGAATCCTTAGATGGCATGTGTGAGATATAGTTTGTTGTGTTCGTTTTTTTAATTGTCACATGTTAGCAAATTTTTGTTCTACTGCCAGTGCATACTTTATGTTTCCGTTTCCATCAATTCATCTTGTAGAATCTCTGTGACCCTCGACGCTTGTTTGGAAATTCGGTTCAGTCATAGCCTGATTTTTGGGATTTTATAATTGCGGCCTTCTATTAGTATGCTAGTGTACATACAAAAGACTAGGACTATATTCTTGTTTGATTTATTTGTTGTGATTCAGATTAGTATGCTGCAGACTATGAAGTTTTCAGAGCTCAAATATAAAACAGTGCATATTTTTGCGAAAAAATAAATTGCTTTGTTTTGCCCTAAGCATCTTGATAGAACTTTGTGATCACCTAAAAGTTACAAAAGGCATGCTTCCTGATTTGTTCCAATGATACAAAATCATAAATTGTTTTTATCATTGTCGGATTTGGTAGCTATATTGTTGCAACATTCAAGAGGGAAGTCTCCACTCATTTTCTGTTCTACAAGTAAAGGTGCACAAGAAGCAGCACAATGCCTCTCAAAACTGCAGTCTCTTGGCTATTGAACAAATCCATTCATGAAATCGATGCAGCAGTATGAAGATCTATGAGAGGCTTCCTTAACCTGTGGTTGTTCATTGCTTCATACCACCCTATATAGTGTATCTCTTCCTATCTAGTTTACTTGCATATCATATTGTAACTAAGCATCTATGTAGCAGCAGTAAAGATTTGGGTATCTGAATATTCTCACAATACTTGGCTCCCTCTCGCCCTTTGCGCCATTGGTGCAACGGGTCATCTAGTACTATTAAAAGCGGATGAGGTATCTATCATGATCTCGTTGCTCAAAGTGTTTAGAGATCAGCCACCAAAAACTTGAAAGCACATTTATGCCAATCAATATCTTCTTGAAAGCATATTTGCTCCCTTGGTGGTTTTGGTAATTAATAAAAACATATATGTTATTGAACTAATGTTTCCACGAAGCATGTTTGAGGAAAAGTTCAATGATGGGTTGGCAAAAGGATTGTGGAATACCCCAAGATGCAAGGAAATAGATTGGCAGAACTTCAAGCAAGAGGACTCTACATTTTACTTTGTGAGCAATCACTTTGAGTCTATAGGAAAGCCAATACTATTAAAAGGGGGTAAGGTACTGTTGGTGAACAAAATGCTCATACGTGCACAAGTGATAGTCACCACTTTCACCCACAAGATCTTTCACAAAAGTCTGTCCAAAGCCAAATATCCAAACTCGGTGAAACCAACACTTTCCAATCGGTGCCACCGATTCTCAGCCTCAGGCAGACTTAGCCAAAACCCTAGCCACTTCGGAGCAACCAATTCCATTTCGGTGCCACCGTGTTTGGGTTGCCAACTTCCTGTTACGCAAATTCACAAAATTGGTCCGATCGAGTTTGCTGAATCGGTGTCACCGAGTTTGGCAATCTGACTGTTGGTCACCTTATCGGTGCAACCGAGTTTTATGTATCAGTCTCACCGAGATTCAAAAGTTTCTACCTTCGAGGCAACTCGGTACAAACGAGATTAACACATCGGTTCCACCGAGTCTGACTTATTAGGTGTAACGGTTGGATTTTTGGAGATGCCTATATATACCCCTCCACCACCACCTACTCGTAAGAGAAGCACTCGGAACAGTTCCCCACTCATACCAACTGATTTTCTGAGAGATAGCCACCTACTCATGTGTTGAGATCATGCCATTCCATTCCAACCATATGAATCTTGATCTCTAGCCTCCCCAAGTTTCTTTCCACCCAATCAATCTCTTCCACCATAGCCAAATCTGTGAGAGAGTGATTGTCTGTTGAGGAGTCTATCATCTTGAAGCACAAGAGCAAGGAGTTCATCGACACTATCGAGCCTATTACCTGTTGGAGGGTGGTGCCTCCTAGATTGGTTAGGTGTCGCTTGGGAGCCTCCTACTTCGTGTCGTGGAGTAAACCAAGAAGTTTGTAAGGGTAAGGAGATCGCCTACTTCGTGAAGATCTACCCCGAGTTAGGGTAGTCCTCCGTGGACGTAGGCCATCATGATATAGTCAAGGTTGCTTCTTCGTGGAACCCTCTGTGGACTCTCGCGCCCGTTACCCTCTGTGGGTTGAAGACTCCATAAACGTGGACGTACGATAGCATCACCTATCGGAACCACGGGATAAATCATCGTGTCTCCAATTGCATTTGACCTTCCTACCCTTCCTTTACTTACATGCTTGTCTGTTCTTTCGGCAGCTATACTCGTAGACATGCATGTGTAGGGTGTACTTGCCTTGGTATGAATGTTAAAATCTGCCTACACTTAAAATAGGGAAAAAGAAGATTTTTATTTCGTCAAGTAGTCTAATCACGCCCCCCCCCCCTCTGGCACTACTTTCGATCCTACAAGTGGTATCAGAGCATTGGTCTCCATTGCACTGGTTTCACAACCTAGGAGAGTATGGCGTATAGTGAGGGAAATTATCACCATAGAGGTCCGTACTTTGATGGCACTAATTTTGCTAGTTGGAAGCACAAAATGAAAATGCAACTTCTTGGTCATAACACCGTCGTTTGGGCTGTTGTTCGTGTTGGATTGTAAGGTGAATTCTTTGCGGATGGAAGGGAATCGGATAGCGAAGCGACTGCGGAAGAATTGAAGATGTTGCAACTCAATGCTCAAGCATGTGACATTCTCTTCAACTGCCTATGCCCCGAAGAATTCAACAAAATCAACCGTCTTGAGAATGAAAAAGAGATTTGGGATACTTTGGTTGATATGCATGAAGGTACCAAATCTGTGAGAGAATCCAAGTTGGATGTTCTTCAAAGTCAGCTTGACAAGTTCAAGATGAAGGATGCTGAAGGAGTCGCCGAGATGTACTCTAGGCTAGATCTCATCACCAATGAGATTATCGGCTTAGGAAGCGAAGAAGTGACCAAGAAATTCATCATCAAGAAGATACTTTGAGCTTTGGATGATTGATATGACACCGTATGCACATTGATCCAAATGATGCCCAACTACAAATATCTCAAGCCAACGGAAGTGATTGGAAGGATTGTTTCTCATGAGATGACACTCAAGGACAAGGAAGAACTTCATCACAAGTCTAGCGGTGCTTACAAAGCCACAAGTGATGCTCCCGCTAACTCAAGCGACAACCTTGTCACAAATGAAGAGATAAGCCTCATGGTCAAGAAATTCAACAAGTTCTACAAGAACAGAAGCAAAGATAGAAGCTCCAACTCAAGATATGGAGAGAAGCGTTCGTCAAGTCGTGACTGAAACTGCTACAATTGTGGGAAGCCCGGACACTACTCCAATGAGTGCGCGTCTCCTTACAAAAGGAAAGAAGAGTCACCAGACGAAGCTCAAGAGACTATTCACCTCGAAGAGGGAGAAGGAGTAGATATGATCGTTATGAACAAAGACCCTCGAGGAGAAGTAGGGACTCGAAGAAGAAGGACAAGTACACCAAGATCTACTCAAGAATAAGACATCAAGCTCATGTTGGTGAATGGGTTTCAGGCTCCGAATCCGACAACCACTTCGAGAGAAGCTACCACTCCAACTCCGATTATAGTCAAGATGAAGGTGTTTCCGGACTTGCACTAGTGACAACCAACTCCTACGATCTATTTGATTCACCAAATGAAGGGAGTGGATGTTGCTTCACGGCTAAGGCCCCAAGGTATGACACCCCGAGTATCTTGATTTCAATATTGATGAGGGTCACTTGTTAATTGAAGATGACTTGCTATGTGACAAATCTAGTAATGTTAGTCTAGATGAACTTGCTAGTAATCATTCTAGTCTAGATAAGTCGTGTGATGATGATAAGTTGGAAATAGAACGACTAACTCGAAAACTAAAAACTCTTAAGTTACCTCACAAGTCTACTCTACAAGATCATAGAGAGCTTGTAAGGACACATGAGAAGCTCCGCTTCGAGAAGCTCAATTTAGAGCAAGAGCATGAGTTCCTTAAAGCTATCAATGACGATCTTCGAAAGAAGACTTCCTCTTATCTGGCCAAGCGACTTCTCTTGTCTATGTTCATGCCACAAGTTTAGACTAAGCAAGCTAGTAACAAAGCCAATAAAGGCTCTTTAACTAGTAGCAATAAAAATGAAAAATCCAATGATATTGCTTCTAGTAGTTCTTGTGATCCCACTAACTCTTATCTTAGCCAAGTTACACTTGAGCAAGAAAATGAAATTTCGAAAGGGATTATAGAGAAAGGTATCTACAAGAGTCTTGATGGGGGCAAACAATTTGAGGAGATTTGACGCAAGCACGGAGGATACCAGAAGAACCATGGTGTTGTCTACTCGAGAGCTAATGGAGTTGAATGGGAAGAAGGTCAATACCCCAATCCCAAGTTTGTTCCTCAAAAGGAGAAGTATGAAAATGTTGGGAGACGTAGTAGTAAATCAAAATTTTCCTACGTGTCACCAAGATCTATCTATGGAGAAACCAGCAAACGAGTGGGGAGAGATTGGATCTTCATACCTTTGAAGATCGCTAAGCGGAAACGTTACAAGAACGCGGTTGATGGAGTCGTACTCGCAGCGATTCAGATCGCGGTAGATCCGATCAAGTGCCGAACGGACGGCACCTCCGCGTTCAACACACGTGCAGCCCGGTGACGTCTCCTACGCCTTGATCCAGCAAGGAGGAAGGAGAGGTTGGGGAAGAGCTCCAGCAGCAACACGATGGCGTGGTGGTGGTGGAGTAGCAAGGTATCCCGGCAGGGCTTCGCCTAAGCACCGCGGAGGATGAAGAAGCAGAATAGGGCTGCAGCGAGAGAGAAAGAGTTCGTCGTTTCAAACCTGCCCAAACCCTTGCATATATATAGGAGGAAGGAGAGGGAGGGCTGGCTTGGCCCCTCCTCCAAGGAGGAGGGATTCGGCCGAAGTGGGGGGAGAGTCCTCCTCCCACACGGGAGGTGGATCTCCCCCTTTTAAATCCCTTTTGCCTCTATCTCCAGATCCCTGGCGCATGGGCCCATTCTAGAAGGTATTGGCTGGCCCAATATGGGCTGGCACACCTCCTCTAAGGGACCATGAGGTCCTTTGGTCGTCACCCCCTCCCGGGGGTCCTCCGGCACCCTCCCGGCACTCCCGGTACAATACCGATGAGCCCGAAAACTTTCCGGTGACCAAAACTGGACTTCCTATATATCAATCTTTACCTCCGGACCATTCCGGAGCTCCTCGTGACGTCCGAGATCTCATCCGGGACTCCGAAAAACCTTCGGTAATCACGTATACCTTTTCCCTACAACTCTAGCGTCATCGAACCTTAAGTGTGTAGACCCTACGGGTTCGGGAGACACGTAGACATGACCGAGACACCTCTCCGGCCAATAACCAATAGCGGGATCTGGATACCCATGTTGGCTCCCACGTACTCCACGATGATCTCATCGGATGAACCACGATGTCAGGGATTCAATCAATCCCGTATACAATTCCCTTTGTCTATCGGTATGGTACTTGCCCGAGATTCGATCGTCGGTATCCCCATACCTTGTTCAATCTCGTTACCGGCAAGTCTCTTTACTCGTTCCGTAATACATCATCCTGTGACTAACTCCTTAGTCACATTGAGCTCATAATGATGATGTCTTACCGAGTGGGCCCAGAGATACCTCTCCGTCACACGGAGTGACAAATCCCAGTCTCGATTCGTGTCAACCCAACAGACACTTTCGGAGATACCCGTAGCGTACCTTTATAGCCACCCAGTTACGTTGTGACGTTTGGCACACCCAAAGCATTCCTACGGTATCCGGGAGTTACACAATCTCATGGTCTAAGGAAATGACACTTGACATTGAAAAGCTTTAGCAAACGAACTACACGATCTTGTGCTATGCTTAGGATTGGGTCTTGTCCATCACATCATTCTCCTAATGATGTGATCCCGTTATCAACGACATCCAATGTCCATGGTCATGAAACCGTGACCATCTATTGATCAACGAGCTAGCCAACTAGAGGCTCACTAGGGACATGTTGTGGTCTATGTATTCACACATGTATTACGGTTTCCGGTTAACACAATTATAGCATGAATAATAGACAATTATCATGAACTAGGAAATACAATAATAACCATTTTATTATTGCCTCTAGGGCATATTTCCAACAGTCTCCCACTTGCACTAGAGTCAATAATCTAGTTACATTGTGATGAATCGAACACCCATAGCATTCTGGTGTTGATCATGTTTTGCTCGTGAGAGAGGTTTAGTCAACGGATCTGCGACATTCAGATCCGTATGCACTTTACAAATATCTATGTCTCCCTCCTGAATGTAATCACGGATGGAGTTGAAGCGGCGCTTGATGTGTCTTGTCTTCTTGTGAAACCTGGGCTCCTTCGCAAGGGCAATAGCTCCAGTGTTGTCACAGAGTAGAGTCATCGGGCCCGACGCATTCGGAATCACTCCTAGGTCGGTGATGAACTCCTTCATCCAGACTCCCTCCTTTGCTGCTTCCGAAGCAGCTATGTACTCCGCTTCACATGTAGATGCTGCCACGACGCTTTGCTTGCTGCTGCTCCAGCTCACTGCCCCTCCATTCAAAATATACACGTATCCGGTTTGCGACTTGGAGTCGTCCGGATCTGTGTCGAAGCTAGCATCGACGTAACCCTTTACGACGAGCTCTTCGGCACCTCCATAAACGAGAAACATGTCCTTTGTCCTTTTCAGGTACTTCAGGATATTCTTGACCGCTGTCCAGTGTTCCGCTCCGGGATCACTTTGGTACCTCCCTACCAAACTTATGGCAAGGTTCACATCAGGTCTGGTACACAGCATGGCATACATGATAGAGCCTATGGCTGAAGCATAGGGGATGGCACTCATCTCTTCTCTATCCTTTGTCGTGGTCGGGCATTGAGTCATACTCAATCTCACACCTTGCAACACAGGCAAGAACCCCTTCTTGGACTGATCCATATTGAACTTCTTCAATATCTTTTCAAGGTATGTGCTTTGTGAAAGACCAATGAGGCATTTTGATCTATCTCTATAGATCTTAATACCTAATATGTAAGCAGCTTCTCCAAGGTCCTTCATTGAAAAACACTTATTCAAGTAGGCCTTGATACTTTCCAAGAGTTCTATATTATTTCCCATTATCAGCATGTCATCCACATACAGTATAAGAAATGCTATAGAGCTCCCACTCACTTTCTTGTAAATACAGGGTTCTCCATAAACCTGTACAAACCCAAACGCTTTAATCACCTCATTAAAGCGAATGTTCCAACTCCGAGATGCTTGCACCAGCCCATAGATGGAGCGCTGGAGCTTGCATACCTTGTTAGCATCTTTAGGATCGACAAAACCTTCCGGCTGCATCATATACAGTTCTTCCTTGAGGAAGCCATTAAGGAATGCCGTTTTGACGTCCATTTGCCAGATCTCATAATCATAAAATGCGGCAACTGCTAACATGATTCGGACAGACTTTAGCATCGCTACGGGTGAGAATGTCTCATCGTAGTCAACTCCTTGAACTTGTCGATAACCCTTAGCGACAAGCCGAGCTTTATAGGCGGTCACATTACCGTCTGCGTCAGTCTTCTTCTTAAAGATCCATTTATTTTCAATGGCTCGCTTATCATCAGGCAAGTCCACCAAAGTCCATACTTTGTTCTCATACATGGATCCTATCTCGGATTTCATGGCCTCAAGCCATTTGTCGGAATTCGGGCCCGCCATCGCTTCTTCATAGTTCGAAGGTTCACCGTTGTCCAACAACATGATCTCTAGGACAGGATTACCGTACCACTCTGGTGCGGAACGTGTCCTAGTGGACCTTTGAGTAGCAACTTGATCTGATGTTTCATGATCATCATCATTAACTTCCTCTCTAGCCGGTGTAGGCTCCACAGAAACAACTTCCTGTGCTGCGCTACTCTCCGGTTCGAGTGAAGGTACAATTACCTCATCAAGTTCCATTTTCCTCCCACTTACTTCTTTCGAGAGAAACTCTTTCTCGAGAAAGGATCCATTCTTGGCAACAAAGACTTTGCCTTCGGATCGTAGGTAGAAGGTATACCCAATAGTCTCTTTGGGATATCCTATGAAGACGCACTTTTCCGCTTTGGGTTCGAGCTTCTCAGGTTGAAGTTTCTTCACATAAGCATCGCAACCCCAAACTTTTAGAAACGACAGCTTAGGTTTCTTTGCAAACCATAATTCATACGGTGTCGTCTCAACGGATTTAGACGGTGCCCTATTTAAAGTGAACGCGGCAGTCTCTAATGCATATCCCCAAAATGATAGCGGTAAGTCGGTAAGAGACATCATAGATCGCACCATATCCAATAGAGTGCGATTACGACGTTCAAACACACCATTTCGCTAAGGTGTGCCTGGCGGCGTGAGCTGTGAAACAATTCCACATTTCCTAAGGTGCGTGTCAAACTCGTGACTTAAATATTCTCCGCCATGATCAGATCGTAGGCATTTTATTTTCCTGTCACGTTGATTCTCGACCTCACTCTGAAATTCCTTGAACCTTTCAAAGGTTTTAGACTTGTGTTTCATTAAGTAGACATACCCATATCTGCTCAAGTCATCAGTGAGGGTGAGAACATAACGGTAGCCACCGCGAGCCTCGACACTCATTGGACCGCATACATCGGTATGTATTATCTCCAACAAGTCAGTTGCTCGCTCCATTGTTCCGGAGAACGGAGTTTTGGTCATCTTGCCCATGAGGCATGGTTCGCATGTGTCAAATGATTCGAAATCAAGTGACTCCAAAAGTCCATCAGCATGGAGCTTCTTCATGCGTTTGACACCAATATGGCCAAGACGGCAGTGCCACATGTAAGTGGGACTATCGTTATCAACTTTACTCTTTTTGGTACTCACACTATGGACATGTGTAACATCACGTTCGAGATTCATCAAAAATAAACCATTGACCAGCGGGGCATGAGCATAGAACATTTCTCTCATATAAATAGAACAACCATTATTCTCGGATTTAAAAGAGTAGCCATCTCGTATCAAGCGAGATCCAGATACAATGTTCATGCTCAAAGCTGGTACTAAATAACAATTATTAAGGTTTAAAACTAATCCCGAAGGTAGATGTAGAGGTAGCGTGCCGACGGCGATCACATCGACCTTGGAACCATTCCCGACGCGCATCGTCACCTCGTCCTTTGCCAACCTTCGCTTATTCCGCAGCTCCTGCTTGGAGTTACAAATGTGAGCAACTGCACCGGTATCAAATACCCAGGAGCTACTACGAGCGCTGGTTAGGTACACATCAATAACAAGTATATCACATATACCTTTAACGTTGCCGACCTTCTTATCCGCTAAGTACTTGGGGCAGTTCCGCTTCCAGTGACCGGTACCCTTACAATAGAAACACTCAGTCTCAGGCTTGGGTCCATTCTTGTTCTTCTTCTTCCCGGCAACTTGCTTACCGGGCGCGGCAACAACTTTGCCGTCCTTCTTGAAGTTCTTCTTACCCTTGCCTTTCTTGAAACTAGTGGTCTTGTTTACCATCAACACTTGATGCTCCTTTCTGATCTCGACCTCAGCTGATTTCAGCATCGAGTACAACTCAGGAATGGACTTCTCCATCCCCTGCATGTTGTAGTTCATCACAAAGCTTTTGTAGCTAGGTGGAAGCGACTGGAGGATTCTGTCAATGACTGAGTCATCCGGGAGATAAACTCCCAGCTGAGTCAAGCGGTTGTGAAGCCCAGACATCTTGAGGATGTGCTCACTAACAGAACTGTTCTCCTCCATCTTACAGCTGAAGAACTTGTCAGAGATGTCATATCTCTCGACTCGGGCATGAGCTTGGAAAACCAGTTTCAGCTCTTGGAACATCTCATATGCTCCGTGTTGCTCAAAACGCTTTTGGAGCCCCGATTCTAAACTGTAAAGCATGCCGCACTGAACAAGGGAGTAATCATCGCAGCGCGACTGCCAAGCGTTCGTAACGTCTTGGTCCGCTGGGAGAATGGGTGGGTCACCTAGCGGTGCATCAAGGACATACAATCTCTTGGAAGCTATGAGGATGATCCTCAAGCCACGGACCCAGTCCGCATAGTTGCTTCCATCATCTTTCAGCTTGGTTTTCTCTAGGAACGCGTTGAAATTGAGGTTGACATTTGCGTTGGCCATTGGATCTACAATATAGATATTAAAGGCAATTTTAGACTAAGTTCATGATAATCGAGTTCACATAATCAAATTATTCAATGAACTCCCACTCAGATAGACATCTCTCTAGTCATCTAAGTGACACATGATCCATGTCAACTAGCCCATGTCCGATCATCACGTGAGACGGACTAGTCATCCATGGTGAACATCTCCATGTTGATCGTATCTTCTATACGACTCATGTTCGACCTTTCGGTCTTCCGTGTTCCGAGGCCATGTCTGTACATGCTAGGCTCGTCAAGTCAACCTAAGTGTTTCGCGTGTGTAAATCTGGCTTACACCCGTTGTATGCGAACGTTAGAACCTATCACACACGATCATCACGTGGTGCTTCGGAACAACGATCCTTAGCAACGGTGCACAGTTAGGGTGAACACTTCTCTTGAAATTTTATTGAGAGATCATCTTATTTACTACCGTCGTTCTAAGCAAATAAGATGTAAACATGATAAACATCACATGCAATCAATATAGTGACATGATATGGCCAATATCATCTTGCTCCTATGATCTCCATCTTCGGGGCACCATGATCATCATTGTCACCGGCACGACACCATGATCTCCATCATCATGATCTCCATCATTGTGTCTTCATGAGGTTGTCTCGCCAACTATTACTTCTACTGCTATGGCTAACGCTTAGCAATAAAGTAAAGTAATTACATGGCGTTTATGATTGACTCGCAGGTCATACAATAAATAAGACAACTCCTATGGCTCCTGCCGGTTGTCATAGTCATCGACATGCAAGTCGTGAACCCTATTACAAGAACATGATCAATCTCATACATCACAATGCATCACATCACATCCTTTTGGCCATATCACATCACACGGCATATGCTGCAAAAACAAGTTAGACGTCCTCTAATTTGTAGTTGCATGTTTTTACGTGGTTGCTATAGGTTTCTAGCAAGAACGTTTCTTACCTACGTCAGAACCACAACGTGATATGCCAATTGCTATTTACCCTTCATAAGGACCCTTTTCATCGAATCCAATCCGACTAAGGTGGGAGAGACAGACACCCGCTAGCCACCTTATGCAACTAGTGCATGTCAGGCGGTGGAACCGGTCTCACGTAAGCGTACGTGTAAGGTTGGTCCGGGCCGCTTCATCCCACAATACCGTCGAATCAAGATAAGACTAGTAACGGCAAGCATATTAACAAAATCGACGCCCACAACTGCTTTGTGTTCTACTCGTGCATAGATTCTACGCATAGACCTAGCTCATGATGCCACTGTTGGGAGACGTAGTAGTAAATCAAAATTTTCCTACGTGTCACCAAGATCTATCTATGGAGAAACCAGCAAACGAGTGGGGAGAGATTGGATCTTCATACCTTTGAAGATCGCTAAGCGGAAGCGTTACAAGAACACGGTTGATGGAGTCGTACTCGCAGCAATTCAGATCGCGGTAGATCCGATCAAGTGCCGAACGGACGGCACCTCCGCGTTCAACACACGTGCAGCCCAGTGACGTCTCCTACGCCTTGATCCATCAAGGAGGAAGGAGAGGTTGGGGAAGAGCTCCAGCAGCAGCACGACGGCGTGGTGGTGGTGGAGTAGCAAGGTATCCCGGCAGGGCTTCGCCTAAGCACCGCGGAGGATGAAGAAGCAGAATAGGGCTGCAGCGAGAGAGAAAGAGTTCGTCATCTCAAACCTGCCCAAACCCTTGCATATATATAGGAGGAAGGAGAGGGAGGGATGGCTTGGCCCCTCCTCCAAGGAGGAGGGATTCGGCCGAAGTGGGGGGAGAGTCCTCCTCCCACACGGGAGGTGGATCTCCCCCTTTTAAATCCCTTTTGCCTCTATCTCCAGATCCCTGGCGCATGGGCCCTTTCTAGAAGGTATTGGCTGGCCCAATATGGGCTGGCGCACCTCCTCTAAGGGCCCATGAGGTCCTTTGGTCGTCACCCCCTCCCGGGGGTCCTCCGGCACCCTCCCGGCACTCCCGGTACAATACCGATGAGCCCGAAAACTTTCCGGTGACCAAAACTGGACTTCCTATATATCAATCTTTACCTCCGGACCATTCCGGAGCTCCTCGTGACGTCCGGGATCTCATCCGGGACTCCGAACAACCTTCGGTAATCACGTATACCTTTTCCCTACAACCCTAGCGTCATCGAACCTTAAGTGTGTAGACCCTACGGGTTCGGGAGACACGTAGACATGACCGAGACACCTCTCCGGCCAATAACCAACAGCGGGATCTGGATACCCATGTTGGCTCCCACGTACTCCACGATGATCTCATCGGATGAACCACGGTGTCAGGGATTCAATCAATCCCGTATACAATTCCCTTTGTCTATCGGTATGGTACTTGCCCGAGATTCGATCGTCGGTATCCCCATACCTTGTTCAATCTCGTTACCGGCAAGTCTCTTTACTCGTTCCGTAATACATCATCCTGTGACTAACTCCTTAGTCACATTGAGCTCATAATGATGATGTCTTACCGAGTGGGCCCAGAGATACCTCTCCGTCACACGGAGTGACAAATCCCAGTCTCGATTCGTGTCAACCCAACAGACACTTTCGGAGATACCCGTAGCGTACCTTTATAGCCACCCAGTTACGTTGTGACGTTTGGCACACCCAAAGCATTCCTACGGTATCCGGGAGTTACACAATCTCATGGTCTAAGGAAATGACACTTGACATTGAAAAGCTTTAGCAAACGAACTACACGATCTTGTGCTATGCTTAGGATTGGGTCTTGTCCATCACATCATTCTCCTAATGATGTGATCCCGTTATCAACGACATCCAATGTCCATGGTCATGAAACCGTGACCATCTATTGATCAACGAGCTAGCCAACTAGAGGCTCACTAGGGACATGTTGTGGTCTATGTATTCACACATGTATTACGGTTTCCGGTTAACACAATTATAGCATGAATAATAGACAATTATCATGAACTAGGAAATA
Source organism: Hordeum marinum (assembly GCA_022496015.1). Taxonomy (NCBI): domain Eukaryota; kingdom Viridiplantae; phylum Streptophyta; class Magnoliopsida; order Poales; family Poaceae; genus Hordeum; species Hordeum marinum. Next base: position 416,334,003 of record CM039675.1, read on the forward strand.
CAATAATAACCATTTTATTATTGCCTCTAGGGCATATTTCCAACAGTCTCCCACTTGCACTAGAGTCAATAATCTAGTTACATTGTGATGAATCGAACACCCATAGCATTCTGGTGTTGATCATGTTTTGCTCGTGAGAGAGGTTTAGTCAACGGATCTGCGACATTCAGATCCGTATGCACTTTACAAATATCTATGTCTCCCTCCTGAATGTAATCACGGATGGAGTTGAAGCGGCGCTTGATGTGTCTTGTCTTCTTGTGAAACCTGGGCTCCTTCGCAAGGGCAATAGCTCCAGTGTTGTCACAGAGTAGAGTCATCGGGCCCGACGCATTCGGAATCACTCCTAGGTCGGTGATGAACTCCTTCATCCAGACTCCCTCCTTTGCTGCTTCCGAAGCAGCTATGTACTCCGCTTCACATGTAGATGCTGCCACGACGCTTTGCTTGCTGCTGCTCCAGCTCACTGCCCCTCCATTCAAAATATACACGTATCCGGTTTGCGACTTGGAGTCGTCCGGATCTATGTCGAAGCTAGCATCGACGTAACCCTTTACGACGAGCTCTTCGGCACCTCCATAAACGAGAAACATGTCCTTTGTCCTTTTCAGGTACTTCAGGATATTCTTGACCGCTGTCCAGTGTTCCGCTCCGGGATCACTTTGGTACCTCCCTACCAAACTTATGGCAAGGTTCACATCAGGTCTGGTACACAGCATGGCATACATGATAGAGCCTATGGCTGAAGCATAGGGGATGGCACTCATCTCTTCTCTATCCTTTGCCGTGGTCGGGCATTGAGTCATACTCAATCTCACACCTTGCAACACAGGCAAGAACCCCTTCTTGGACTGATCCATATTGAACTTCTTCAATATCTTTTCAAGGTATGTGCTTTGTGAAAGACCAATGAGGCGTTTTGATCTATCTCTATAGATCTTAATACCTAATATGTAAGCAGCTTCTCCAAGGTCCTTCATTGAAAAACACTTATTCAAGTAGGCCTTGATACTTTCCAAGAGTTCTATATTATTTCCCATTATCAGCATGTCATCCACATACAGTATAAGAAATGCTATAGAGCTCCCACTCACTTTCTTGTAAATACAGGGTTCTCCATAAACCTGTACAAACCCAAACGCTTTAATCACCTCATTAAAGCGAATGTTCCAACTCCGAGATGCTTGCACCAGCCCATAGATGGAGCGCTGGAGCTTGCATACCTTGTTAGCATCTTTAGGATCGACAAAACCTTCCGGCTGCATCATATACAGTTCTTCCTTGAGGAAGCCATTAAGGAATGCCGTTTTGACGTCCATTTGCCAGATCTCATAATCATAAAATGCGGCAACTGCTAACATGATTCGGACAGACTTTAGCATCGCTACGGGTGAGAATGTCTCATCGTAGTCAACTCCTTGAACTTGTCGATAACCCTTAGCGACAAGCCGAGCTTTATAGGCGGTCACATTACCGTCTGCGTCAGTCTTCTTCTTAAAGATCCATTTATTTTCAATGGCTCGCTTATCATCAGGCAAGTCCACCAAAGTCCATACTTTGTTCTCATACATGGATCCTATCTCGGATTTCATGGCCTCAAGCCATTTGTCGGAATTCGGGCCCGCCATCGCTTCTTCATAGTTCGAAGGTTCACCGTTGTCCAACAACATGATCTCTAGGACAGGATTACCGTACCACTCTGGTGCGGAACGTGTCCTAGTGGACCTTTGAGTAGCAACTTGATCTGATGTTTCATGATCATCATCATTAACTTCCTCTCTAGCCGGTGTAGGCTCCACAGAAACAACTTCCTGTGCTGCGCTACTCTCCGGTTCGAGTGAAGGTACAATTACCTCATCAAGTTCCATTTTCCTCCCACTTACTTCTTTCGAGAGAAACTCTTTCTCGAGAAAGGATCCATTCTTGGCAACAAAGACTTTGCCTTCGGATCGTAGGTAGAAGGTATACCCAATAGTCTCTTTGGGATATCCTATGAAGACGCACTTTTCCGCTTTGGGTTCGAGCTTCTCAGGTTGAAGTTTCTTCACATAAGCATCGCAACCCCAAACTTTTAGAAACGACAGCTTAGGTTTCTTTCCAAACCATAATTCATACGGTGTCGTCTCAACGGATTTAGACGGTGCCCTATTTAAAGTGAACGCGGCAGTCTCTAATGCATATCCCCAAAATGATAGCGGTAAGTCGGTAAGAGACATCATAGATCGCACCATATCCAATAGAGTGCGATTACGACGTTCAGACACACCATTTCGCTGAGGTGTGCCTGGCGGCGTGAGCTGTGAAACAATTCCACATTTCCTAAGGTGCGTGTCAAACTCGTGACTTAAATATTCTCCGCCATGATCAGATCGTAGGCATTTTATTTTCCTGTCACGTTGATTCTCGACCTCACTCTGAAATTCCTTGAACCTTTCAAAGGTTTCAGACTTGTGTTTCATTAAGTAGACATACCCATATCTGCTCAAGTCATCAGTGAGGGTGAGAACATAACGGTAGCCACCGCGAGCCTCGACACTCATTGGACCGCATACATCGGTATGTATTATCTCCAACAAGTCAGTTGCTCGCTCCATTGTTCCGGAGAACGGAGTTTTGGTCATCTTGCCCATGAGGCATGGTTCGCATGTGTCAAATGATTCGAAATCAAGTGACTCCAAAAGTCCATCAGCATGGAGCTTCTTCATGCGTTTGACACCAATATGGCCAAGACGGCAGTGCCACATGTAAGTGGGACTATCGTTATCAACTTTACTCTTTTTGGTACTCACACTATGGACATGTGTAACATCACGTTCGAGATTCATCAAAAATAAACCATTGACCAGCGAGGCATGAGCATAGAACATTTCTCTCATATAAATAGAACAACCATTATTCTCGGATTTAAAAGAGTAGCCATCTCGTATCAAGCGAGATCCAGATACAATGTTCATTCTCAAAGCTGGTACTAAATAACAATTATTAAGGTTTAAAACTAATCCCGAAGGTAGATGTAGAGGTAGCGTGCCGACGGCGATCACATCGACCTTGGAACCATTCCCGACGCGCATCGTCACCTCGTCCTTTGCCAACCTTCGCTTATTCCGCAGCTCCTGCTTGGAGTTACAAATGTGAGCAACTGCACCGGTATCAAATACCCAGGAGCTACTACGAGCGCTGGTTAGGTACACATCAATAACAAGTATATCACCATTTTACTATTGCCTCTAGGGCATATTTCCAACAGAAAATACTCTCCCCAAGGTAACAAAAGCTCAAGATGACCTTCCACCATAAGACCCCAAGCTCAAGGGCAAGAACAAGCTTCAAGAGGACATTGACTCATATGAAGATGAATCTCAAGATTTGGTGAAGTGGGTTCCCAAGGATACTACAAGCTCAACTTCTACAAGTGCTACTTCAACACCAAGGATCCCCATCAACTTGATGTGGGTCCCCAAGAAGAAGAACTAGATAAGTTCTTGAGGGGTGACTCCGCTAATGAAATCCACTCATATTCATTATTGGCAAGAACTAGTTGCAGTAAACATCAACATCATGCAATAGTTCAAGGAGTCACACATTCCCTCAAAGGTCAGCAAGGGACAAGGTAATCAACAAATCAATGGACATCATCATATATGCTTTGCACTCCATGTCCATAGGTATCCTTGTATTTGTCTCTTGTGTGTTGGGACTAACACATGTAGGGGGAAAGAGGAATGAAACAACAAGGATGCTCCCAACTCATGGTGATCTTCATCAACTTTGTAATCCATTCATATCTCTTATGCGCACCACCAAGATGTATCTGACATGGAAGAATGACCCAAGATCCTAATCGATTGTGCATTTGCATTCAAATGCAAATTTAAAATAATGCACAAATTTATGGGGAGCTCTTTCTTATCACATACTTTTCAAAGCAACGATGCTATGATTGATTTTATTATTGTTGAAGCATTGATCTATATGTTGTCATCAATTACCAAAAAGGGGGAGATTGAAAGCACAACTTCTCCCTAGGTGGTTTTGGTAATTAATAAACTATATATAGTTCATTGAACTAATGAATCTATCAAGTATATTTTAGGAAAAGTTCAATGAATGGATTGGCTAGGATTTTGAGGAGATCCCCAATAAGGAAAGGAACATCAATTGGAAAAAGCTTCAAGACTCATTTTCTCTTCATGTGAGAAATCACATTTGAGTCCATAGGAAAGCCAATACTATTAAAAGGGGATGAAGTATCTATCATGATCTGGTTGGTCAAAGTGCTTACAGATTAACCACCAAAAACTTGAAAGCACATTTATGCCAATCAATATCTTCTTGAAAGCACATTTGCTCCCTTGGTGGTTTTGGTAATTAATAATAACATATATTTCATTGAACTAATGTTTCCACTAGGCATGTTTCGGGAAAAGTTCAATGATGGGTTGGCAAAAGGATTGTGGAATACCCCAAGATGCAAGGAAATAGATTGGCAAAGCTTCTAGAAAGAGGACTCCACATTTTACTTTGTGAGAAATCACTTTGAGCCATAGGAAAGCCAATACTATTAAAAGGGGATAAGGTACAGTTGGTGAATAAAATGCTCATACGTGCACAAGTGATAGTCACCACTTTCACCCACAAGCTCTTCCACAAAAGTCTGTCCAAAGCTAAATATCCAAAATCGGTGCAACCAACACTTTCCACCCGGTGCCACCGATTCTCACCCTCACACAGACTCAGCAAACCCTAGCCACTTCGATGCAACCGATTCCATTTTGGTGCCACCGAGTTTGGGTTGCCAACTTCCTATTACGCAAATTCACAAAATCAGTCCGATCGAGTTTGTTGAATCGGCGTCACCAAGTTTAGCAATATGATTGTTGGGCACCTTATCCGTGCAACCGAGTTTTATGTATTGGTCTCACTGAGATTCAAAAGTTGCTACCTTTGAGGCAACTCGGTACAATCGAGATTAACACATCGGTTCCATTGAGTCTGACTTATTAGGTGTAATGGTTGGATTTTTGGACATGCCTATATATACCCCTCCACCACCACCTACTCATAAGAGAAGCACTCAGAATAGTTCCCCACTCATACCAACTGATTTTCTGAGATATAGCCACCTACTCATGTGTTGAGATCATGCCATTCCATTCCAGCCATATGAATCTTGATCTCTAGCCTCCCCAAGTTGCTTTCCACCAAATCAATCTCTTCCCCCATAGCCAAATCTGTGAGAGAGTGATTGTGTGTTGAGGAGTCTATCATCTTGAAGCACAACAACAAGGAGTACATCGACATTATCGAGCCTATTACCTTTTGGAGGGTGGTGCCTCCTAGATTGGTTAGGTGTTGCTTGGGAGCCTCCTACTTCGTGTTATGGAGTGAACCAAGAAGTTTGTAAGGGAAAGGAGATCGCCTACTTCGTGAAGATCTACCTCGAGTTAGGCTAGTCCTTCGTGGACGTAGGCCATCATGGTATAGTCAAGGTTGCTTCTTCGTGGAACTCTCCGTGGACTCTCCCGGTCGTTACCCTCCGTGGGTTGAAGGCTCTATAAACATGGACGTACGATAGCACCACCTATCGGAACCACAGGATAAATCATCGTGTCTCCAATTGCATTTGACCTTCCTACCCTTCCTTTACTTACATGCTTGTCTGTTCTTTCGGCAGCTATACTCGTAGACATGCATGTGTAGGGTGTACTTGCCTTGGTATGAATGTTAAAATCTGCCTACACTTAAAATTTGGAAAAATAAGATTTTTATTTCGTCAAGTAGTCTAATCACCCCTCCTCTAGCACTACTTTTGATCCTACAAGTGGTATCAGAGCATTGGTCTCCATTGCACTGGTTTCACAACCTAGGAGAGTATGGCGTGTAGTGACGGAAATTATCACCATAGAGGTCCGTACTTTGATGGCACTAATTTTGCTAGTTGGGAGCACAAAATGAAAATGCATCTTCTTGGTCATAACACCGCCATTTGGGCTGTTGTTCATGTTGGATTGTAAGGTGAATTCTTTGCGGATGGAAGGGAACCGGATCGCGAAGCGACTGCGGAATTGAAGATGTTGCAACTCAATGCTCAAGCATGTGACATTCTCTTCAACTGCCTATGCCCCAAAGAATTCAATGAAATCAGCCATCTTGAGAATGCAAAAGAGATTTGGGATACTTTGGTTGATATGCATGAAGGTACCAAATCTGTGAGAGAATCCAAGTTGGTTGTTCTTCAAAGTCAGCTTGACAAGTTCAAGGTGAAGGATGGTGAAGGAGTCTCTGATATGTACTCTAGGCTACCTCTCTTCACCAATGAGATTGCCGGCTTAGGAGGCGAAGAAATGACCGACAAATTCATCATCAAGAAGATACTTCGAGCTTTGGATGATCAATATGACACCATATGCACATTGATCCAAATGATGCCCAACTACAAAGATCCCAAGCCAACGAAAGTGATTGGAAGGATTGTTGCTCATGAGATGACACTCAAGGACAAGGAAGAACTTCATCACAAGTCTAGCAGTGCTTACAAAGCCACAAGTGATGCTCCCGCTACCTCAAGCAAAAACCTTATCACAAATGAAGATATAAGCCTCATGATCAACAAATTCAACAAGTTCTACAAGAACATAAGCAAAGATCGAAGCTCCAACTCAAGATATGAACAGAAGCGTTTGTCAAGTCGTGACCAAAACTGCTACAATTGTGGGAAGCCCGGACACTACTCCAATGAGTGCACTCATACTTCTCCAACGTATCTATAAATTTTGATTGTTCCATGCTATTATATTATCTGTTTTGGATGTTTTATATGCATTTATATGCTATTTTATATTATTTTAGGGACTAACCTTTTAATCTAGAGCCTAGTGCTAGTTTCTGTTTTTCCTTCTTTTTGAGTTTCGCGGATAAGGAATATTAAACGGAGTCCAAATGGAATAAAAACTTCGGAAGGAATTTTTCTGGAACAAAAGGAATCTACGAGACTTGAGAACCAAGGCAGAGGAGCCACCGTGGGGCCACAAGCCCTAGGGGCGCGGGTAGGGGGTGGTCGTGCCGGGCAGGCTTGTAGGCCCATGACTGCTCCCCTAACCCTAATCTTTGGCCTATAAATTCCCAAATATTCCATCATTATCAAAAAGAGCCACGAAAACACTTTTCCGCCACCAGAAGCCTCCGTTCCCGAGAGATCCAATCTTGGAGCCTTTTCCGGTAATCTGTTAGAGGGGGATTCGATCATGGAGGGCATCTACATCAACTCCATTGCCCCTCCGATGATGCGTGAGTAGTTCACCACAGACCTACGGGTCCATAGCTAGTAGCTAGATGGCTTCTTCTCTCTCTTTGTGCTTCAGTACCATATTCTCCATGATCTTCATGGGTATCTATCCGATGTAATACTCTTTTGCGGTGTGTTTGTCGACATCCGATGAATTGTGGGTTTGTGTTTAGATTATCCATGAATATTATTTGAGTCTTTCCTGAATTCTTATATGCATGATTTCATATCTTTGCAAGTCTCTTCGAGTTATTGGTTTGGTTTGGCCAACTAGATTGGTAATTCTTGCAATAGGAGAAGTGCTTAGTTTTGGGTTCAATCTTGCGGTGTCCTCACCCAGTGACAAAGTAGCGGTAGCGAGGCACGTATTGTATTGTTTCCATCAAGGTTAAAAAGATGGGGTTTTCATCATATTGCTTCAGTTTATTCCTCTACATCATGTCATCTTACTTAATGCGTTACTCTGTTCTTCATGAACTTAATACTCTAGATGCAGGCAGGAGTCGGTCGATGTGTGGAGTAATAGTAGTAGATGCAGAATCGTTTCGATCTACTTGTTATGGACATGATGCCTATATGCATAATCATTACCTTGGATATCTTCATAATTATTCGCTTTTCTATCAATTGCTCAACAATAATTTGTTCACCCACCGTAATACTTGCCATCATGAGAGAAGCCATCTAGTGAAACCTATGCCCCGGGGTCTATTTTCCATATTATATTTTCAGATCTAAAACCAAAAATACTTTCTGCATTATTTTTACTTTTAGTTTTACTTTCCGTTCAAGCATCATATTATATCTATCTCTATTAGATCTCATCCTTGCAAGTAACCATGAAGGGATTGACAACCCCTTTATTGTGTTGGGTGCAAGAGTTTGATTCTTTGTGCAGGTACATCTATTAGTGATTCGCTTGTATCTCCTACTGGATTGATACCTTGGTTCTCAAAAACAAAGGGAAATACTTATCTACTTTGCTGAATCAAACCGTTCCTCTTCACGGGAAACCAACGCATGCTCGAGAAGTAGCAAGAAGGATTTTTGGCGCCATTGCCGGGGAGATACAAAGAAGGTCAAGATAAGAACTCTCTCATCAATTTTCCAATTTCTGGTTTGGTTGTGGGGAGATCTAAATCAAGCCTACCAAGTACCTATCATAAACTCATCTCTTGAATTTACATTATTTGCCATTTGCCTCGCGTTTTCCTCTCCCCCACTTCACCAAATTGTCGTTTTATTCGTCCTCTTTGTTGTTTGCCTTTTTCTCGCCAGATCTCTTTTATTTGCTTGTGTTTCCATGTGCTTCCTATTTTCTTGCATCTTCGCTTGCTAAAAATCTATTGATATGGATCCTCATCCACTTGCTAATCTTTTCAAAAGACCAAACCATGTTGAACCAATTGCTAGTGAGTTGAGTGCACTTTATTATCTCTATGAAGTTTTGTTTGAAAATCATGAATCTAAATTTTTTGATGAAGTGTTGAAAGAATAAATTTGTAAGGATGTTCATGATAGTTCCTTGAATGAAAAACACGATTGCCATGTTGTTAGTATGAATTCTCTGAATATCCATGATGCTAATGATATGAAAAACCACAAGCTTGGGGATGCTATGCTTGATGAAGATGATATTTTTTGTTCCCCGAGTTTTGGTAATGACACGTATGCTATAATTGATCATGAAAATAATTCTTTGTGTGATAGTTATATTCTGAGATTCCTTCATGATGTTACTGAAAATTACTATGAGAGAGGAACATATGATGTTACATATTGCAATAATATCAAGTTTCCTCTCTATGTGTTCAAAGTTTGGAAGTTATGCTTGTTTTGCCTTCCTATGGTAGTTGATTTTTGTTCCCATAATTTGTTTGCTCACAAAATCTCTATGCATAGGAAGTGTGTTAGACTTAAATATACTTACCATGTGATTCATGATGTTCCTATTATTGCAAATAGGAATTATGTGCAATTATATTTCATTGTTCTTGATATAGGATGCAATCCTACATGTCCTATTAGTTTTGGTAGACCTTTCCTTAGAACGATTGGTGCAATTATTGACATAAAAGAAGGAAATATTAGATTCCAATCTACACTAAGGAAAGGCATGGAACACTTTCCTAGAAAGAAAATAAAATTAGCGATGGGCAGAAAAACCGAGAACCGAAGACCGGAGCCGAAAAACCCGAGACCGAAGCCGAAAAAACCGAGGACCGAAGCTTCGGTTTTTTGTTCGGTTAGCAATTATGAAAAACCGAAATTACATCGGAGAGTTCGGTCATTGGACTCAGCTGCCCGAATTCCCCGAACTAACCGAAGTATTGAAATCCAGCACGGGAAAGCTCCATAGTCCATCCACAATAAAAAAAGATAGGTACTCTGTACAGGAAGTTATACATGGCCTTTTCCCAACCCAATTCTAGCCCATCAGGCGTTGCCCTCGCAACTTATCCCTAGTGTCTGGTGCGCTCCTTCATGCAGCAAACACAACGCCACCACCTCGTTTTCCATGGATCGCGGTCCAAGCGGCGGCCGGTGGCCGGCGACACCCTTGGCTCTCCCTCAGTGCCGGCCGGCAGCGCCCGTGATCCTTTAGGTCGGTGGCCGGCTTGCATCCATATCATCTTGTATGTATTTCCTCCTACTATTCACGTATGATATGCAAGGGAGCCATGGCGGTCAGATTGTGATTAAGACATATGACGCAGCGCTAAGCATAGGTTCTCCTACATAGATTTACGTGGGTATAGGATTATAGCGGCGGCCAGTATAGGTTCTCTTCGGTTATAACCAAGGACCGAGCCGAATTCTTGATGGACCGAAAGCATCGGTTAGTGAATGCTTAGAAGACCGATCGGTCCAGAAAATCAGCGAACCGAATTTAAAAATAAACCGAGGCAATGAACCAATCGGTTCGGTCTAACCGAATGCCCAAGATTGCATGAGATATACTTATGGATTGCATACCAAAGATTACAATACCTAGATCTATTGCGTTTTGCCTAGCTAGGGGCATTAAACAATATCGCTTGTTGGGAGGCAACCTAATTTTATTTTGCTTTCTGATTTTTGCTTCTATTTTGGTGTGTGTGGCACATTATTACTTCTGTAGTAATTGTGTTTTTGTGTTTTGATTAGTGTTTGAGCCAAGTAAAACCTTTGGGGTGATCTATGGTAGTTGTTGATCTCATCCTGCTGAAAAATAGAAACTTTTGCGCTTAGTCCAGGAATTTTTCAAATTGTTCAGAGCGTCGAATTCATCTGAAATTTTTACACAAGATTTATATTCAAATTGCACTGATTTTACTAATGTTTCAGGATTTTTAGAGTTCCATAAGTATTAGAAGTTTACAAATTGCTACAGATTGTTCTGTTTTTGACAGATTCTGTTTTCTTTGTGTTGTTTGCTTATTTTGATGTATCTATGGGTTGTATCAGGGGGTATGAGTCATGGAAAAGTTATAATACAGTTGGTATTACATAAATATAAATAAAGAATGAGTTCACGACAGTACCTAAAGTGGTGATTTATTTTTCTTATACTAACGGATCTCATGAGTTTTCTGTTGAGTTTTGTGTTGTGAAGTTTTCATGTTTTGGGTGAAGATTTGATGGACTATGGAATAAAGAGTGGAAAGAGCCTAAGATTGGGGGTGCCCAAGGCACCCCAAGTCATATTAAAGGATACCAAAAAGCCTAATCTTGGGGATGCCCCGAAAGGCATCCCCTCTTTCGTCTTCAATCCATCAGTAAATTTACTTGAGGCTATATTTTTATTCACCACATGATATGTGTTTTTCTTGGAGAGTCTTGTATGATATGAGTATTTTCTTGTTAGTTTTCCACAATCATCCTTGATGCACACATATTTTGAGAGAGACACTCTAAATCATGAATTTGTTAGAATACTCTATGTGCTTCACTTATATCTTTTGAGCTACGCAATGTTGCTCTGGTGCTTCACTTATATCCTTACAGAGCATGTTGGTGTTATATTTTATAGAAATTATTGAACTCTCGTTCCTCACTTATATTATTTTGAGAGTTTCTTAAAATAGCATGATAATTTTTTTAGGTTATGAATTTAGTCCTAATATAATGGGCATCCAAGAGGGATATAATAATAACTTTCATATTAAGTGCATTAAAAACTATGAGAAGTTTATTCCTTGCATATAGTTTTGAGATAATAGGGATGGTAATATGAGAGTCATGCTAGTGAGTAGTTGTGAATTGGAAGATATACGTGTGTTAAAGCTTGTGATTCCTGTAGCATGCACGTATGGTGAACCGTTATGTCACAAAGTCGGAGCATTATTTGTTTAGTGATTGTCGACCTTTGTGTGAGGGTTGCGAGCGCGCGATGGTTAAATCCTACCAACCTCTCCCCTAGGAGCATGCGTCTAATGCTTTGTTTGATAACTAATAGACTTTTTCAATAAGTATGTGAGTTCTTTATGACTAATGTGAGTCCATGGATTATACGCACTCTCACCCTTCCATCTTTGCTAGCCTCTCTAGTACCGCGCAACTTTCGCCGGTAGACCAAACCCTCCTTCCTCAAAACAGCCACCATATATTCCTCAAAACAGCCACCATACCTACCTATTATGGCATTTCCATAGCCATTCCGAGATATATTGCCATGCAACTTCCACCATGTAGTTTTTTTATGACTTGCATCATCACTTCATATTGCATATAGAGTCGTATCTTGTCATAGGAATCGAGTTGTAATTTTTCTTTTTCTTTGAGTTATAAGTAAATAAAAATGTGATGATTTTTCATTAATAGAGCATTGTCCCATGAGAGAAAAGGATGATGGAGGCTATGACTCCCTCACAAGTTGGGATGAGTATCCGGACTTTACAAAAATAAAAGAGGCCAGCGAAGCCAAAAAAAGAGGCCAAAGAAGCCCACCAAAATAAAAAAACAATGAGAGAAAGAGAGAAGGGACAATTGCTACTACCTTTTTCCACACTTGTGCTTCAAAGTAGCACCATGATCTTCTTGATAGAGAGTCTCCAATTTTGTCACTTTCATATAACTAGTGGATATTCATTATGCACGACCACTTAGTTTTCTTTTTGAGCTTTCATACACTTATAGATCTAAGTGCATTTGTTGCATGACAATCCCTACTCACTCACATTGATATCTATTGACGGGCATCTCCATAGCCCGTTGATACATCTAGTTGATGTGAGACTATCTTCTCCTTTTTCCCTTGCACCTCCTCCATATTCTATTCCACCTATAATGTTATATCTATGGCTCACGCTCATGTATTGCGTGAGAGTTGAAAAGGTTTGAGAACACCAAAAGTGTGAAACAATTGCTTGACTTGTTCATCGGGGTTGTGCATGATTTAGATACTTTGTGTGGGGAAGATGGAGCATAGCCACACCATATGATTTTGTAGGGATGACTTTCTAAGGCCATGTTATTTCGAAAGGACACGACTACCTTGTTGGTGTGCTCGAAGTATTACTATTTTTATGTCAATATTAGACTATTGTTTTGAATCTTACGGATCTGAATATTCATGCCACAATAAATAATATTACATGGATAAATATTTTAGGTAGCATTCCACATCAAAAATTATGTTTTTATCATTTACCTACTCGAGGACGAGCAGGAATTAAGCTTGGGGATGCTGATACGTCTCCAACGTATCTATAATTTTTGATTGTTCCATGCTATTATATTATCGGTTTTGGATGTTTTATATGCATTAATATGCTATTTTATATTATTTTTGGGACTAACCTATTAATCTAGAGCCTAGTGCCAGCTTCTGTTTTTCCTTGTTTTTGAGTTTCGCATATAAGGAATATTAAACGGAGTCCAAACGGAATAAAACCTTCAGAAGGAATTTTCCTAGAACAAACAGAATTTACGAGACTTGAGAACCAAGGCAGAGGAGCCACCATGGGGCCACAAGCCCTAGGGGCGCAGCGAGGGGGTGGTCGCGCCGGGCAGGCTTGTGGGCCCACGGCTGCTCCCCAAACCCTAATCTTCTGTGTATAAATTCCCAAATATTCCATCATTATCAAAAAGAGCCACGAAAACACTTTTACGCCGCCGGAAGCCTCTTCCCGAGAGATCCAATCTTGGAGCCTTTTCCGGTAATCTGCCGGAGGGGGATTCGATCACGGAGGGCATATACATCAACTCCATTTCCCCTCCGATGATGCGTGAGTAGTTCACCACAGACCTACAGGTCCATAGCTAGTATCTAGATGGCTTCTTCTCTCTTTGCTTTTCAATACCATGTTCTTCATGATCTTCATGGAGATCTATCCGATTTAATACTCTTTTGCGGTGTGTTTGTCGAGATCCGGTGAATTGTGGGTTTACGTTCAGATTATCCATGAATATTATTTGAGTCTTTCCTAAATTCTTATATGCATGATTTCATATCTTTGCAAGTCTCTTTGAGTTATTGGTTTGGTTTGGCCAACTAGATTGGTAATTCTTGCAATAGAAGAAGTGCTTAGTTTTGGGTTCAATCTTGCAGTATCCTCACCCATTGACAAAGTAGGGGTAGCGAGGCATGTATTGTATTGTTTCCATCAAGGGTAAAAAGATGGGGGTTTCATCATATTGCTTGAGTTTATTCCTCTACATCATGTCATCTTACTTAATGTGTTACTCTGTTCTTCATGAACTTAATACTCTAGATGCAGGTAGGAGTCGGTCGATGTGTGGAGTAATACTAGTAGATGTAGAATCATTTTGGTCTACTTGTTACGGACATGATGCATATATGCATAATCATTGCCTTGGATATCTTCATAATTATTCGCTTTTCTATCAGTTGCTCGACAATAATTTGTTCACCCACCGTAATACTTGCCATCATGAGAGAAGCCATCTAGTGAAACCTATGGCCCGGGTCTATTTTCCATATTATATTTTCAGATCTAAAACCAAAAATACCAAAAATACTTGTTGCATTATTTTTACTTTTAGTTTTACTTTCTGTTCAAGCATCCTATTATATCTATCTCTATTAGATCTCATCCTCGCAAGTAACTGTGAAGGGATTGACAACCCCTTTATAGCGTTGGGTGCAAGAGTTTGATTCTTTGTGCAGGTACATCTATTGGTGATTTGCTTGTATCTCCTACTGGATTGATACTTTGGTTCTCAAAAACTGAGGGAAATATATATATCTACTTTGCTGCATCAAACTGTTCCTCTTCACGGGAAACCAACACATGCTCGAGAAGTAGCATGCACGTCTCCTTACAAAAGGAAAGAAGAGTCACCAAGAAGACGAAGCTCAAGAGACGAGTCACCTCAAAGAGAGAGAAGGAGTAGAGATGATCGTTATGAACGAAGACCCTCAAGGACAAGTAGGGACTCGGAGAAGAAGGACAAGTACACCAAGAGCTACTCAAGAAGAAAACATCAGCTCATTTTGGTGAATGGGTTTCTTGCTCCAAATCCGACAACCACTCTGAGAGAAGCTACCACTCCAACTCTGACTATAGTCAAGATGAAGGTGTTTACGGACTTGCACTAGTGAAAACCGACTCCTACGATCTATTTTATTCACCAAATGAAGGGAGTGGATGTTGCTTCATGGCTAAAGGCCCCAAGGTATCACACCGCGAGTATCTTGATTTCAGTAGTGATGAGGATGACTTGTTAATTGAAGATGACTTGCTATTTGACAAATCTAGTAATGTTAGTCAAGATGAACTTGCCAGTAATCATTTTAGTCTAGATAAGTCATGTGATGATGATAAATTGGAAATAGAATGACTAACTCGAGAACTAAAAACTCTTAAGTTAGCTCACGAGTCTACTCTACAAGATCATAGAGAGCTTGTAAGGACACATGAGAACGTCCGCTTCGAGAAGCTCAATTTAGAGAAAGCATGAGTACCTTAAAGCTATCAATGACGATCTTCGAAAGAAGACTTCCTCTTATCTAGCCAAGCGACTTCTCTTGTATATGTTCATGCCACAAGTTAAGACTAAGCAAGCTAGTAACAAAGGCAAGAAAGGCTCTTTAACTAGTAGCAATAAAAAAGAAAAACCCAATGATATTGCTTCTAGTAGTTCTATTGATCCCACTAACTCTTATCTTAGCCAAGTTACACTTGAGCAAGAAAATGAAATTTTGAAAGGGATTATAGAGAAAGGTATCTATAAGAGTCTTGCCGGGTGCAAACAATTTGAGGATATTGTACACAAGCACGGAGGATACCGGAAGAGCCGTGGTGTTGGCTACTTGAACGCTAATGGAGTTGAATGGGAAGAAGGTCAATACCCCCAATCCCAAGTTTGTTCGTCAAAAGGAGAAGTGTGAAAATACTCTCCCCAAGGGAACAAAAGATCAAGATGACCTTCCACCATAAGACCCCAAGCTCAAGGGCAAGGACAAGCTTCAAGAGGACATTGACTCATATGAAGATGAATCCCAAGCTTTGGTGAAGTGGGTTCCCAAGGCTACTACAAGCTCAACTTCTACAAGTGCTACTTCAACACCAAGGATCCCCATCAACTTGATGTGGGTCCCCAAGAAGAAGAACTAGAGAAGTTCTTGAGGGGTGACTCCGCCAATCAAATCCACTCATATTCATTATTGGCAAGAACTAGTTGCAATCAACATCAACATCATGCAATAGTTCAAGGAGTCACACATTCCGTCAAAGGTAAGCAAGGGACAAGGTAATCAACAAATCAATGGATGTCATCATAAATTCTTTGCACTCCATGTCCATAGATATCCTTGTATCTATCTCTTGTGTGTTGGGACTAACCCATGTAGGTGAAAAGAGGAATGAAACAACAAGGATGCTGCCAACTCATGGTGATCTTCATCAACTTTGAGCATCCACCAGTACTTCACCTACATGAAGTCTTCATCGACAAAACCCAAGGTTAGTTTATCCCTCCTATGGGGGATGTCACATCAAGGGGGAGCTTTACTCTAAGACTTGAGTCAAAGCATCTCATAGTATGTGATAACATTAAATGCTTTACGTAAAAGTGGTAACCCCACTTGTGCTTAAAGGATGAGTATGATCTATGATCAAGTATTCTTACTTGGCTCCTAAGTCAATATACTCATACATAGATGACTTTGTCATCACCAAAGTGCTTGTTAGATGCTATTGTGTTTGTGCATGTTTGAAATGTTTTCATTTGACATCTTATTGTGTGAGCATGTTGGTCTGCATTTATTTACTCATTCGAGGATATTCAATTGTTGCTATTTGGCTCTTGATTTTTCATTTGCCAATTGGATATACAAGAATGCCTAGGACCACTCCTCTAGCTATCTATGCTTTCCCACCTCATATTCTATTCATGTTGCATCACAAAATTTGAGCAAGTACTTTTTGATCTCTCTGTGTGAGGAGCACTCGAAGTTCCGTATCGACAAAGGACTGACGATTAAAACCTCCCAAGTGCATCTCGGTGGAACCAACTCAAAATCTCGGTCTCACCGAATGCCTAGGGTTGATCTGGTTTTCAACCTCGGTACTACCGATTCCATATTCTCGGTTACAATGAGTTTCCCTGTTAGCTGACGGTTGAAAAACTCGGCGACACCGAAAATTTAGAATCGGCGTCACCGACAGTAAAGGGTATATATGTTGTGGACCCCGATGCTTTGAAATTCAATCTTCAAACATCGCGCCCCAAAAGCCTAAGCTGCCGTTTCGAAGGCCCCTGGTCATCGCCTTGCCTCCCCGAGCATCTCCGCCACTAGGAATCGCCATCGTCGATGAAATCTTCTCCATCATCGCCGCCGTAGCGGATCCATCGCTAAGTTAGGGTATGGATTCGGCCCCCTCTTGCGCTCCACCTTCTAATTCTTGCGCATTAGGGTCTTTTTATCCTCTAGCCACTAATTGAGATCGTTCCATCCACGAGAAACTTCCACTAGATAGCGAACAATTGATTTTCTAGGGTTTGTCGTCCGCCCGATGAAACTCGGTGGAACCGAAGCAAACAAATCAGTGTCACCGATTTGCCCTCTCTGCTACTGAGAACTATCTCGGTGAAACCGACTACTCCTTTTCGGTCTCACCAAAAGGAGTGCCAAGTTTCTGTTAGTGAGAAAGTTAGTCTCGGTAGCATCGAAATTTTTGCTTCGGATGTACCGATTTTCATGTGACAGAATGCAAACATTGAGAATCTTTTGTTCAAACTTTCAAAAACTCTGCATTTAGTGATGACTTATCCTATTCCTCTCTTCTATACTCTATTCACAGGGTTAGTATGTCAGGTTCAGAGGATAGCCAGAACTTGCAAGAGCAGAACATTGACATGAGTTCAGGTACTAGCCCTAAGTCCGGTTCCTTTTCAGATCCAGGCACCCCTAGCTCTCATGGGTTGCCTAAAGCTGCTACAAGGACCAAGAAAAGACTGAATTCAGAGGAGGAGGATTCAGATTTTGTGCCAGAGGAGGTTCTTGCTAAGAAGCAAGAGAATGCTGCCAAGAAGTCAGCCAATGAGGCCACCTCATCCAGGAGGGTGGTCAGCAAGACATATGCACCTCCAAAGACTATGAGAGCACCTGAGAGTGCTAGGGCTACCATGACAACTGAGCCCCCAAGGAAGTCTATGCCTAAGAAGGCAAGAGAGAAGAAGGCCAAGAAGAGGATCATTCGCGTTGTTGGCAGACCTACCTCAATGTATGAGGATCCAGAGGAGGCTGCTGAGTGTTGTTGCTAAGGAGGAGGAGGAGGAAGAGTATGTTGTCAAGGCCCCTCCTAAGAAAAAGCAGAACAAGCTGTTGGCACATGCTATGCCAAAGCCAAGTCCCTCCAAGAGCACCAAGTCTACACCTAAGAAAGCTGCTGCAGAGAAGTCCAAGAGGACTACCAGAGACATTTCAGCTACTGAGAAGAACAAAGGATCTACTTTTAGAGAAGCTGATGATGATGTTATGACTGCTTTGATTAAGCTTAGACCTCACCTTCCTGAACACAATGCCAGCCATCCACTTGCTGAAGACATGAAGAAAAGGAAGGATTTTGGTTTGAGGGCCTGGAGAGCTATTGATCCGTATGCCCAGAGGAGAAAAACGACTGTGGACTATAGGTTCTACACCAAGGAATAACAAGATTTCTATGAGACAATCTTGCTTGACAAGAGTCCAGCTGTCAGTGATATGAGATATGTTGACTAGAAGTACATCAAGGCTAATGAAGATTACTTTCCTAATGTTCAAGACAACTTTTACTGCATTGGCTTAGATGATTTTGTTGGCAAAGAGTTCACTTCTTGGAATGACGAGATGATTATGCAATTCTACTCCATTGCTCACTTCTATGGAGATGGCAGGATAGTGTGGATGACAGAAGGAGCTAGATACGAGTCTTCAGTTGATGAATGGGCTACCATCTTAGGAGTCCCAGAGGTGCAAGATGGTGACTTGGATGTCTACTCTGAATCCAAGGAGAGCCATGATGCTATGAAGGATATGTACAATATTATCCCTGCTGCTAACTTGAAATTACACAAGTTAGGATCTATTTACTTCCTCCAGGCTGGCCTCTGTACCACGAACACCATCTTGAGGCATACATTGATGCCTAAGTCTGGAGATGAGAAGATGATTCGAGGTCATTCAATCAACATGTTGATCCATCTTGATAGACATACCAGGATACGAGTGATGGAATTGATAGTAGAGATTGTGAAGAGGGTTGCTACTGATCAGAAGCGCTCATGCCGCTATGCACCCTATATTCAGATGCTCATCAACTCCAAACTCGAGAAGCACATCTTTGCTCTGGACAAACCCCACTTGCCCCTACAGCCAGACTTCGAGGACAATGTTGTGGTGATGGACCCAGACCATCCCACATCATCTGCAACTCAGGCACAAGCAGAGGCAGAGGCAGCTAGAGCCACAAGTGCTCAGGTCCCTAGATCCAGGAACGAGCAGATGGATCTCTTGATCTCTATAGTCATGGACATAAAGAAGGACATCAAAAGCATACTGGATAGACCGGAAAGCCTTGTGAACATCTTTGAGGACAGAGTGAAGACTCTCAACGACAAGGTGCATGGGCTGACCAAGACCGTCAACAAGCTCAAGAAGGAAGTAAATGAAGCTCATATCCTTCGCACCTCTTCAAAATCTGATTCTTCTGATGATGATGAGGATAGTGCACCTGTCAGGATGACTGCCCAGTTCAGGACACAGGCCAGGACACCTACAGTGCCAGCTCCGGAGACGAGACATTCATCTTCTGCTCCAGCTACTGTTACATCAGCTCCTCCAGTGCCTCCAGTTGCTACTCCGACTCCGTCCAGGACATCAGTAGAGGTCTTCGTCGACGCAGTTCTCTCGACTCCGACATCGACCGTCGGAGGAGATCATCCTCAGTAGGATGATTAGCTATATCTCTTTGAACTTTTTGGTAACTTGTTGGCAAAGGGGACGAAGTTGTATATAGATCTTTAGGCTTCGGGTGAGAGAGCGTTTGGTTTTTATTGTTGCTTTAAAAACATTTGGTCTTTCGTTTGGATGTGTTATACTTGTATTTCGTGTTTGATCATACGCTTTAATGTGTGTTGCTACTATTTCCTATCCTTTTGATGATTATGAGATGGTGATTCACTTTTCTTGATGTGTTGTGCTATGATATTGACTCTTATTTACTCTCGCACACCACCAAGATGTATGTGACATGGAAGAAGTGCTCCATGTACCTAATCGATTGTTCATTTGCATTCAAACGCAAATTTAAAAATAATGCACAAATTTAGGGGGAGCTCTTGCTTATCACATACTTCTCAAAGCGACAATTATATTTATTGATTATATCATATGTCGAAGCTTTGATCTATACGTTGTCATCAATTACCAAAAAAGGGGAGATTGAAAGCACATTTGCTCCCTTGGTGGTTTTGGTAATTAATAACAACATATATGTCATTGAACTAATGTTTTTACTAAGCATGTTTTAGGAAAAGTTCAATGATGGGTGGCAAAAGGATTGTGGAATACCCCAAGATGCAAGGAAATAGATTGGCAAAGCTTCAAGCAAGAGGACTCTACATTTTACTTTGTGAGAAATCACTTTGGGTCCATAGGAAAGCCAATACTATTAAAAGGGGGTAAGGTACTGTTGGTGAACAAAATGCTCACACGTGCACAAGTGATAGTCACCACTTTCACCCACAAGCTCTTCCACAAAAGTCTGTCCAAAGCCCAATATCCAAAATCGGTGCAACCAACACTTTCCACTCGGTGCCACCGATTCTTAGCCTCAGACACACTCAGCTAAAACCTAGCCACTTCGGTGCAACCGATTCCATTTCGGTGCCACCGAGTTTGGGTTGCCAACTTCCTGTTATGCAAATTCACAAAATCGGTCCGACCGAGTTTGTTGAATCGGCATCACTGAGTTTGGCAATTTGACCGTTGGTCACCTTATCGGTGCAACCGAGATTCAAAAGTTGCTACCTTTGAGGCAACTCGGTACAACCAAGATTAACACAACGGTTCCACCGAGTCTGACTTATTAGGTGTGACGGTTGGATTTTTGGAGATGCTTATATATACCCCTCCACCACCACCTACTCGTAAGAGAAGCACTCAGAACAGTTCCCCACTCATACCAACTGATTTTCTGAGAGAGAGCCACCTACTCATGTGTTGAGATCATGCCATTCCATTCCAACCATATGAATCTTGATCTCTAGCCTCCCCAAGTTGCTTTCCACCCAATCAATCTCTTCCACCATAGCCAAATCTGTGATAGAGTGATTGTGTGTTGAGGAGTCTATCATCTTGAAGCACAAGAGCAAGGAGTTCAGTGACACTATCGAGCCTATTACCTTTTGGAGGGTGGTGCCTCCTAGATTGGTTAGGTGTCGCTTGGGAGCCTCCTACTTCGTGTTGTGGAGTGAACCAAGAAGTTTGTAAGGGCAAGGAGATCGCCTACTTCGTGAAGATCTACCCTGAGTTAGGCTAGTCCTCCGTGGACGTAGGCCATCATGGTATAGTCAAGGTTGCTTCTTTGTGGAATCCTTTGTGGGTAGAGCCCTCCGTGGACTCTCGCGACCATTACCCTCCGTGGGTTGAAGACTCTATAAACATGGACGTACGATAGCACCACCTATCGGAACCACGGGATAAATCATCGTGTCTCCAATTGCGTTTGACCTTCCTACCCTTGCTTTACTTACATGCTTGTCTTTACTTTACGCTGCTATACTCGTAGACATGCATGTGTAGGGTGTACTTGACTTGCTATGAATGTTAAAATCTTCCTACACTTAAAATTGGGAAAAAGTAGATTTTATTTGGTCAAGTAGTCTAATCACCCCCCCTCTAGCACTACTTTCGATCATACACTTCTACCAAGCCAAATTCTGTGAGAGAGTGATTGAGTGTTGATGAGACTATCTTTTCAAACACAAGAGCAAGAAGTTCATCATCCATGCCACATCTATTACCTTTTGGAGAGTGGTGTCTCCTAGATTGGTTAGGTGTCACTTAGGAGCCTCCAAATCGTGTCTAGTTGAAACCAAGAAGTTTATAAAGACAAGTAGATCGCCTACTTCATGAAGATCTATCCCGAGTGAGGCTAGTCCTTCGTGGACGTAAGCCATGATGCAATAGACAAGGTTGCTTCTTCGTGGACCCCTTGTGGTTGGAGCCCTCTGTGGACTCGCACAACCATTACCCTCCGTGGGTTGAAGTCTCTATCAACGTGGACGTACAATAAAACTACATATTGGAACCACTCTAAAAATCACAGTGTCTTCATTGCGTTTGATCTTCCTATCCCTATCCTATACTTACACTTGCACGTCTTTACTTTTCGCTACTATACTCATAGACTTATATGTGTAGAGTGTGCTAGACTTGATAAAATCGCTAAAACTTGCCAACCAATAAAATTAGAAAAATATTAAGTTTTTATTTGGTTAAGTAGACTAATCACCACCGTCTAGACATATTTTGGATCCTACAAATATTCATATCAAAATTTAAATTATGAATATTTTTAATGATACAAGTTTTTTATAAAAATTATTTTAAATATATGGATATTTTTAAAATAATACATGGTTTTTTAAAACTAAGTTTTTTTGGTTTGTATGTCCAATCTCTACCTAATAATAAAGCACGAAATGCTTCTAGTCGTCGGCGGCATTTTTGCAGAAAAGTCTCTGCCTTTTTCAGTAATTAACTCGCCATCCATCTTTTAGTCACACCCGAACCGTTTTTTGTATTTTTTCAGAAAAATCTTTGACATTTCAGGTAAACAACCTGCCGTCCATATGTAAGTCAGCCGAAATGTTTTTTTCGTTTTAATAGAAAAAACCGTGACTTTATAGTTTATCTAAAATAAGTTATCCGTATATTTTAAACCGTAACTCTGATTTTAACATGTTACATATGAAATTTGATTAGAAAAATGTATAGATCTAAATTTGATGTTATTTTTAGCTGTTAAATATTTCTAAAATATTATTTTTGGTGCAAACCTAATCTATAATGCACAGTCCATTTTTCTTTCTTTCCGGCAATGATACGAAATGCAAATAAACACCCATTAAAATCAGATTGAGACGAAAGAAAACATCGATATCCATGCATGCACACCTCTAAAAAACCTCACGAAAAAACAATATATTTCTCATCTTATTCCGAGCGAGTGTGTGTACGCGCGCCCACGCGTGAGAGAGAGGAAGGGAGAGGGAGGAGGAGAGAGTGGGAGAGGGAAAGAGAGGGAGAGGGAGAGGGAGGGGCTTTATGACTGACCACGTTCAAATACGTTTTCGTTTCGTGAGCATTGTAGTCACCATCGACAACACAAATGTGATGTCATATGAAAATAAAGGACGTGAACGTATTAAATTCTTGAGTTATGATTATTGCGTTAAGAGCATGTGCTATTTTTTCACCCGTTACAATGCACAAACTCTGTTGCTAGTATTTATAACATAGGAACATTTAATTTTATTACTGAAATTATAATTTAATACATACTCCCTCTGTCCAGAATTACTTGTCGTATAAATAGATAAAAATAAATATATCTAAAACTAATATACATCTAGATACATCCATTTTTATGACAAGTATTTCCGAACGAAGGAAGCAGTATCTACAAATTTCTAAAAAGACGAATAGGTGCAGAATGGGTTGCACGCCATAGCCCATTTGAGCTCCGCGAGCACCTTTCTTACAGTGTTAATTTTTGGTGTTAATTTTTATTCTGTAATAACGAGGTGAATGTGGTTACACATGAATACGTCCACATACATATTTTATGTTCGTATGCACACGTTTGAGCCAAGTTAAATACCTGTAATTTTGTATTTTCGAAATTCTAACATCAAACCATACATCAAAGGCAAATTCTATGGCCGCCGGTGATACTACCACTTTGAAAAATAGACCGGAGCAAAACGCGTGCCCCCGAAGGCCGGAACCCAAAGCCGCGTCCGACCGACGCGTCCTATACGCTTCTCCGACGGCAGCAGGACAGGAGAGAGGGTCGCATCAAAAGCGGTGTGGCTCCCACGACCACGAATACCCCGTGCAGCGTGTTGATCGGAGACCCGTCTCTCTTGCTCTGCTCTGCTCTGTCTCGTGTCTGCTCTGCTCAGCCCATCCCCACCCCCTTCCTTCCCCAGATCCGACGCGAATGGCCTCCTACGACGGCGAGGACGACTCGGGCCGGCGCCGCCCGCCGCAGCAGCAGCACCGCCCGTCCGGCGGGGGCAGCGGCGACCTCGCCGCGAGCGCCAAGCTGGTGGCGGAGGCGGCCAAGGCGGCGCTCCAGGACCACAACCTGGGGAAGGTCGACAAGGGCCGCACCGCCGAGGCCGCCGCCGACCTGCTCCACGCGGCCTCCCTCTACGGCAAGCTCGAGGGCAAGCCCGTCGGCGGCTACCTCAACAAGGCCGAGGACTACCTCCACAAGTTCGGCGCCAAGGAGGGGGGCGGCAAGCATCAGGCCAGTGGTCACGGGGGCTCAGGCGGCAGGTACGAGGAGGAGGACGAGTACAGGAAGAAGCCTACTAGTGGTGGTGGGAGGTACGAACAGGATGATGATGAGTACAAGAAGAAGCCCAGCGGTGGTGGGAGGTATGAGGAGGACGAGTACAGGAAGAAGCCTCCTAGTGGTGGTGGCTATGGTGGGGGAAGGTATGAGGAAGACGATGAGTACAAGAAGAAGCCTAGCAGTGGTGGCTATGGTGGCGGGAGGTATGAGCAAGAAGATGACTACAAGAGGCCCCCTAGTGGTGGTGGTAGTGGTGGCTATGGTGGGGGGAGGTATGAAGAAGATGATGGGTACAAGAAGAAGCCAACCGGTGGCCATGGTGGAGGAAGGTATGAGGAAGATGATGAGTACAAGAAGAAGCCTAGTGCCGGTGGATATGGAGGTGGAGGAGGGAGATACGAAGATGAGTACAAGAAGCCAACCGGTGGCCATGGTGGAGGGAGGTATGAGGAAGATGATGAGTACAAGAGGCCTAGTGGTGGAGGCCATGGAGGGAGGTATGAAGAAGAGGACTACAAGAAGAAGCCTAGCGGTGGAGGAAGGTATGAAGAAGATGACTACAAGAAGAAGCCTAGTGGTGGAGGAAGGTATGAAGAAGATGACTACAAGAAGAAGCCTAGCGGTGGAAGCCATGGTGGGAAGGATGAGTCGGAAGGTGGTGGCATTGGAGACTACATTAAACTTGCACAGGGTTTCATGAAGAAGCAGGATGGCGAGGGTGGGCACAAGAAGACTAGTGCCCATGGAGGAGGTGGCTATGGGAAGGAGGAAAATGAAGAGGATAGTGGCAAGAAGAAACATGGTGGCCGCCCTGAGAGTGGAAAAGACGAGTCGGAGGGCAGTGGCATGGGAGATTACCTGAAACTTGCACAGGGTTTCATGAAGAAGGATGGTGAGGGGGGAAGCGGAGCTGGTATGAGTGACTACTTAAAGCTTGCAGAGGGGTTCATGAAGAAGCGTTGATTCATAACTGATCTTCACTACATTGTGATTGATGAGGGGCTTTGTGTTTGGTTAGTTCCTTGTCTTGTTAAACATCTGCATGTTGTGGAATTTTTATGATTTCCGCCGACAAAGCTGTCTTGCTTGTGCTGTGTGCAATGTACTGAATGCCCAAGGTGCTACTTTAAATTTCAGGAGAATAAAAGATCGGATGAATAAACTTGTGTTATTCATGTTCTGTAAATAGTTCTGTCTTGAAATAATTATTGTAGTGTTATCATAATAGAAATGTTGAATAGATCTTGGTGTTTGGCTATTATTTGAATATAGCTATCTTATTATACCAAACCCTAATGCAATGCTGTGCTTATCTGAAATACTTGAGCTAAATCTGAAACAAAAAAAGAAAGGCACATACGAAGATCATGATTATGATGTGTAGTATTATGTTTGCTGGATTCAATTTAAGTGACACTCTGTTTCTTTCAGCAATTGTTTTGACTTTGCCCTATGAAATCGTCTCTAAGTGGGTTGGTTGAAAAACTGTTTTTATCTGCATCTTACTTTCCTGTTCTGCCTATTGGCTTGATCTTGTACATAAACTACTGACCTTTTTCATGGTTGTTTTGAGGGCACCTTTTCAACTGATGGTAGTTTCGGATATTTGTATCAAATGATGGTAGTTTCTGGCATCTGTGTGCAATTTAGGGGCAAAGTAACGTTGTGAAGTAAACAGCATGTACCACCTGCTGAACAACCTTCAGCTGGTGTCATGTTATCAGCTTGAACTAACTTGCAAACGTGCATTTTATATCATTTGTTAGGCATTTCACAAATTCCATGGTGGGCAGGAAAATCACCGCACAAACATAACCTTTATGAGCATGGGCTGTTCTTTCTTCCACTATGGTCAAACATTTTGCAGTTCTCATCTTATCCTTCTTGATATGATCCAGCAGGCAGCCTTGTTATTTGTGTCTTTCCTTGCACCTAGATTCCAAAAGGTGAAGTACTTCAGGCTTATTTGATAACCTCCTACTAGAACTCAAGTAATTGGACAACTCTGAATCATTCATTGTTCAACAGCCAAACCCAGTGGACACCTCAATTGGTGAGGCCACCTAAAACGGCTATCATGACCGCCGCCTTCATATATCAACAAGATTGACAAGCGTAGTGCCGCGGCTCCATGCTTCTTTTGCCAGTATGGTCACATCGAGGACAAATCCTTCCA
The DNA here is from genome assembly GCA_022496015.1 of Hordeum marinum. Lineage (NCBI taxonomy): Eukaryota > Viridiplantae > Streptophyta > Magnoliopsida > Poales > Poaceae > Hordeum > Hordeum marinum. The sequence goes on from CM039675.1 coordinate 416,360,482, forward strand.
TTATTACATGGAGAATGGCGAGGGGGTGCATATAGTGATATACTTCCTCCGTTCACAAATATAGGATGTTCTAACTTTTTTCTGAACCGGATGTATACAAACACGTTTTAGTATGTTTGTTTATTCATTTGTGGTCCGTATTGAAATATTCAAAACATCTTATATTCGTGAACGGAGGGGTTAGCAGTTTAAATCTCCTTTAAAGGCTTCTGTGACGAACTCTGCTGACGAGGGTGGAATGCCTCAAACAGCCAATAACAACAACAACAACAAAGCCTTTAGTCCTGGGGTAGGCTAGAGGTGAAACCCATAAGATCTCGCAACCAACTCATGGTTCTGGCACATGGATAGCAAGCTTCCATGCACCCCTGTTCATGGCGATGCTTTAATCCTTCAGATTTCTCTTTACGGACTTTTTCCATGTCAAGTTCGGTCTACCCTGGCCTTTTTTGACATTATCATCATGGTTTAGCCGTCCGCTATGCACTGAGGCTTTTGGAGGCCTGCGTTGAATATGTCCAAACCATCTCATACGATGTTGGACAAGCTTCTCTTCAATTGGCGCTACCCAACTCTATCTCGTATGTCATCATTTCGGATTCGGTCCTTCCTTGTGTGGCCACATCTATCTCAACATGCGTATCTTCGCCACACCTAACTGTTGCACATGTCGCCTTTTAGTCGGCCAACACTCAGCACCATACAACATTGCGGGTCGAACCGTCGTCCTATAGAACTTGCCTTTTAGCTTTTGTGGCGCCCGCTTGTCACAGAGAATGCCAGAAGCTTGGCGCCACTTCATCCATCCGGCTTTAATTCGATGGTTCACACCTTCATCGATATCCCCATCCTTCTGCAACATTGACCCCAAATATCGAAAGGTGTCCTTCTGAGGCACCATCTGCCCATCAAGGCTAACATCCTCCTCCTCGTGCCTAGTAGTACTGAAAGTGCACCTCATGTACTCAGTTTTAGACCTACTAAGTCTAAAACCTTTCGATTCCAAGGTTTGCCTCCATAACTCCAACTTCCTGTTGGCCCCCGTCCAACTATCATCAACTAGCACCTCATCGTCTGCAAAGAGCATACACCATGGGATACCTCCTTGTATATCCCTTGTGACCTCATCCATCACCAAGGCAAAAAGATAAGGGCTCAAAGCTGACCCTTGATGCAGTCCTATCTTGATCGGGAAGTCATTAGTGTTGTCATCACTTGTTCGAACACTTGTCACAACATTATCGTACATGTCCTTGATGAGGGTAATGTACTTTGTTGGGACTTTGTGTTTCTTCAAGGCCCACCACATAATATTCCGTGGTATCTTATCATAGGCCTTCTCCAAGTCAATGAACACCATATGCAAATCCTTCTTTTGCTCCCTATATCTCTCCATAAGTTGTCATACCAAGAAAATGGCTTCCATGATCGACCTTCCAGACATGAAACAAAACTGATTTTTGGTCACGCTTGTCATTCTTCTTAAGCGGTGCTTAATGACTCTCTCCCATAACTTCACTGTATGGCTCGTCAGTTTAATTCCACGATAATTAGTACAACTCTGAACATCCCCCTTATTCTTGAATATTGGTACTAATATACTCCGTCTCCATTCTTCCGGCATCTTATTTGCTCGAAAAATGATGTTGAAAAGTTTGGTTAGCCATACTATCCCTATGTCCCCGAGGCCTCTCCACACATCAATGGGGATACAATCAGGCCCGTCGCCTTGCCTCCTTTCATCCTTTTTAAAAGCCTCCTTGACCTCCGACTTTTGGTTTCGCCGCACAAAACGCATGCTAGCATCATCAAAGGAGTCGTCCAGATCAATGGTAGAGCTCTCACTCTCCCCATTGAACAACGTTTTTCAAAGTTCTCCCACCATCTATGCTTAATCTCCTCGTTCTTCACGAGAAGTTGATCTGCTCCGTCCTTGATGCACTTGATTTGGTCAACATCCCTCGTCTTCCTCTTTCGGATCTTAGCCATCGTATAGATATCCCTAAAAATCCTTCTAGTACCTATCAGCAACAGCAAAACTTGTCGCTGATAAATATGACTTCTGCTAATCGCTTTTGGCCTAGGTCATGTATCTTTTTGAGCATCCATTCATTCTGCCAAACAAATTCTTGTTTCAGCAAAGTTAAAATGTGTTTTCTGGCATCACGATATTGGCATGATGTTTTGCCAATTTGCCGTGGTAAAGAATTCATAATAATTCCATTTGAATGAGCATGTTTTTTTGTATTCAATGTTAGGCCTGATTCAGCTCAGTCGCCGATACAGTACCTAAAAAATACCCTGATTGTCCCCAACGTGCACATGGTTACCTCACAGTTTAGTGGATCAAGGGGACCAGTGTGTTATTTTTATGAACAGAAACATTCACTATGTCTGAAAGCTTTGCTGAAACAAGAAATTATTGAGCAGAGGTGCAATGCACATGCACCTCAGCCAGCAGCCGCCACGTGCAGTACCACAAAGCAATGCAAAGCCACAACACATGCTAAATGTTCACATAACTGGGACACCACCCATGCGAAATGATCAGAAAACATGCAAGGGCGCCTTTCGTCAGGAAGAACCAAATCCAATGTACAGATAATGCCGAGCCTCAGCACACCAATCCAATCACCAGCACGCCCTCAGGAACCACACACCACATGGGACTCAAAAGAATGGCACGAATCATGGATGCTACTACGGATGAGAAAAGATGGACCATCAGATGAAGCTCAGAACTCGTCGACGGAGGCGGCCTCGCGGGGCACCTCGTAGGCGTCCTTCTGCCTCAGCTTCTTCACGCCGGCGATGAAGCACACCTTGTCGGACCTGAAGCTCTCCAGGTTCACGGTGGTCACCTTCACCCACACCACCACCTTGGTCTTCATGCCCTCGATCGCCGAGAGCTTGCCCCGGGACAGCGTCGCCTTCACGCGGGTGGCGTACCGTATCATGGAGGAGTCCTTGAAGCTCACCTCGCAGGGCTTGGCCAGGTGCACCACGAGCCTCGAGCTCGTCTGGTCGTACTCGTAGCAGATGATGTTCCGAGGGAAGAGGCCCGGAGGGAGGTTGTACTCGCGCAGGAGGTCAGAGAGGGACTTGTTTGGCTTGCCTGGATAAGAAAAGAGAGAAAAAACAGGGTCAGTCTCTTGTAGTCCTTTGACAGTATTTGGCATTGCATAGACCTAGCAACTATTCCTTTGTCAGTAGCTCGCATTGCGTAGACCTAGTGACACCTATGAACCATGGTGAGATTATCGCAATCATATTGATAGGTGAAAGAGAATTCAGAGCAGCAGTTTTGAGCTCTTCGCCAAAGTTCAAATTTATGGCGAATTTTGCGTGAAGTGTAAATTAAAGATTACACACACTACAAGACTGGAACAGCATTTCAGTGTTTTAGCCTGTCACAAAATTGCAATGAAACAAAGTGTGGAAACGGGAAATTCATATGAAGAATTTCTTGAATAATGAACAATCTAAACAGAATCTGAAGAATGATGTCTCAGGGCAATGTATACCTACTTCTCCACAAAAACCTGGAAGGTAGTGTCAAAAGACGTCCCTCCGTAACTTTTTATAAGACATTTTTATAGTTCCTGATAGTGTCAAAAAACGTCTTATATTAAGTTACAGATGAATGCGGTTGAAGATGGCCTGCAAGAGGCATAGAACTCGCCAATGGATCTGCTTTGAGAGCAGGCTCACCCAGAACATTCATATTCCCTCCGTTCCAAAATGATTGTCGTGGTTTTAGTTTGAACTGAGGGAGTATTTTATTTATACTAATATAATAGTTGTTTGCAACAGTCTGTAGGAGTGCAGACTAGGGGCTGCTTAGAAGAAAATATTTGATTAGACTATGCACTGTAGACTACCAAATCAGCGGGTTGGTGCTTGCTAATCCCATGACAAGCCGAAGACAGCCTTGCTAATACCGCCAAAGAGACCTCAAGAGGACCCAGCGCAAAGATTGCAAGTAAAACAAGATTAGGTGAGCCCTGCTCTGCTCTATCCTCCTAGGAGCTTCTGCATAATGGCGTCAACAAACATTGGGCCCATTTCAGTTCGGCCCCCATGTGCATCAGCGTCACTCGCTGTATTAGCAGTACTTTGCAGATCGAAAAGAGTACTTGGATTAGAGCCAGATCCGAATCGTGAAGACAGGCTATGAGAATACAATCGTAGTGTGGTAAACAAAGCCTCATCGTTTTGCTTTGGTGTTACGCATCAGCAAGAAAAAACAGCGTTCCTAACAGCGATGGACGAGTGTACTTAGAGTAAGATGTTGATAAGACGACATGACATGTAGCTTCAGACTAACTGCTATTTTCTGAGCCACAAAGCAACCACTGAACGGAAAATGGAGAAATTGTGGAGCAGAGGGATCGATAGTATCACCTTTGAGCTTCTCGAAGACCCATTTGGCCTTCTCCTCCACGGTGCTTGAGATGCGCTGCAGATCAGAAATTGTTGGGTTATTCGCTGTGATTTGTGAATGATGAACTGAACCAATTGGAACTAGCTAGAGTGGAGTAATGATTAAACTTACAATGCACTCGAATGTACTAATACGACTTAGTCGGTACAAAGAATGCACAGGTGCAATCGAATCAAATAATCATATGGTACCCCACAAAAAGGCTGCATATGAAAGCAAGAAATTTCGCTGCTCTTGGTAGGAAAAGAAACGAATCTAACCCAGCCTAAAGGGAGGACAATATAAGAGAAAGATCTGCAAATAAATGCGTTCAAGAACTCAAAATTTTCTTGGTCAGTAGCACTGATAACATGTGAACCATGAAGTGTTGAGAACCAGATTATTTCTTAACTGCAACAGCCACAGAAAAAGACGAGGACAAGAAAAACAGAACACCGAGCAACAAAAAGAATCCGTTCTCTCCATCCATCCATCCCCGTAAAAATCTCATGGAAACAAGCAACCGAACCGGGAAATCAGGAACGGCATTTTACCTAGTCCAAGAAGAGATTTAGCAAGACCGAGAAGAGATTCACCATGACGAACAAAGCCACGAAGGGCGAGAAAGGAAGGAAGGAAAGAAAGATGACGCGGGAGGGTGTGAAGGAAGGAGAGCAGAGGAGCAGTGCACTGACCGAGATGTCGCCGCCGATGGCGGAGAGCTCCTGCTTGGCCTTGCGGGGGATGGTGAAGCTGCCGAGCTTGCTGAGGGCCTTCTCCATCCTTCCTCGGCGTGGGGCGGGGCGGAGGGGCGTGTGGACGCGTGATCAGACGGCGGCTCTGGACTCGCTGGCCGCGGGATGGGCGACAGACAGTGGATGGAACCGGGTTCAGAGCTGCGGCGCGGCACGCTCCACAGGAGAGGAGCGGAGAGGAATAAATAACGAGCGGCTTCGTTCGGGGTTCCAAACGGTGCCGCCGGATCCTCTGCGAGCGAGCGTGCGGTGGATTCCAGGAGAGAAAAGGAAAGGAGACGTTGGACTTGTTCTGTTACTGCTATCCACGCCTAAATTTGAATGGGAATTGAGAGATTTCCTCGTTTCAGTTGGTGCTATCCACGCCCAAATTTGAATGGGAATTGACGAGTGATCGAGCCGATTTGACCGCTCAGCCCAAATCTTCCGATGAGGAGGATCGCGGGCGAACCGTGGCTGCGGTTTGAGACGCGCACGGACCCAAATCGAACACCGTGGCCGACCCGAGCGTATGCCGTATCACAGACGCGCGGTGCGGCCAACCGGACCGCCTAGCTAGGAGCTACGCAGCACGTTATCCAAGCAAAAGCCGCACAAGCGGACAACCATCATCTATCCACGGCTTGCTCGTACATCTGGACGAAGTCCTTGTCATCCACGGCTGTCTTCCACCTAGCCACTGCTTTTGCTCAAAAAAAGAAAACGGCTGTCATCCACGGCTTGCACGTACACGAGCGAGGGAGCAATGCTGCCCCCGTCCCACCCCGCCCTACGCCACACACCTCGCCGTAAAATCCCCACCCTCGCCGTTGATCGGATCCCCTCGCCGTACTTCCTGATCTACCAGGAGGGCAGCCTCGACGCCCACCCCCTTTCGTGACGACGGAATGGTTCTAGGCGAAGAGCGCCACGAACTCTCGATGGAGGAGGTACGCATCGAGATCCATCGCAGGTGGCTGAGGGAGGAGATGCGGCTACGCCGGCTAGGAAGGGACTTGATGCAGAAGCCCGTGACCAGGACCTGCGTCGAGGCCTCGGATGCAAAGTTAACGAGGCTGACGGCGGGTGGCAGCGCATCGTCCGAAGAGGTCGTTGCGCGGGCGAGAGCGAAGACAAATTCGACAAGCCTCGAGCAGCGCACGAGGTGGAAGGTGTTCTGGTCGCTGCAACCACATGTTCGATGAGGGGTCCACCGCTCAACCCACAGGTACGGAAGGACTCCGAGGTCCAATTCGAGCTCCAACCAGATTGTGGACAGTGAGACGCCGACGGTTGCTTCGGCCGATTCTATGGAGAGTGATGGTGATGAAATTTTGGTCGTCTCTCTCGGATGTGTCTCCGTTGAGCAGAGTAATCGTTGGGAAGCTGAAAGAGACCGATGCATTATTTTGTTTTACTTAATACTTTAGATGCATGTTGGATAGCGATTGATAAGTGAAGTAATAGTAATAGGTGTAGACAGGAGTCGACCTATTTGCTTATGGACGTGATGCCTATATACACATGACCATTGTCGTGAAGATTATATAACTATCCGTTTTTCTATCAATTGATCAATGATGATTTGTTCACCCATCGTATGCTATTTTTATGAGAAACGCCACTGAAGAACACTACGACCCCTGGATATATTCATTTATATATTTACAAATGCTATTATCACCTTGCTGTCATTTCCTTCCTTTCATTTTATTTTGCAATTTACAATTATCTACGTAACTCAATTGCTTACAAATAATGAGACCAAGAGGATTGACAACCCTTTTGTCAGCGTTGGGATGCAAGTTGTTTGCTCTTTCGTGTGCAGCCGCTGAGGACGGTTGAAGATTGGTATTCCTATTGGTTCGATAAACCTTAGTTTCATAACCGAGGAAAAAACTTACCCACATCGTGCTGCGATAACCCTTTCTCTTAACGGAAAATCCAACGCAGATCACAAGTATCAACCTTTTTAGGAACTCTGCATACTTGTCCCACTAGGGCCTGGAGGAAAAAAAATCCAACATCTACATGTTGATTGGTTTCTTGCATATCCTCTTCCTACATCGTTGCTACGTCTCTTCGCTTCACGTTTGGCTGCTCGCATTGTATGTGGTCACACAAGTGCATGTTGTTTGGTTGCATATGAGCATAGAGTTGTAATTACCTTCCACCCTACTTGGTGAGCTTATACATTACTACTACATCTTATACACGATCACACTGAGCACACCAACGCCACAACACTACAATGACAATGACTTGGACGAAGATGATGAAGTTCTTCAGCCCAAACGAACGATCCACCTCGGCAACCTCAACATTGTTGCATGCATGCTCTCGCATATACTTGGAGTAAGCATCTTATGCCGTCTTCCCTAGTCTTAAACCATCTGTGGCTGTCGTCGTTGTACCCTGAAACTTGTTGGTTGCATGCTTCCTATGAATTGTAAACCCCTGAAACCCTCCCTTCGAACACCGCATACTATTTACCCTAGCAGTGCAAATGAGAAAAAAGTTGAAGCAACAAGCATTGAAACACACAAATAACAAGAAAGTGAAGCACTTCAAGAACAAGCAATGAAGCACACAAGCAATGGAGCAGAAGAGCATTAGTAAGTATGCATAATCATACGGCATAACAAGTCCAACCTACCACTACTTTGGTGCCATCCTGTCACCACATGCATAAAAGGGTGTAATCCTACCACCGCAAGTTCGTGATCACCGTGAGGGATTAGTATATACCACCTTACCAAAAGATATAGACCATAAGATTGTTTTGAGGCCCTAAGACGCCATCGCAGGAGCCGCGGAGGAGGTGCATCACGAAGGAGAAGACAAGGACATGATCCGTCGCCGTAGCCAACCGGTCGTCGAAGTAGTTGCGCCGCTTACCTCGTCGTTGAGGTGGATTCGAACCAAAGGGAAAGCTCGAGGGGCGGGGGGGGGGGGGGTTGCCGTCCTGGTCACCCTGGCTATATAGGGCGATCGCGAATTAGCGGACGGTGATGTGAATTCGTCCCCCCGTTTTTTCGGAGACGCGCCATCTCCCTGCCCGCACATGCGCAACACGGCGTTCCCTTCCCCTGCATCGTCCTAGCCTGGCTCGCTAGAAACTATCGATTTCGACCGTTCCTAGCAGGTCTGGCTCAACAGTACTTTAAGGTTCATGCGGGCCAAAATTTAGATGGGGCCAAACAACCAAACATGATGATTTCTTTCCCACGGTCTGCTGAGGAAAATGCGAGTAACCAAACGCGTCCATGTTGTTCTCGACAATATAAGAGGATGGCCACTCAAATTCAAATATAATATGTGTGTAGGTTCTCCATCTGTTGCCAGCACCCATGTTTTTCTAGGAACCCTCTATCTTGTGCGTATCACTTAATTTCACTTGCGAACCTTACAATGTCGTCAGTATCTAAAATACCAAGAAACACGTGTTCGCAGGACGTGATAGTAGCAGATAGATACTCTAAAACCCCGGAGTATAGTAGTAGTAGTACGCAGTCGTGACGCCATCGGCGCGACGGTCGCGAGGAGCGGATAAATCAGCAGAGGCAGAGCACGATCGATCGTGGGCGCATACGTAGGGTGGTGGCCTCGTGGCACTAGGAGAAGTGGGCGTTTGGACGCACCCACCCCGCCCGCCGCATCGGCGTTTTCACCGCGACCAAAGCGATAGTTTCCTCGGGATGGGAATGGGATGGAGACGAACCCCCCTCGTTCGCCACGGCGCCTCGTCCTGCCCGCTCACCCCCGTGGCGTATATGTAGCGCCCCTCGTACCCCGGTCCATTTTACTCGCTGCGCTCTTTGGCATTTACAGCCTTGAACTCTCGGGCTCCTCCTCCTCCTCCGGCCAATGGTGGAGCACCCGGCGAGGCCAGCAGCAAGGCAACGCGGCGGGATCGTGCTCCCGTGATCGACTCAGGCGCCTGCTCTGCTGCTCAAGGTACGATCTCTTGACGATTTGAAGATCTCCACATCCGTTGTTACGCGCAAAGGTGAATCTGCCATGTTTTTTGGCGGCGAATCTGACATTTGAGAAGTCAGACTGCTCATAGATTTTTTGTGTGTTCCTCGAGCTGGGTATAGGATTCATCGCTTAGCGTAGTAGTATTACCTGCTGATGGCTTGAAGTATTCAGACGTGTAACCGACTGAACTTCTAGACTTGCTCAACTGAAGTTGTTGGCTAACTGACAGACAAATCTGAAGATGGTTTGACAGTTGTGCTAACACACAAAGTTTGTGAGCAGGCTGTGCATAGCTTTTCATTACCAGAGACCTGTAAGAGTCGATGTTAACTTGCTAAAGTTAAGATAGGCACCTGACATCATTTTAATCAGTGTATTACACTTAGGCATGCTTCCTGTTCAACTCGTGCAGGAGACCGCATACGGAGAGGACCGACTGATCGACACAAGGCAACCAATCGCGCGTACAGATGGCCGAGATTGACACGAGGCCCCTAGAATCCGTGCAGTCTGCCCTGAATCTCTTCGAGCAGAGAAGTGATCACAGCAGGTTCAGCAGCCCCGACAGAAACGTGAGTACTTAATTTCTCAACTTCGTATCATCACATAACTGTTTTCCTAATTCCTGCTCAGATCCGTCGATCTTTTCCAATGCATGTTGTTTGCAAGTGCAGGAGCAGGAGATCGACGTCGTGGCCAAGGAGCTGGCGACCTGCAAGCTGCAGCTGGAGGCCAAGGAGAGCGAGAACAAGCAGGCGAACATGAAGCTGGAGGCCCTGCGGAAGACCATGCAGGACCTCTCGGCGAAGTACGACCAGGCGTGCCTGGACGCGCACCGCCGCATCACCGAGCTCGAGGCCGACAACGTTGCCATCACCACCAGGCAGTCCCAGGCGGCGGCCGAGTGCGAGGCGCTGCGCGACGAGCTGGACGTCGCGGTGGGCGAGCTGGACGGCGTGAGGCGCGCCAACGCGTACGTGCTCGGGGAGGTGGAGTCGATGGAGACGAGGCGGATCCTGGAGCGGGAGAGCTCGCGGGACGGGCTGGTGCGCGTGCTGGAGCTCAACGAGGCCGTGCTGGAGTCGGCCGTCGCCGCGCTGAGGGCGGAGGAGGAGCGGTCCGTGTACTTCCAGGAGATCACGCTCGAGCTGTTCAGCTGTGACAAGAAACTGGAGGCGATCAGGAAGCAGAAGGAGGCGATGGAGAGCATGGAGGGGGATCTGCTGGCGAAGACAGTGGAGGTCGAGTGTCTGCGCTCCGAGCTGCTGCAGCTCAAGGAGCTTTACGTCTCCTCGCCACAACGGGTCATGGTTCCGGCCTCGACGACGGTGCAACATGCCGACGGCGATTCTAAGGTAAACCCTGCCGACACCGGCCGGTCCTGTGATGACAACCACGTCGACGTCAGTGCTGGCAAGTCTGACCATGGCAAGGGAAGCCAAGAACCACGAGAAGTAGCTGATCTTGTCAATGGCTGTCCTGAAGTTGCAGAAGCCTATTTTGACAGTGAATTGCCGAGGGACGACTGCCGAAACATTCAATCTGGGGACGGGAATATCAACGTTGCAACGTCTGCTGATGTCGTGGAAGTTCAGGCAGGACGGAGAAGGAGAGTTCGTTTCATGCCTGAAAGCCCGATGGAGGATTTCAAGAGCGTGAACTCTGAGTGCTGCAAGTTCATGGACGCCGGCATCGGCATGTCCGAAAGCCTGTCAGGAAAGAGAGGCTCTGAGTCAGAGCCAGAGCTAGAGACTGCAGGTACCGGCTTTGTCACCGAGATGGTGGAGGTGAGCTCCAAAGAGGCCGATGGCGACGGCGAGTTGTACACCAAGGAGGTCGTGGACGTCGACAGGCTCGGCGACGGGTACGTGCTCGTCGCCAAGAAAGCCGACGGCGGGGCTCTCAAGGACGACAGGCTGGACGCGGCGCAGGCGGAGATCAGCGACCTGAGGTTCAGCCTGGAGGAGGCGATGAGGCGGGCCGTGCTGGCGGAGGAGGCCAAGGCGGCGCTGGAGAGGGAGCTGCGGGAGGAGATCGAGATGAAGCAGCGCCCGCCGCGGCCACGCGCGCCAGTGGAGGACTGTCCCCTAAGGCGCGTGGAGAGTACACCGGCCGCGCCTTCCCGGCAGCGGTCGACGCCGTTCCAGGCATCAGGAGGCAGGAAGAAAGGCGGCGCCAGGCCGCCTGCATCGCCGGGCTGCCTGACCCTAGGGAAGGCGCTGAACATGAAGTACAAGTGAAGCGCGCCAGGGTTTTGAACCGTGTGAGGTGTCACAAATTTCGCCTGCATCTAATCTCCAGGGCAGAACGATGGATGTGAAACGAATGTAATGCCATCTTGTGTCCGTACTTGCAATTCCCTTTTACCTTGAAACTAGTACGTTGCCCGTGCCTTGCAATGGAACATATGTTGTGATGTTCACGGTGACAATGAAGGCAAAGATCAAGCATAACCAAATATTTGAAGAATGACGAAAAATACATGAACGCGTGAAAATTTAAACTTGATTCGTATATCATATGTGTCACATAAATATGAATTGAAATGAAAACATAATGTCTTTCACAAACCAAACTACTATGTGACTACGTCTTTGTACACAATATCTTCGTATATTTTCCAACAAATATTTTTTGGGTTTGATCGGCAAAGATGCTTACCTTGTGTTGAACACCGTTGGATTTGTGCTATTGGACCACCCGCCCAAAGCCCATATAAAAATTTAAAATTCTCCTGGCCCGTATGAGTTGGCTGTGTGTGTGGTGTGAGTGAGACTAAAGTTTAGTACTATCCCGTTAGTAGAGAGAGAGCTACACCTTCTTATAAGGTGAGCTCTTCTAGCACTTGTAAGAGAATGGGAAGAGAAGAGACCCTCGCGCACTCGTTGATCGCCTCGCCACGCCACGACGCGGATTACGGGATTGAGCCCAACCGAGCTCATACCTACGCGCTTATTTTTGCCGGTCAGGAACGAAGAGTTCGTAACAGACGCGACACGATCTGAGACGTCGGATCGTGGGCTGTAACCGACTCGGACGTGGGTCCAGTCCACGTCTCTCCATCCTGCCGCACATATATACATGAGGTCCCTGCCAACCCTAGCCGCAACCACAACATATGGTTTCGCACAATTCCAGATCATTGCGCCGCCATCCAAGTCTTCTTCATCCCTCCTTCCGACGTGCACCGCGAGAAGGGACAGCAGGCCTTCGGAACCCCGCCTCTCATAATCCTGTACGGGAGAGGGGCGATCAGGTTTTTGGGGAGCGCACTCGCGTGACTGCCGGCAGCGACGACTTCCTCGACGACAACTTCTTCCCTGACCTCGGCAACCTCTTCCTCAACGACATGAACGACAACATCAACGTTGGCGGTTCTACTCCCGCTACACCGTATGCAATCTTGTCCTCTCTGTTTGAGATCATGCTAGAATTTATATGTCTAGTTTTTGTCGTAGATTCGATCTACTCTTTACTGTGTTAGTCTGCATGATTAGTGTAGTATATGCTAATGCTATCATGATTTATTTACTGCTTATTTGAATTAAATCTTGTAGTAATTTTCTCATTTTTTCAACAATCCAAAAACCTGATTATAGGCAATTTACTCCAAGTGATTTTGCTACGCATCTGAAGCCGCCCACCTTCAAGGGGGTAAAATATAAGAGATGGCGCACGAGAGCAGTCTACTAGTTTCAGACCATGTACTGTTATGACGCCACCAAGGGTAAGCCCGAGGGTGATCTTAATCCTGCACAACATGAAGCTTTTGAGAAGATCGATACCCTCTTCAAAAGCGCCCTTCTGAGTGTTCTTGACAATTCCATTGTGGATTAGTATATGTCGTTTGACAATGGCAAGGACATGTAGGATGCGCTTGAGGCCAAGTTTGGGGCCTCAGACACTGGCAGTGAGTTGTACGTCTGATACGTCTCCAACGTTTCTATAATTTTTGATTGTTCCATGCTGTTATATTATCAATCTTGGATGTTTTATAATAATTGTATAGTCATTTTATATCATTTTTTGGTACTAACCTATTGAACCAGTGCCTAGTGCCAGTTGCTGTTTTTTGCTTGTTTTTTACATCGCAGGAAATCAATATCAAACGGAGTCCAAACACCATGAAACTTTTTGGAGATGTTTCTAGACCAGAAGGAACACAATGGGCCAGAGCTGCACCTGGGGGGGGGTGCCCCGAGGGGGGCACAACCTACCAAGACGCGCCAGGGCCCCCTAGCGCGCCCAGGTGGTTGTGCCCACCTTGGTGGCCTCCTGCACCCCCTCTTTGCACTATAAATTCTCAAATATTCTGAAACCCTTCGGGGTAGCCCTAGATCAGAAGTTCCGCCGCCGTAAGGCTTTGTAGCCACCGAAAACCAATCTAGACCCCGTTCCGGCACCCTGCCGGAGGGGGAATCATCTCCGGTGGCCATCTTCATCATCCCGGTAGCCACCACGATGAGGAGGGAGTAGTCCACCCTCGGGGCTGAGGGTTTGTACTAGTAGCTATGTGTTTAATCTCTCTCTCTCGTGATCTATATCATGGTCTTTGTTAATATAGATGGATCATATGATGTTTTCCCCCTCTATGCTCTTATAGTGATGAATTGAATCTTTACCCTTTGAAGTTTTGTTATGTCGGATTGAATGTTCAGATTTTGGGAACACATGATGTATGTCTTGTGGTATGAATACTTGAGGTGACATTGGGGTATCTTATTGGTTCACTTGATATACATTATGGCACTCAACTTGCGGATTTTCGCGGTGATATTGGGGTAATCTATGCATAGGGGTTGATGCGCGTTTTTATTATCTTTTCTCCAATAGAAACTTTGGGGACCCCTTGTAGTTCTTTGTGTTGATTGAGTATTATGAATATGAATTTGCTTTGGTATTATTCTAGTACGAACTCTTCAGTAGATCGATCGAAAAGAATAGCTTGCATTATTTAGTACGAACTCTAGGATAGATCGAACGGAAAGAATAGCTTTGAGGTGGTTTCGTACCCTAAAAACAATTTCTATCTTTTGTTATCCGCTAATAGGAACTCGGGAGTGATTCTTTATCGCACTTTGAGGGGTGGTCATATGATCCAACTATGTTAGCATTGTTGAGAGATTGCACTAGCGAAAGTACGGACCCTAGGCCTTGTTTTCAAGCATTGCAATACCGTTTTTGTGCCCGTTTACTATTTGCTACCTTGCTGTTTTAATTTATTCAGATTATAAAAATATATTTCTACCATCCATATTACACTTTTATCACCACCTCTTCGCCGGACTAGTGCACCTATACAATTTGCCATTGTATTGGGTGTTGGGGACACAAGAGATTTCTTGTATTTGGTTGCAGGGTCGTTTGAGAGAGACCATCTTCATCCTACACCTCTCACGGATTGATAAACCTCAGGTCATCCACTTGAGGGAAAATTGCTACTGTCCTACAAAACGCTGCACTTAGAGGCCCAACACATGTCTAGAAGAATAAAGTTGCGTAGTAGACATCAAGCTCTTTTTTGGCGCCGTTGCCAGGGAGGTGAGTGCATGAAGGTATATCTTTAGATCTTGCAATCGAATCTTTTAGTTTCTTTTTTTATCAGTAGTTTGGTTTATTAAAGAAAACTACAAAAAAATGGAATTGAGGTTGCATCATATTATTGATCATCTTTATAATATCTTTCTTGAAAATGATGGATCGGAAAATTGTGCTGAATTGTTAGAAGAAGAAGTCAATAAAATGTTTGGCACTAAATATTTGAGTGATGAGCATGATTGTGATATTGTTAGTATGAATTATCTGTATATTCATGATGCTAATGATATGCAAAGCCACAAGCTTGGGGATGCTATGTTTGATGAAGATGATATTTTTAGCCCCCAAGTTTTGATGAGCAAAACTATTATGATTATGACATGCCTCCTATATATGATGATTATGATGATGACATGTATGATATAAAAGAGTGATAGTAACCATGAAACTTGTCATCATGATTTTAATATTCAATGTGGTTATGTCAATCAAGTCTCACATGATAGTTATTTTGTTGAGTTTGCTCCCACTACTATGAATGAGAAGAAATTTGCTTATGTGGAGAGTGATAAATTTTCTATGCTTGTGGATCATGAAGAGAATGCTGTATGTGATAGTTATATTGTGAAATTCCTTGATGATGCTATTGAAAATTATTAGGGAGGAACATATGCTTGTAGGAATTGCAATAATATCAAGTTTCCTCTCTATATGTTCAAGGTTTTGAAGTTATGCTTGTTTTGCCTTCCTATGCTAGATGATTCTTGTTCCCATAAATTGTTTGCTCACAAAATCCCTATGCATAGGAAGTAGGTTAGACTTAAATGTGATTTTCATGAGATTAATGATGTTCTTTTGCATGTTTCAATTACTATTCCTATGTGAGCATCATTGAAATCATCATGCCTAGCTAAAAGGCATTAAAGAAAAGCGCTTGTTGGGAGACAACCCAAAACTTTTACCTTCTATTTTCGTGTGTTCACATGATTAAGCTACTGTATTAATCATGTTTTGTGTCTTTTATTTCAATAAAGTGCCAAGTAAATCCTTTGGGATAGCGTGGATGCTTGCTTGTTTGATTTTGTGCAAAAACAGAAAGTTTTGTGTCCAGTATATGAATTATCTGATTTTACTGGAGCGTCAAAAAATTCTAAAATCTTTACACAAACTTTATATGCAAATTCCTTGAGCTGTACTAATTTTTGAGAATTTTTAGAGGCAGGTAAGTTTGGTGATCATTCAGATCTTCATAGATTGTTCTGTTTTTGACAAATTCTATTTTGCATGCATAGTTTGCTTGTTTTAGTCTTCCAATAGCTTATATTCAGTGGTGTAAATTATGGGAATAGTAGAATACAGTTGGTATCATGTGTGAACAATTATGAATCTTGTCTTGATAGTACCTAAGTTAATGATATATATTTACTACACTAACCCATCTCACGAAGTTCCGTTAAGTTTTGTGTGATTGAAGTTTTCAAGTTTTGGGTGAGACACCGATATGAGAAGAATAAGGAGTGACAAGTACCTAAGCTTGGGGATGACCAAGGCACCCCCAAGGTAATATCCAAGGAAGACTCAAGCGCCTAAGCTTGGGGATGCCCCGGAAGGCATCCCCTCTTTCGTCTTCAACACTATCGGTATATCTTACTTGGAGCTATATTTTTATTCGTCACATAATATGAGTTTTGCTTGGAGCATCATTATATTTTGTTATTTTCTGTCAGGTGTTATTTATAATCTAGTTTTTCAATAAAAAGTTCCAAGAATTGCCTTAGGATGCTTGCATTGCATGTTTTGATATATGCTGGGTAAAAACAGAAACTTCTGCTGTAGTGTTTGAATTTTAATATTTTAGTGGAACGTGGAAAGTTTCTGAAGTTTTTACACAGTGTTTTAATATAAATTTTATAGCATTTCCTAAATTTTCATAATTTTTTGAGTTATATAAGTACACTGTTTTCATAAATTGCTACAAACTTTTCTGTTTAGACAGATTGCTGTCATAGTTTCGTTATCTACTTATCATATAGTTTCCATAGCCTATATTGGTAGATATAAATTGTGTAAATGATAGTATACAATACTTAATGTTTGAAAATTATTATGCAACTTGTCTTGGCAGTACATAAAGAGTTGATTTATTATTATGTGTACTAACCTATCTCACGAGTTCTTTTTGAGTTTTGTGTGGATGAAGTTTTTGAGAATAGGTGAAACCGTGGTATGAGAGGATTGAACGAGATACAAAAGCTCAAGCTTGGGGATTCCCAAGGCACACCAAGTAAATATTTCACGAACTCTCAAGCATCTAAGCTTGGGGATGCTACACATCCCACCTCTCTTCATCAATAATCATCGGTTAGCCTATGTTGAGCCTAAATTTTTATTCGTTCACATGATGCGTGCTATTCTTGGAGTGCAATTTTTATTTTTCTTGCTGTTTGAATAAAGTACTCAGATCTGAAAATATTTATTGAGGGATAGAGAGTCTTCACATAGCTACTTAATTCTTTGACTACTCATTAATCTTCACTTATATCTTTTGAGAGTAGCTTTTCATTTGCTCATGTGCTTCATTTAAATTTGTTTGAGCTTGCCAAAAAGCAATGACAATCTATGAAACTAGTCCCAAAGTGATAGATATCCAAGGAGGATATAATAAAAACTTTCATGAAGATCATTGGACAAAATAAACTTGATTCTTAGTAATAGTTTTGAGATATGATGATGTGATGTGTGTGTTATGTTGATGAGTAATTATGCTTTAGTAAGAATATTGATGTTAAGGTTTGTGATTCCCTATGCAAGTACGAAAGTCAATAGTCATGCAATGAAATTATATCCTACTTGTGGTGCATTATTCAGTGTTATTTATGCTTAATACTTGCTTATGAGATTATTCGTTTTTGGTTGGTCGCTTCTTAATCTTTTGCTAGGCTTCATTTTGCACCAAGTATGAGCTCTACTTGTGCATCCAAATCCTTAAGCCCAGTTTTTGCCACATGAGTCCACTATACCTACCTATATGCGGCATTTCCGTGGCGTTCTAAGCAAATTTGTATGTGCCATCTCTAATTTTCAAAACAAACTTCTCTTTTGTGTGTTTGTTTCGCTCGCGGAGCGGTGAGGGGTGGCTAATATTTTCCATGCTAGATGTGTTATTCTCACGATGAGTGCTTATTCACTTGTCATTACACGAGAGTAAGGTAAAGGTATTAGGGATGCCCAGTCCCGAAATGCAAAAATGAATTTACTTTATGTTGTCAAATAATAAATTCCTTGGAAAGTGTTGGTATGGAGGGCACCCGTGGATACGGTTAGCCATGGAAAGTGAAAGTATGGTGGAAAAAGGAATAAACTTTATTTTCTGTTTGGGAACCGCCTATGATATATCTAGCATGGAAAGTGTTGGGAACTCTAAGTCGTTTTCGTTGGTCGGATGGATACACCTCCCAAAATGTTTTATCTCTAAGTTTTTCGCTTCGAGATCTGGCACATCTACAAATCCCTACTTCCCTCTGCGAAGGGCCTTTCTTTTACTTTATGCAATTTTTATTTTTGAATTCGAGTCTCCATCTTCTCTTACCAAAGCACCAACTAGGAGGCAATATGATCATACTTAAGTATTGGGTGTAGCTAATATTCAAGTGTGTTTCATGAATGGATCAATGTTTGAGCATGATGGGCTAGGGATAACTTATTTTAGCGTTGATATTTTGAAAGACATGGTTGCTTGTTGATATGCTTGAGTATCTAAATTATTATGTCACAACTAGACTATTGCTTTGAACAACTAAAAGTCCAAACATACATGCTATAAGGAAAAGAATATGATATGACATGTTAGGCCGCATTCCACATCAAAAATTCTGTTTTTATCACTTACCTACTCGAGGACGAGTAGGAGTTAAGCTTGGGGATGCTGATACGTCTCCAACGTATCTATAATTTTTGATTGTTCCATGCTGTTATATTATCAATCTTGGATGTTTTATAATCATTTTATATCATTTTTGGTACTAACCTATTGACCCAGTGCCCAGTGCCCAGTGCCAGTTGCTGTTTTTTGCTTGTTTTTACATTGCAGGAAATCAATATCAAACGGAGTCCAAACACCACGAATCTTTTTGGAGATTTTTTTGGACCAGAAGGAACCCAATGGTCCAGAGCTGCACCTGGGGGGGGGGTGCCTCGAGGGGGGACAACCCACCAGGGCGCGCCAGGGTCCCCTGGCGCGCCCAGGTGGGTTGTGCCCACCTCGGTGGCCTCCCGCACCCCCTCTTTGCATTATAAATTCCCAAATATTCCGAAACCCTTCGGGGTAGCCCTAGATTAGAAGTTCCGCAGCCGTAAGGCTCTGTAGCCACCGAAAACCAATCTAGACCCCGTTTCGGCACCCTGCCGGAGGGGGGAATCATCTCCGGTGGCCATCTTCATCATCCCGACGGCCACCACGATGAGGAGGGAGTAGTCCACCCTCAGGGTTGAGGGTTTGTACCAGTAGCTATGTGTTTAATCTCTCTCTCTCTCTCTCGTTATCTATATCATGGGCTTTGTTAATATAGATGGATCATATGATGTTTCTCCCATCTATACTCTTATTGTGATGAATTGAATCTTTACCCTTTGGAGTTTTGTTATGTCCGATTGAATGTTCAAATTTGGGATCACATGATGTATGTCTTGCGGTATGAATACTTGAGGTGACATTGGGGTATCTTATTGGTTCACTTGATATACATTATGGCACTCAACTTGCGGATTCCCGCGGTGATATTGGGGTAATCTATGCATAGGGGTTGATGCACTTTTTTATTATCTTTTTTCCGATAGAAACTTTGGGGACCCCTTGTAGTTCTTTATGTTGATTGAGTATTATGAATATGAATTATCTTTGGTGTTATTCTAGTACGAACTCTTGAGTAGATCGATCGGAAAGAATAGCTTGCGTTATTTTAGTATGAACTCTAGGATAGATCGAACTAAAAGAATAGCTTTGAGGTGGTTTCGTACCCTACAAACAATTCTATCTTTTATTCTCCGCTAATAGGGGTGGTCATATGATCCAACTATGTTAGCATTGTTGAGAGATTGCACTAGCGAAAGTACGGACCCTAGGCCTTGTTTTCAAGCATTGCAATACCGTTTTTGTGCCCATTTACTATTTGCTACCTTTCTGTTTTTATTTATTCATATTATAAAAATATATTTCTACCATCCATATTACACTTTTATCACCATCTCTTCGCCAAACTAGTGCACCTATACAATTTGCCATCGTATTGGGTGTGTTGGGGACACAAGAGATTTCTTGTATTTGGTTGCAGGGTCGTTTGAGAGAGACCATCTTCATCGTACACCTCTCACAAATTGATAAACCTTAGGTCATCCACTTGAGGGAAAATTGCTACTATCCTAAAAAACTCTACGCTTGGAGGCCCAACACGTGTCTACAAGAATAAAGTTGCGTAGTAGACATCAACGTCGTGGAGCAATTCTATGACTACAAAATGACTAATGAGCGCTCTAGTGTTCAACAAGCTCATGAGATATAGTCTCTCGCGAAGGAGCTTGAGTACTTCAAGTGTGTGTTGCCGGACAAGTTTGTGGCCGGAGGCATCATTGCCAATCTTCTACCTTCGTGGAACAATTTTGCTACTTCTCTGAAACACAAGAGAGAAGAGTTTTCCATTTCGATCTCATTGGAACTCTTGATGTTGAAGAGAAGGCGAGAGAAAAAGACACACGTGCTCGAGCTATTGAGGGAGCTTCTAGTGCCCACATGGTACAAAAGAAGAACTTCTATCTCAACAAGCCCCAAAACAACAAGAACAAATCTCAGGGCAAAGGAAAGTTTGTTGCAAAGAACAAGCCATCACAATGTACCAACTTCAAGAAGAATTCTCATAAGAAGGGGAAGATTATGCCATGTCTGCACTGATCCTAATCACTAGGCTCCGGATGTCCTAACCGCTATGAGGAGCGCGAACATGAGAAGAGCGGCAAGTCCGCTAATGCCGTCATCGGTGATACTGACATGAAGGAATCTGGGTACGGTATTTTCCTACTATCCTTTCAGTATTTCATACTCCAGATTGGTTAATTGACACCGGTGCCAATGTACATGTTTGTGCTGGTGCTTCCATGTTTTCTTCTTATCAGGTCACAGAGACTTCCTCCGTGCTGATGGGTAATGGGTCACATGCCATCGTTTGAGGTATCAGTACGGTCAATCTGAGGTTTACTTCGGGGAAGATCGTGCGCCTAAAGAATGTTCATCATGTGCCCTCCATCAATAAAAATCTCAATAGCAGTTACTATTTGTGTCGAGACAGTTTTAAGTTGGTTTTCGAGTCCAATAAAGTTACAATTTCTAAGTTTGGACAATTTGTTTGAAAAGGCTATGAGTGCAGAGGCTTGTTCCGCCCGTCTTTGTTAGATACTTGCACTAAAGTTATTAATAATGTTTGCCACGATGACGAGTCTAATATTTGACATTCGCGACTTTGTCATATTAACTTTGGTTGCATGACGCGGCTAGACAATATGAGTTAATTTCCAAAATTCACTACTGTCAAGGGCTCCAAGTGCCAAGTTTGTGTGCAAGCTACGCAACCTTGCAAGTCTCATAAGACTGCAGAGGCGAGAGACTTGGCGCCACTAGAGCTTATACATTATGATCTTTGTGAGATGAATGGTGTGTTGACAAAAGGTGGAAAGAAATATTTCATGAAGTTGATTGATGACTCCACCAAATATTGTTATGTGTATCTTCCGAAATCAAAAGATGAGGCTTTAAAATTCTTCAAAAATTATAGAGCTGAAGCATATAACCAACTTGATCAGAAAATTAAACGGCTTAGGTCTGGTCGTGGTGGAGAGTATTTTCCAATGGATTTGATTCTTTTGTGCAGAACATGGTATAATCCATGAGAGGACGCCTGCCTATTCACCTCAGTCAAATGGGGTAGCCGAAAGAAAGAACCGTACTCTAACTGATTTGGTTAATGCCATGTTAGACACATCGGGTCTCTCCAAGTCATGGTGGGGGGAGGCGCTAATGCCTGCATGTCATGTCCTAAAACGAGTTCCCACAAAGCATAAAACCATTACTCCACTTGAGGAATGGGAAAGGAAAAGGCTAAAACCCTCTTATCTATGGACTTGGGGTTGTTTGGCGAAACTCAATATACCAATTCCCAAGAAGCGCAAGCTTGGACCAAAAACCGTGGATTGTGTTCTTCTGGGCTATGATTTTCATAGCATTGGCTATAGATTTTTGATAATAAAATCTGAGGTACCCGACATGCATGTTGGTACGATTATGGATTCGAATGATGCGACTTTCTTTGAGGACATATTTCCTAAGAAGGATATGCCTAGCTCATCAAATCAGGAGCTACCTACTCTATCTACTTAGGAATTTTCTGTAATTCCTGAACCCACCATTGCGATGGAACACGTTGAGAATCCTGAGGAGGATGACAATGAAACTCCTATAAGGAGTAAGAGAAGGACTGCAAAGTCCTTCGGTGATGATTTCATTGTGTACCTCCTGGATGACACACCCAGGACTCTTTCAGAAGCCTATACATCTTCTGATGATGAGTACTGGAAGGAAGCTATCCGTAGTGAGATGGATTCTATCTTAGCTAATGGAACCTAGGAAGTCACTAATCGTCCATATGGGTGCAAGCCCGTGGGATGTAAGTGGGTGTTCAAGAAAAAGCTTAGACCTGATGGTACGATTGAAAAGTACAAGGCACGGCTTGTGGCTAAGGGTTATACCTAGAAAGAAGGTGAAGAATACTTCGATACTTACTCACCTGTGGCTAGACTGACCACTATTCGGGTGCTACTATCATTGGTTGCCTCACATGGTCTTCTTGTTCATCAAATGGACGTTAAGACGACTTTCCTCAATCGAGAGTTGGATGAGGAAATTTACATGGATCAACTTGATGGTTTCGTAGTACCTGGTTAGGAAGGAAAGATGTGCAAGCTATTGAAGTCTTTATATGGCCTTAGACAAGCTCCTAAGCAGTGGCATGAGAAGTTCAAAAGAACATTAACTACCATGGGCTTTGTTGTAAACGAAGCTGACAAATGTGTGTACTATCACCATGATGGTGGCAAAGGAGTTATTCCCTGTCTGTATGTCGATGACATACTGATCTTTGGAACCAACCTTGACTTAATCAAGGAGGTTAAGGATTTCTTATCTCGTTGTTTTGAGATGAAGGATCTAGGAGTAGCTGATGTTATACTGAACATCAAGCTGCTGAGAGATGAGAATGGTGGGATTACACTACTTCAATCTCACTATGTGCAAAAGGTCTTGAGTCGTTTTGGGTATAGCGACTGAAAGCCTTCTCCAACTCCATATGATGCTAGTGTGTTGCTTCGAAAGAATCGACGAATTGCTAGAGATCAACTGATGTATTCTCAGATTATTGGCTCGCTCATGTATTTGGCGAGTGCCACAAGGCCTGACATCTCATTTGTTGTGAGCAAACTAAGTCGGTTTTGTCAAACCCGAGAGATGATCATTGGCATGCGCTTGAGAGAGTTATGCACTATTTGAAAGGCACTGCTAGCTATGGGATTCACTACATCGGGTACCCAAGGGTACTGGAGGGTTATAGTGACTCAAACTAGATATCTGATGTTGATGAGATTAAGGCCACTAGTGGTTATGGTTTTTACACTTGGTGGTGGTGCTATTTCCTGGAAGTCTTGCAAGCAGACCATCTTAACGAGGTCAACTATGGAAGCAGAACTCACAACATTAGACATGACCACTGTTGCAACAGAGTGTCTTCGTTAGCTCTTGATGGACTTACCCATGGTTGAAAAACCAATACCCGCTATCCCAATGAACTGTGATAATAAAACTTTGATCATAAAGATAAACAATTCTAAGGATAATATGAAGTCCTCAAGGCATGTTAAGAGGAGATTGAAATCTTTCAGAAAATTGAAGAACTCTAGAGTTATTGTGTTGGATTATATCCAAACACCTAAAAACTTGGCAGATCCCTTCACAAAGGGTTTATCACGTAATGTGATAGAAAATGCATCGTTGGAGATGGGTTTGAGACCCATCGCATGAGTTGTTCATAGTGGCAACCCACTCTATGTGATAGGAGATCCCATGAAGTATAACTGGGAGACAAGTTGTTGGACAGTTGTAAGGAGAGTATCCCTATATTTGCTATCCCACTCCGCGAAGATGCAATACTCTCATAGTCTGCATGGCAGGTTGATAGTTATCTTAACGTGTTCCAAGTGGCTTATGTGAGTTAGCAGAAATGTTGTCCTGCAAAGCATCCCTTGAGGAACACACTTATATGTATTTAACTGTTAAACATCGCAGTTTGTGAGAATTTGGTGTTCTCTAATGAATTCATGAAAGGCCCTAGAGTATGACGTATACGCTCCACCCACGGGGAAGTCTTGTGGTAGCCCAGTAACGGTCAAGATTTGTGTGAAGCTAGTCCCACAGAAAGCTTATAGTTCAAGGCATATTCCACTATTCAAGTTGTGATCTAGTGGAGCATTAAATCCTAAATGGAAGTTCAACTTAACAGTCTCCATTAAGCACCGGTATATAAAGAATGTTTTGGAACTAAGAGATGAGATGTGCCAATGAGACTTTATGGTGGATTGTTGGATTTGTGCTATTGGACCACTGGCCAAAAGCCCATCTGAAATTGTCATGGCCCATATGAGTTGGCTATGCGTGTGGTGTGAGTGGGATTAAAGTTTAGTCCCACCCCACTAGTGGAGTGAGAGCTACACCTCTTTATAAGGTGAGCTCTTCTAGCACTTGTAAGAGAATGGGAAGAGAATAGGCCCTCGCGCACTCCTCCTCCTCGTCCACCTCGCCTCGTCATGACGCATCGCGGGTTGCGGGATTGAGCCTAGCCGAGCTCATACCTACGTGCTTATTTTTTCTAGTCAGGGGAGAGTCCGTAACAGACGTGCCACGATCTGAGGTGTTGGATCGTGGGTTGTAACTGACTCGGACGTGGGTCCAGTCCATGCCTCTCCATCCCGCCGCACATATATACGCGAGGTCCCTTCCAACCCTAGCCGCCACCACAACATATGGTTTCGCACGGTTCCAAATCATTGCATAGACATCCAAGTCTTCTCCATCCCTCCTTCCGGCATGCACCACGAGAAGGGACAGCAGGCCTCCGGAACCCTGCCTCTCAAGATCCTGTATAGGAGAGGGGCGATCAGGTTTTTGGGGAGTGCACTCGCGTGACTGATATGTCTCCAATGTATCTATAATTTATGAAGTATCCATGCCATGTTTACAATAATTCTATATGATTTTGGTATGATTTTATTAGAACTAACTCGGACTGACGTTGTTTTCAGTAGAGCTACCATGGTGTCGTTTTTGTGCAGAAATAAAAGTTCTCGAAATGGGATGAAAATTTAGTATGATTTTTATGGACCAAAAGAGAGGCCCGAAGCATTGGAGCTGGTCCAGAAGAGACACGAGGATGCGACAAGCCTGCTAGGCGCGGCGAGGGGGGTGGCCGCGCCTAGTAGGCTTGTCACCGCCTCGTGGCCCCCCTTGACGTGAGATCGACGCCAAAAATTCTTATAAATCCAGAAACCTCCGAAAAGAAACCTAGATCAGGAGTTCCGTCGCCGCACACCTACAGATCCATGAAAAACCAATCTTAGCCCTCTCCGACACCCTGCCGAAGGGGGTCACCATCACCGGAGGCCATCTTCATCGTCCTGGAGGGTCCATCAACACCATGGAGGCCAAGGACCAGTAGGAGAACCTCTCCTCATAGAGGGGGGAGGCCGTGGAGGAGGAAGCACAAGGGGGAGACCCTCTCCCCCTCTCTCCCGGTGGTGCTGGAGTGCCACCAAGGGAACCATGGCTGCGGTGATCATCTTCATCAACATCACCTTGTTCATCACCATCCCCATATCCTTTTGGCGGTCCACTCTCCTGCACCCAGTTGTAATCCCCTACTTGAACATGGTGCTTTATGCCACATATTATGATCCAATGATGTGTTGCCATCCTATGATGTTTTGAGTAGATTTCTTTTGTCCTTTGGGTTGATTGATGATCTAGATTGGTTTGAGTTGTATGTTTATTTTTGTGGTGTCCTATGATGCCTTCCATACCGTGCACACATGAAGGATTCCCGCTGTAGGGTGTTGCAATACGTTCATGATTCGCTTATAGTGGGTTGCTTGAGTGATAGAAGCATAAACCCGAGTAAGGGGGTTGTTGCATATGGGATAAAGGGGACTTGATGCTTTAATGCTATGCTTGGGTTTTACCTTAATGATCTTTAGTAGTTGCGGATTCTTGCTAGAGTTCCAATCATAAGTGCATATGATCCAAGTAAACAAAGTATGTTAGCTTATGCCTCTCCCTCATATAAAATTGCAATAATGATTTCTGATCTTGTTAACAATCACCTAGGATAATTACGCACACCGACCCATCATTATTCCACACTCGCTATTTTCAATATATTGAATATTATGTTAACACCACCTATTTTTATATTTTTGTTCTCCATTATAATGCAAAGCTATCCTATTCATAGCCACAACGTAGTTTTATTTCTCGTTTCTAGATGGAAGCAAACGTTCGGTGTACGTAGAGTCGTATCGGTGGCAGATAGGACTTGAGAGAATATTGATCTTACCTTTATCTCCTTGTGAGTTCTACACTCCATACTTATCACTTCCACCTTTGGAAATTCCTACGATGATTCCTTGGACTTGGGGATTATCAGTGACTGCTGGCAGCGGTGACTTCCTCGAGGACGACTTCTTCCCCAACCTCGACAACCTCCTCCTCAATGACATGAATGACAACAACAACGCTGGCGGTTCTAATCCTGCTGCACCGTATGCAATCTTGTCCTCTATGTTTGGGATCATGCTAGAGTTTATATGTCTAGTTTTTGTCATAGATTCGATCTACTCGTTTACTGTGTTAGTCTGCATGATTAGTGTAGTATATGCTATTGTTGTCATGATTTATTCACTGCTTATTCAGATTAAATATTGTAGCAATTTGCTCATATTTTCAACAAACGCTCCATGCATTTATCAACAGAAAGTTGATTAACTGAAGTATGTGCTCTTTCATGTTTAAAAAATTAATCATACAAAGAAGATAGTATGATAAGTCGATTAAAAACCAGCTAATGCTTAGAACATGTTGAGAGACCATGCAACATCGTTACTTATCAAGGATAGCTTCATAAATACTTGAAGATTTAAAACCTCAAAGAACAAAAATGCATAGATGGTGCAAACTTGTGACCAAAATTACCCCTTAAAAATCTTGAAGGACCTAATAGGGAACTGAGCACAAATTTGGAGCACGAAATGTGCCATGACTGTATACTACAAAAGACAATGTGAATGAACTACATACTACTCTGCTTTGATGTCTTAGTCATTTTAAGTGAGTACAAAATGATTCATTAGGCAAAAATTTACAATTAAATAGTATAGGCATTTTAGAGCCAAATCGAAGAATATATCGATATCATATCATCAAGAAACCACATTATAGCTAAAATTATGTATCTCGTTGGAGAACAAAAATACAATGATCTTGCAAACCAAACCAAAAATAGGGTAGAATAAAGTGAATAAACTATGAATATCTACACAACTTCTGTTGTTCACCCTATAGCAATTTACCTTTACATTATCTTTGATGTATAGATCTGTGTAGATATTGCCAACTGCAGTTGGACTAGATGGCATATATTAACAATATGCACAAAAACTTCCGATAAAAAATGGTCTATCCAGCATCAATATACGACGTGCTTGACATGCTTAACAAGCGAAAAACAAAAGCAATCAAGGGGGATTGGAGCAATTGTGAACCAAGAAAGAACATTCTACACTAACAAGTTATTACAAAACTCCTCGACTGCATTAGATGGATATCGACGTGCAACTTATTACATATCTCCTCGACCACACATTAGTTGAGAGGAAAAAAAGTAAGCTGACTAAGACAACATCATACAACGCTTGTGATTTCTTTCTAATAGTCAATACATGGGAAAGTTCTGGAAAGGAATTTGAAATAAAATACTATTGTAGTAGTGACTGCTATGTATAAAATTGCATGAGAATTACCTAACATAGATGAAGCAAGAGTTGATAAGAGATTGATGAGCTTTCCCTCTTCATCAACGCACCACACCTTGGTCAACAAAGCATGCCAGAAGGAAAAGGGTAGTGAATCCCAGCTAAGTGTGACTTCTTGGGTTGTAGTTCGTGCATCGTGTGTCCAATCTACTGACCAACTTGATTTATTTTTGGCTGAAAGAGTGGTTTCTAGATAGTTCGACCTAGGTGCACAGAATTGGGTGACAAAAGAAAAATGAATTTGGGAGGAGAGGCATTATCTAATCATTGCACCTCCATACGTGGAGCCTGCCTACCGGGAGAGGGAAGTGTAGGGATGGGAACCGGGTCCCATTTAATCCCATTTAAACCCACTAATTGTCTAGTAGTTCAAAAGTTTGATTTTTTCGAGGAAAATGAACTATGGGGCTAGAAAAAGCTAAATAAATGGGACTTGTGGTTGTCACTTATTTGCCATTTACATCCCTAGGGAAGTGATAGCCGGTGGTGGTGCTGCTGCCAAGGATGAGCAGCACGTGTGGGCTGCATACTTTTGAAGGTCGACGTCAGAGGAGATAGAGGGGGAGGAGGAAACGAGGATGAGGAGGGGGTGGTGGAGGGCGGCGAGGCTATTGCAGCATGAAAATGGTGGAGGGCGGCGAAGATACTACAACATGGAAATGATAGAGGCGAGAGCAATGCCGAATTTGCGAAGGTCGGCATAGGAGGAGATGTGGGAAGGTGTGGAGGGGACGACGGGGAATAGGGTGAGGTGGTGCTGATGGCAGGTGACCAGACTCCTGCGACAGAAGGCAGAAGAACCTTCAACCGACGAACAACATCGGCATCTATTGGGACCTCGATCCTAAGCCATGCAGTTTTAGCATGTAACACATCATATCCCTTTGTGGCCTCCCACACGGTATTTCCACGACTACAACCATTACCTAGGCCAGGATTGTTTGCGTATTTTGACTAACGTATATAAATATGTCGCTAGCATCCATATGACAGGGAACTCGAGTCGACATGAATGATTAGAAACCAAAGTGGCGCAAACATACATGGACAGAGATAGGTAACTCAGCAATATAAGTGTCGGTCATCAGCGTGTGTAACCGAGTCATAGGAAGCTACAAGGACTCCAGTATACATCGTGTGACATTTCCCCATAGGTATAGACACAGGAGCAAATAAGGATACATGTAGGTCAATCAATGTGTCCAGAGCAGTAGCGAATTACCAAGGCACAATGGAAGCACAAAGAGGCATTTCCCTCTAAGGAAGGCTACCATAGGCATACAACTAGGTGTCGAACCCCATACATACCAATGCATTTGAAAACATACACACAATATTCACGATATGTGTAGATACAACATGGCATCACAACATAACTCTACGACTCAAAGTATTTATTAAAGGTTCAAAAGAACCAACATTGTATAATGTTACAAGCAGGAGTCACATGACCCAAAATTCAGATCATACAAACAACAAGCAAAAGTTAATCATGTCTGGGTACAGACATCTAATGAAAACAGTTGAAAGAGCCTGATCTATAATGACCCTCCCAATAGAGCCAGAGTTATATCTGCTTTCCCAAGCTATTTGTCGATGTCAACGTCAAGAAAGAACCATAGAGTGAAAAATGTTTGTCTCCACAAAAAAGTAATTAAGCAATAGTGAGTATGAAGGTACTCAATGAGTCTTACATCAGAACTACCTACTCGTGGATCATGTATCAATGAACAGGGTTGTGGGGTTTACCGTAGAAATTCCAGCTTTGACCTTTGGCTAAACTGAACTATGATAATGGATTATCCCTCTCTTGTCTCCCCACGATAGAGTGCACACAAGTCCATCTAGCTAGTCACCAAACAATACTCCACTATGGATCCTCTCTCGTCTTCCTATGAGAAGCCATCCATAGCACTCACACTTATCTGGACCATTTGAGAGTATCCGTTAAAGTTATCTATGAACTATGCAAGTGTCCAAGTAGTCAATAACCATGGATTGACTATCTGAATAGTTTGATTGCTTTGCAGGGGTGTACTTCGTCACACACGCTTCCACAACGCATCACCCTTTACACGCCATGTACTCGACAACCTTCAAGTGGAAGACTAACGAGGGTGTCGGCTAGAGACGTCAACTTACACCGACTCTAGCCCAAGGTAGTCGCCTATCTAAGTTGGAACCCATAATGGAAATACGACCGAGTTTTCAAATACGACCTCAAACATTGTGAGGAGGGCCCCAAGCAAGTCCCGACTAGGCGATTCATCCACTTTGTAGGCCGTGCCACACCTATCAACATTTAGAACTACTGCAACTCCTGGACCAAGAACATGGTAGGTTAATAGACCAAGATGGTCCATTGGTTTCGGCCCCAATGTGCGGTAGTAGCCTTTCTTGGAACACCAATACAAGATCTCAGGTCCTAAGTGATGCATTAATGAGACAACCCACCATGTACCCCTACATGGCCTCTCATCATCACCTTTTATGGAAACAAGTTACTTCTTAAGCTCTCACACAGTAGGGCATGAACACCACCATTCTAATTCATCACCCAGATGAATCAAGACACAACTCTAAGCATAGCAATCCTGACATGGATGAAGGGTCACAACATGGCTCAAGCAACTCCTAATCATGCTAGGATCATGGTTTAGCTATTTATTGTGATAAGGACACACCACGCAAATGAATGAATTCATCTACCGAAGCACAAGTAACAATTGAATCATGTTTCCCTAATGCATTGAACAGAGAGCGAGAGCCAGACAGTGGGGTTGTATTGGAATGCTCAAGGGGGTTTGCTTCCATGAAAGATTAGAAAAACACCACTCATCTTCAATGTCCTCGAGAACTATGTCTCATGATGCAATTATCGATAAGTGCAAACACCGAAACAACAAAGAGCAAATCAATACATTGCAATGCAACAAGCATAATGAATGACATGACATGTTAACATGTTGCTGGTTTGAGCTAATGCAACTACCATCAACGTTAAATGAAGATGATTTGAACCAAACGTTCAAATCCAACACCACATAAGGCATTTCAAACATGCATGAAAATGGATTGTCACATCCAGCAACTTTAGATTGTTCAAACATGCATGAAAATGCTACATATGGAAAGATTGGATTTTTTTGATAATTTTTCATATATAAATTATTTCAATTTGAGTTATAGATTATTTTATATGAATTTTCTAAGTTTAGCTTATTTTCTTGAATATCTTGGATTATATTTAATACAGAAAATCATTAACTACGTCAGCATTACATCATCATGACGTCAACAGGTTAACGACGCCAAGTCCAGGTCAAACCTGACGGCTGGGGCCACATGTTATTGACACTATTAAACCGAATTAGTTTAAAACTAATTCGAAATTAACCTGAAGTTAATTAGCGCATGGGGCCCACCTATCATGGACACATGGCTGACTAATGAGTGACTAGCTCTTAACCTAATCACACCATGTCGGATCGACCGGGGTTTGGTTGCCGGCGACCACCCCGGACGATGGAGTTCACCCTGGAGGCCACAGGGACGGCGGTTGAAGGCACTAGCATGTTGCCCGAGCTGACGCGCATCCAGGGGAGGCATCCGGAGGCCGCGGCGACGTGATAACCCACAAGTATAGGGGATCATAACCGTTTTCGAGGGTAGAGTATTCAACCCAAATTTATAGATTCAACACAAGGGGAACCAAAGAATATTTGAGAGTATTAGCAGTTGAGTTATGAATTCAACCACACCTGGAGATATATATCTTTAGTAAAGTGATCAGTAGCGCAGTAATATGATAGTTTAATAGAAGTGGTAACAGTAACAATAGCGGTAACCATAGTAGTAGTGATTTTGTAGCAAGTGCAATAGTAACAATAGTAGTGGTAACTTAGCGAGAACAATAAGTGGAAAACTCGTAGGCACTGGATCCGTGTATTCATTGGATGATATTCATCATATAATAGTCATAACCTAGGGTGGCAGAGAACTAGCTCCAGTTCGTCAATGTAATGTAGGCATGTATTCCGTATATAGTCATACGTGCTTATGGAAAATAACTTGCATGGAATCTTTTGTCCTACCCTCCCATGGCAGCAGGATCTATAAGGAAACTAAGGGATATTAAGGCCTCCTTTTAATAGAGAATCGTAACAAAGCATTAACACTTAGTGAATACATGAACTCCTCGAACTACGATCATCACCGTGAAGTATGCCAAATATTGTCACTATGGGGTTGACGGACCATAACACGTAATAGGTGCATATGACTAGGCAAGATCGGATGAAGAACATAGATATAATGATGATAACATAAATGGTTCAGATCTGAAATCATGGCACTCGGGCCCTAGTGACAAGCATTAAGCATGGCAAAGTCATAACAACATCAATTTTATAAAATAGTGCATACTAGGGATCAAGCCCTAACAAAACTAACTCGCTTACATGATGAATCTCATCCAACTCCTTATCGACCAGCAAGACTATGAAGGGATTAGTCACTCCCGGTGGGGAGAATCATGGAATTGGTGATGGAGAAGGGTTGATGATGATGAAGACCGAAGATTCCCCTCTCCGGAGCCCCAAACGGACTCCAGATCTAGCCTCCCGATGAAGAACAGGAGGTGGCGGTGGCTCCGTATCATGAAATGAGGTAAAACCTTCTCTTTGATTTTTGCCAGGAAAAATGTGAATTTATAGCGTTGGTATTAGGGCCAGGGGACCCACGAGGTGTCCACCCTCCACTAGGCCATGACAGGGGGGCTTGGCGTGCCCTGGTGGAGCGTGGGCCCCTTGGGCCCCCTCTCAGGTGGCTTTTGGCTCCATAATTCCTCAAATATTGCAAAATAAATCTCCAAAAAGTTTCACTCCATTCCGAGAACTTTGATTTCTGCACAAAAACAACACCATGATAGTTTTGCTGAAAACATCGTCAGTCCGGGTTAGTTTCATTCAAATCATGCAAATTAGAGTCCAAAACAAGAGCAAAAGTGTTAGGAAAATTAGATACATTGGAGCCATATCAACTCCCCCAAGCTTAAACCCTTGCTTGTCCTCAAGCAATTCAGTTGAGAAACTGAAAGTGAGAAAGAAAAACTTTTACGAACTCTTTTGTTCTCGTTTACATATATATGCTTAAATAGTACTAAGTTTTTTAGCAAAGATCATGACTAACCATGTCAACAATAACTCTTAAAGACTATATTAATTCATATCAATGACACTATCAACTAGCGAGTAATAATAAGATATCTCAAGTGCAAACAATTTATCAAAACAATGATGATATAATATGACAATAGCGGTATCTCACTAGCCCTTTCTGAGACCGCAAAACATAAATGCAGAGCACGTCCAAAGTTCAAGCAACGACTAAACATTGTAATTCATGGTAGAAAAGATCCAGTCATGATGCATCCAACATTCACTATACACAATGCATGAGGATGACAATAGTGCTCTCAGATCTGGCGCTTATTTTAGAAGGTGATGACTCAACATTAAAGTAAATAGATAGTTCCTTCACAAAGGGAAGCAGGGATTTGCAGAGGTGCCAGAGCTTAAGGATTAAATAAGATATAAGTATAATTTTGAGAGGTACACCCTTCCTGCCAACATTATTACCAAGAGCTATCAACATCTTCCATGTTAAACAAATTAGCGGCAGTTCCCAAGCGGTAAAATTAAATGTTTACTCCCCTCCGCCAACAAACACACTCCATGGCGAGCCGAATCCACGGGTGCCGTCCAAACCAACAACATTCCTCGGGGAGTTTTGTTAATTATTTGCATTTATTTTGATTTCGGGACCGGGAATCCCTATTACCGCCCTTCTCGTGCAAGGACGAGTGAATAAACACTCATCATGAGAGTAACCCTCTTAACATGGAAGATACTGACCACCCCATGTCACTCCATGAGTGGTCCAGGCACAGAAAATAGATGTTCATTTGAAATATTAGAGGTGTCACATGCAAATATACTTGGAATGGCAGGGTAATACCGCACATAGGTAGGTATGGTGGACTCTTCTGGAATAACTTTGGTTTAAGTGCTTTTGATGCACAAGCATAATTCCCACTTAGTACAGGTGCAAGCTAGCAAATAGGTTGAGAAGCATCCATCTAAATAGCAAATACGGTCATGAACATGCATTACGAATAATAAACATTGAATGCTATCATGAGTAGGATATGGACACCATGAACATAAATATCCTGAAGGCTATGTTTTTTTGATTCAACTACATGCGTGAACATGTACCAAGTCAAGCTGCTTGAAACAATCAGAGGAGGATACCATATCATCATACTACATCACAACCATTTTAATGCAGGTTGACATCCAAGATAAATCATTATCTACTCCTAGCTTCTTGAGCATGACATGAATCACTATAATCTGTAATTGTCATTGCAAACATGTTCAATCATAAAGTGTTGAATCATGGATACCAGGTTAAACATATTTACAAAAACAAGAACAAGTTGAGTTCATACCCGCTTTTCTCTACCATAGTCAATTCATAAAATGTCATCATTATTGTCTTTCACTTGCACAATTGAATGATATGGAAATAGTAATAGTGCAAGAGTGCCGTGGACTAACCTGGAATCTGCAAACATTTCATTCAAGAGGAGAAGAGAAGGTAATATGGGCTCTTTGTTAGATAAACAATTAAGCATATGAGAGCCACTCAACAACCTCATCAAGGTCTTCTCCTTGGTGTGACTCGATAAAATAAGAGGAATTTCAGAGAAACATGCTGATTTTTTTATAGTTTTTAGTTTTTCTTGAAGAAAATAAATAAGAGAAAAACTATTTACACTGGATAACTCCCAAAAAGCAAAAGAAGAAATGAGAAATCCTTTTGGGTTTTCTTTTAATACTACAACTAACTAAACTGGAAATAAAAACCAAAAAGAAGCAAGAAGTATTTTTGGATTTTCTCAAAGTTTTTCAAACACACAAAAAGAAAATGAGAAAAATAAATATAGCGTGGATAATACAATGAAAGAGTGTGGACACCGACAAATGAAATGAAATGTGTGAACATGAATGTAATGTCAGTGGGAATACGTACTCCCCCAAGCTTAGGCTTTAGGCCTAGCTTGGTGATCACCATCCGTATCCTGGGTAATGGCTTGAGTGATAGCCTACCGAGGCTCTTGGTGCAACGACCTCAGCCCTCCTAGAAGCTTCAACCTTTCTTTATACACACGGGCCTCGCTCTCATAGACAAAGTATCTTCCTTTGATATTAAAATCAGAGAGAGTAGGAGCAGTCAATACAATAGGTACAACAGGACCATTATCAAACCTCAAGTTGTAGGTATAGTTGTTAACTGTGCCAGTAAGAAATCTATGGCGTTTCATGGCATCAAAGTCTAGGTACTGGTTCGGTAAGATAGGATCATTATGCTAAGGAGACACTCCCAACTTCGTAGCGAGGCGAGAAGCATTGAGAGTCAATCTCTATGCGATAATTGCTCCTAAGTTGTAGTCTTGAATTCTAGTTAAAGAAGTGTAAATAAGACTCAAATCATGAGCATAAAGCGTGCTATAATCCTGCTTGCCTACAATGCATTTACCATTAAAAAGTAGCAAGGTGTTGGATGGACGGAAAATGGATGCTTTTTTATCCTACCTTGTGTCACTCCTCTAATTTTACCACAACAATGGTTTCTCAATAATGATTCAAACTCAGGTTTTGTTGTTTCTTCTAGCGAACCCCAAATTTTACATGCATCACAATATACATCTAAAGGCATGGTGAAACCATTATCATATACAGACTAAATGAAACTCTTGACTCACGAGGAAAAATAGTTGAATTTCTTAGTAAATGTCTCCGTGAGAGTGAGGTGTTGAGTGCACTTATCTTCGATGAAGGGAACCAGATCGGCATTGCGAGCATATTGTTCCAATTCTTCCTTAATACCCACACTTCCCATGAAAGTGTTACACGGCCAAAGGCATGATTTAGTTTGAGTGTCCCGTATCGAGCTTGCACCTGGCTCAACATAAGATTGTCGTATAGAGATTTCACTTGATGATGCTCCCGAGGATCTCCTCCTCGAAGAGCTCCTAAAGAATTGCATTTTATTTGCGTACAATTTCTGAAGAAATTCGTGACACAAAATTTTGTTAACAAAACAAAATAAGATTGATAGCAACTACTCCTAGGGATGCATAGAGGCCATATCAAGCATTCAGACTACTTAGAACTCTAAGAATTCAACATGCAAGCTCATCTACAACAACACCAAAATTAGCTAATTATTTTGAAAATAAACCGCTAAATCAAAAACTAATTGGAGCAATGGGGGAGTTACATACCGAGAAGCAATCCCCTAAAACAGTTTCGAAAATAGAGCTTTGAGCAAAGAGATCAAAATCCACAAGTTCTTGAGCAAGAACATGAGGGAGAGAGCAATGGTGATTTTTTTCAGGAGGTAGGAGATGACATGGTCTAAAGAGATAAGTGAGGGGATCCACCAGGGGCCCACCCTCTAACAGGCCGCGCTAGGGGGGTCTGGCGTGCCCTGGTGGAGCGTGGCCACCTGGTGCACCCCCTCTGGTGTTATTTGTTCCAAAAACTCATAAATAATTATAAAAAAATTAGGTTAATTTTTTAGGGCATTCCGAGAACTTTTATTTTTGGGTCATTTTTTTAATGCACAGGAAAAATAGAAATCAGGATAAACATGGCATTTTATTTTATTTAACTAGCAAAAAACAAAAAACTAATGGTGGATACCGAGAGTTGTGTCTACTAAATTCATCAACTTCATACCTCTCGAAAATGATCCATTAATAAGGTTGATCTAGTCTTATTAACAACCACTTTCAATTAGCATGAAACCGAAGAACTTTCATAAAACACTAGGTTACCTCAACGGGGATAGGAAAATCCCCAACCATAATAATATCATATTTCTTTTTGATAGTAGGTAGAGGTAATTGGAAGCTTCGAACTATGAGTGCCGAAGAATTTTCAATAACATTCATACCATTCACTTTTTTAATCGTCTCTTCGGAAAGTGCATCGTATGCTCATTACCATTGATATGAAAAGTAACCTTGCTTTTATTGCAATCAATAGCAACCCCTACAGTATTCAAAAAGGGACTACCAAGGATAATCGATAGGCTGTCATCCTCGGGCATGTCAAGAATAACAAAGTCCGTTAAGATAGTACCATTTGCAACAACAACGGGACATCCTCACAAATACCGATAGGTATGGCAGTTGATTTGTCATCCATTTGCAATGATATTTCAATAGGTGTGATTTTATTCAAATCAAGTATTTTATATAAAGATAAAGGCATAACACTAACACCAACTCCTAAATCACACAAAGTAGTTTTGACATAATTTCTTTTAATGGAGCAAGGTATAGTTGGTATTCTAGGATCTCCAAC
The DNA here is from genome assembly GCA_022496015.1 of Hordeum marinum. NCBI lineage: Eukaryota > Viridiplantae > Streptophyta > Magnoliopsida > Poales > Poaceae > Hordeum > Hordeum marinum. The sequence continues at coordinate 416,397,771 of CM039675.1, forward strand.
TTTTTTAGGTACTCCATCCTTAAAATAATAATTAGCAAGCATTATGGAGATTTCAACTTCAGGTATCTTTCTTGTATTAGTGATGATGTCTTTCATGTACTTAGCATAAGGAGGCATCTTTAAGATATCCGTTAAACGGGTACGCAAAAAGACTGGCCTAATCACTTCAGCAAAGCGTTCAAATTCTTCATCATCCTTTTTATTAGATGGTTTAGGTGGAAAAGGCATGGGTTTCTGAACCCATGGCTCTCTTTCTTTACCATGTTTTCTAGCCACAAAGTCTTTTTTCACCATAACGTTTATTTTTAGATTGTTGGTTATCAAGATTAACAGCAAGTTCTATTTCTACATCATTATCTGGTTCTTTATCATTACTAGGTTGAGTATCGTCATGAACGTCACTACCATTATCATTATCACTAGGCGGATGTTCATTACCAGATTGAGTTTCAACATAAAAAATAGAAACATCATTAGTATCATCAGGAGGTTTTTCTATCTCAGGTTCACTAGGAGCATGCAGAGTGCTATCATTTTTCCTGTTCCTTTTCTTCTTAGAATGACTAGGTGTATTAGCATTAATTCCCTAAGATTCTTGTTCAATTCTTTTAGGATGACCTTCAGGACAAAGAGGTTCTTGGGTCATTCTACCTCCTCTAGTTACTACTCTAATAGCACGATCATTCATATTATTATTCATTTCATCAAGCAATTCTCTTTGGGATTTAGCAACTTGTTGTAACTGAGTTTCTACCATAGAAACATCTTTTCCTACACCTCTAACAAGTGAGCAATCGTATCAAAATTATATTTCAAGTGTTTCAGAACATTTGCATTGAAGTGCTCTTGTTTCATAATGTAGTCATCAAACTCATATAAGCATTGACTAGGATGTTTATTGTAAGGGATATCACCTTCATCAAACTTTAATGAAGAATTTACCTCTACTACCTGTGGAGGTGGTGGTGTGTTGAGCCCATGTATTTCTTCAACAGGTGGTAAATTCTTAACATCCTCACCTTTAATACCTTTTTCCTTCATACATTTCTTTGCCTCTTGCATATCTTCAGGACTGAGAAATAGGATACCCCTCTTCTTCGGAGTCGGTTCAATTGGTGGTTCAGGGAGATTCGAGTCATCATAGTTCTTCAGTATATTATTCAATAGTTCTCAGCTTGTTCAACAGTTTGTTCCCTAAAAACATAACTAGCACAACTATCTAGGAAATCCCTAGAAGTATCAGTAAGTCCATTATAGAAGATATCAAGTATTTCATGTTTCTTAGGAGGAGGATCAGGCAAAGCATTAAGCAGTTGGAGAAGACTCCCCCAAGCTTGTGGGAGACTCTCTTCTTTAATTTCAACAAATTTAAATATTTCCTGTAAGGCAACTTTTTTCTTATGAGCAAGATAATATTTGCCAAAGAAGTAGTAAATCATATCCTGGAGGCTACGCACACAACCAGGAGTACGAGTGTTGTACCATATCTTAGCATCACCCTTTAATGAGAACGGAAATAATTTGAGAATGTAATAATAGAGAATCTTCTCGTCATGAGCAAATTGGGTGGCTATATCATTCAGTGTAGTAAGGTATGCTACCACAGTTTCAGTTTCATACCCATGAAAAGGATCAGATTTAACCAAAGTGATTAACTCTGGGTCGACAGAGAATTCATAATCCTTATTAGTAAAAAGATAGGTGAAGTAGCAAACTTAGGATCACATTTCGTCTTAGCATTCAAAGTCTTTTCTTTATACTTGCATAGTAGTTTTTTAACATCATGCCAATCCCTACAAGCAAGAATCTCTCTAGCTATTTGTCCGTCTAAAGCATAACGTTCAGGTATCTTAGGAATTTCAAATCTAGGAGATCTAGGCATATTAGGTGTTTCATAATCATTAGTTTCGAACTTCTCATCAGTTTCATCAGATTCATCAGTTTCAATGATTTCATTCTCCTTAGTTTTAGCAATTTGTTCATCAAGGAATTCACCTAATGGCATAGTTTCATCAAACATGGTACTAGCATCATCATAAGCAGCATTCATAGCAGGAGTAGCATCATCAATATCAGGATTAATATCATGTGGTGGTGTTGCAAGCTTACTAATAACACAAGGTGAATCAAGTGCAGAGTGTGATGGCAGTTCCTTACCACCCCTCGTCTTAGAGGAAAAACCTTGGTTTTAGTATCCTTCAGATTCTTCATAGTGATCAATTGATATAAATACCAAGTGAGTCAACAAATATACCTATGCTCCCCGGCAATGGCACCATAGAAAGGTCTTGATAACCCACAAGTATAGGGGGTCGCAATAGTTTCAAGGGTAGAGTATTAAACCCAAATTTATAGATTCGACACAAGGGGAGCCAACGAATATTTGAGAGCATTAGCAGTTGAATTGTCAATTCAACCACACTTGGAGATAAATATGTGCATCAAAGTGATCAGTAGCACAATAATATGATAGTTTGATAGCAGTTGTAACAGTAACAATAGCAGTAGTGATTTTGTAGCAAGTGCAATAGTAACAAAGTAGTGGTAACTTAGCGAGAACAATAAGTGGAAAACTCGTAGGCACTAGATCGGTGTATTCGTTGGATGATATTCATCATATAACAGTCATAACGTAGGGCGACACAGAACTAGCTCCAGTTCGTCAATGTAATGTAGACATGTATTCCATATATAGTCATACGTGCTTATGGAAAAGAACTTGCATGACAACTTTTGTGATACCCTCCTATGGCAGCGGGGTCCATAAGTAAACTAAGGGATATTAAGGCCTCCTTTTAATAGAGAACCGGAGCAAAGAATTAACACTTAGTGAATACATGAACTCCTCAAACTACGAACATCACCATGAAGTATCCCAAATATTGTCACTATGGGGTTGACAGATCATAACACATAATAGGTGCATATGACTAGGCAAGATCGGATGAATAACATAGATATAATGATGATAACATAAACGGTTCAGATCTGAAATCATGGCACTTGGGCCCTAATGACAAGCTTTAAGCATGGCAAAGTCATAACAACATCAATCTTAGAACATAGTGGATACTAGGGATCAAGCCCTAACAAAACTAACTCTATTACATGATGAATCTCATCTAATTCCCCACGGACCAGCAATCCTACGAAGGGATTACTCACTCCCGATGGGGAGCACCATGGAATTGGTGATGGAGAAGGGTTGATGATGACGAAGAATGAAGATTCCCCTCTTTGGAGCCCCAAACGGACTCCAAATCTGGCGGCGGCTCTGTATCGTGAAACAAGGTAAAACCTTCTCTATGATTTTTTAATGAAAAATGTGAATTTATAGTGTTGGAATTAGGGCTGGGGGACCCACGAGGTGTCCACCCTCCACAAGGCCGCGCCAGGGGGACCGGTGCGCCCTGGTGGAGCATGGGCACCCTAGGCCCCCTGTCAGGTGGCTTCTGGCTCCATAATTCCTTAAATATTCCAAAAATAAATCTCCAAAAAGTTTCGCTCTGTTCCGAGAACTTATATTTCTGCACAAAAATAACACCATGGTAGTTCTGCTAAAAACAACGCCAGTCCAGGTTAGTTTCATTCAAATCATGCAAATTAGAGTCCAAAACAAGAGCAAAATTGTTAGGAAAAGTAGATACGTTGGAGGCATATCAGGACGCCAAAGCTCGATGGTCGTGAGCCTATGGTGGCGTCCGGAGCACGGCTGGGCTGGGCTCCGCGTTAGCGTGTGCGGGAGGAGAAGGTTGAGGAAGCTACGACCTCCTAGGAACGCATAGAGCATGTTTCCATGCTCGGATGCAAGCCGTAGCGCCTGTGGCCACGACTACACCATTGCCGACGACAGAAGCTTCCAGTCATGGCAGACTTGCGGCTAGGGGATGACCCGGGGAGGGAGATGTGGGGGCGGGGTGAGAAGCACACTGGAATTCTAATGGGGGCGAAGACGAGTTCGGGGATGCATTGGTTGCCGTGAATCGACAAACATAGTTTTCGGAGCCCAAGGATGAATACGACGATGTCGTGGGCCATGCTTCATTCAGTCGAAAAATCCAATGCGTCGACGCAGTGCTAATGGACATGATGGCTAAGCGATGCGACGGTGGTGGATAAGCTAGCAGAGAAGAATGATGACGTTGGAGCTTGGCCACAACGACCAGAGAGCAAGGGAGATGAGGGGAGAGGAAGAATGGGGAGGAGGGATTGATCCAGACGACAACGTTGGTATTATCCACGACATCGCGATGGCTCAAGGCAAGCAGGAGGTGGTGTGTGCGTGTGCGGGCGTGCTCTAGCTACACTTCCCTGTCCACCTAGCGAGGGGAAGGGGATGACGTGCCACTGGGCTAATCGGGTCGGCTGGGCTATACGGGTAAGCGCCATGTATTGCTTTCCTTTCTGATTTCTAATGTGTTCAATTTGTTCTTGTTTAAATTAAATATCAAACCATTTTATAAAACCCTAAAAATAATTATGTGGTCTTTTAGAATATTTCCAGAGCCACCCATGTATTTCCACAATAATTGAAGTTACAAAATAATATGTATAGAATTAATATCTCCAATTCAAATATGTAACATTTTTGAATCGGAGATATTAATAATATGTAACATTTTTGAATCGGAGATATTAATTCTATACATATTATTTTGTAACTTCAATTATTCTAGAAATACATGGGTGGCTCTAGAAATATTCTAAAATACCACATAATTATTTTTAGGGTTAAACCAGTGCCCAAACATGACTTTTAAAATATGCAACATTTTTGTTGAGGCATTTAAGCTTTTTTGAAAAATTATGGACATTGTAGAAGTCATTTTGGGTTCATTGAGAAATTCCATTTGAATTGTTTTTATTGGGATGATCTTCTAGGGTTTATGCAATCCTCATTTTAATATTTCACTAAAAATTAAATATGATGCAACATGGAAGCAATCCTAGTGCATACCAAATACTAGGGATGTGACAATGTCATACTTTTCGTGGTCGATGTCTGAGGAAATGGGGAAGGGGATGGGGGAGACACGAAGAAGGAGGAGCAGGATCATGCTAGTGGTGGGCGGGAGGATGAGAGTCGTGGAGGGTGGACGACGCCGACAATGGCCATCGCGCCAGATCAGTTATAGCACCGCCAACCATTGCCTCATTGGTCGTATGGAGATGTGGTTGAACGGGTGGAAATACAAGGGTTATCTGCAAATGTGTACCCGAGTGTAGGGCGGTTTTCTGCAAAATCGTCACAGATTGCCTCTCATCCATTAGATACAAATCCGATGGTTGCAAATCATGGATGATAGACACACCATCATCACCAACTCATCTGTTTGTAGGAGTAGAAGAAAAAGTTTTTGAAATTTGCAACTCAGATGCGAAGGTTGTCAAAAAATTACTTTTGCTACGTATCATCACATGTCTTTTAGTTTTTTCGCTAAACCAAGTTTGTTTGTCTGTATTAGGTGATAATAAGTTGATTTCTCTACTTCACTAGAGTGGGCATTGAGCCGACTTCCCTTCCATCATTGCATGCAAGGTTGGAGAATTGGTGGTCCACGGTGTGCAAGCGCAAAAACAAAGTTCATCGGATGGGTTTTGAATCATTCATCATGTTAATTTGCTGGTATGTTTGAAAACAATACAACGAGAGTGTTCGGTAGACTAGCGATTAGGGATGTAATTGGGATGGTTGAATTATCTTCCAAGATCTAGGTTTGTGGGCTAATACATGAGGGAGTGTACTTCTACATATTGCCGAGTAGTAGTCTTTCAAGATAGGATTGGAGGATGTGAGATGAGTGGTTTTGTAACTCTCTCCATCCCGTCTAAACTCTTCTAAATATTCTCTATCTTCTATGAATCTATGGTATGTCTTTGTCGTACTCTTGAAAAAAATGATTTGATGCTAATATACTCAATCATTCCGAAAATATAGGGCACACTTTACTTTGTATGGTTTTTATGCACGATTTTGATCATTAATACTTTCTCTATTTATAAAATGTAAGATATGTTTTTGACAATGTCATAGTATCAAAAAATGTCTTACATTTTGGTACCGTCGGTGTCAAAATCGGTGGATCTCGCGTAGGGGGTCCCGAGTTGTGAGACTAGGATCGATGGTAACAGGAGACAAAGGAGACGATGTTTACCGAGGTTCGGGCCCTCCTATGGAGGTAATACCATACATCCTGCTTGATTGTATTGATGATATGTGGGTTACAGAGTTGATCTACCTCGAGATCGAATAGCTAAACCCTAGATGAGTTGCCCTGTGTCCTACAACCTAAAACCCTACGCTTATATAGACGCCGAGGGTACCTAGGGTTTACACATGGTCGGTTACACGTTGAAGGGATAAACATGCCTATTCACTATTCCAAACATGGAGGATACACCATGACTCCTGAAGCTTCCTTCCTGGAGACAAGGCCTTCGATCAATCCAATGCTCGGTAAGTGGCCCATATAGTCTGACCCATACGAAACAGGTCGGCCACCCGAGGACCCCTTAAACCAAGTGAGGGATTCCTGGATTAGGGGGTCCTCGGATAGCCGACCTATTGTTTATGGACCAGACTATATGGGCCGGAAAGCGAGTATCGGATGATCAAAGACCACCTACGCCAGATGGAAGCTTTAAGGAGCCATGACGTACTCTCCAAGTTATTAGTTGTAGTTAGGCTTGTTTATATCTTCGGCATGTAACCGACCATGTGTAAACCTAGGGCACCCTTGGCGTCTATATAAGTCGGAGGGTTTAGGGGTATAGGGATAGAACACCTCATCTAGGGTTAGCTATTGGATCTCGAGGTATATAAACTCTGTAACCCCCCATATCTCAATACAACCAAGCAGGACGTAGGGTATTACCTCCATAGGAGGGCCCGAACCTGGGTAAATCTGTGTCCCTTTCGTCTCCTGTTACGATTGATTCTAGTCTCACAGTTCAGGACCCCCTACTCGAGATCTGCCGGTTTTAACACCGACATTGGTGCTTTCATCGAGAAGTCCTCTATGAGCACCAAAGGAATCAATGGCTCACCTTGTTACGAGAAACGAGATCTACATCCAGGGGACTCTCACCCCCGATCAGAGTCTCGCCGGCAATGACACCTCGTCACACGCCATCCTGATCAGCCGTCACATCCAGATTGGAAATTTCTCCCCCGATCAAAGGATCAGGTTCAGAACCTTAGAGTTCATGGCTGATTCCCGGGGAATACTCGTTCTAATGGAACCTTCGCCCCTTGAAAAGGAGCCTGTAAGTCCGGATGCCTTGACGCCGAAGACATCAGGTCTCGTGGTTGGACGGAACACAAATCCTCTTTGGCATGACTCTGGAACCGTCATGCCGCTCGATGAGTCCACTCGTCTCAACGACACGCATCCTACCATCGCCTCGTTCTTAAACGAGTTGTTCGATTGTATCGAAGCTATGTGTATATCGGATGACCAGGTTCCGATCTATGATCGGCTCGGGATCAAATGCGATGAAACGGAGATTCATGTCCCTCCGGTCACCCACCTTGTCGCTACTATCGAGTGTCCGACTGCGGATTCCGCCGGACAACTAGAATTGAAAACTGTCTATACCCCAATCCTCGATCACCGGGACTCCGTCAGTGAGCCAAAGGCAGGAAATCACTCTAAAACCAGACCGTCACGAGTCCAGGATCCTTCACACGATTTGGAAACTGTAATTCCGAACACTCAATGCAGTATGGAATCGAATTTTTTCCCACCCACCGCCCAAGACGATCATCCCAGTATCGCACCAAAGCCCGTGTCTTCGGACCTTCAAGATATCAAGCAACTACAAGGAGAATCAGTCCATCACTTTTGGGCTAGACTCCTACTCGCCAGAAGCAGAGAAAAAGGTCTTAGTGACCAAGAGATCATGGCAACTTTCATTCATAATTTCCATGACGAGGGGATTCTTAATGCCTTGGCCCGCCGACACGTTCGTGACTTTTCGGAGTTATGCAAATTGGTACAAAAATGTTATGCCATGGAGAGCGTTTGGCAATCCGAACAGCTGTTCTCGGAACCAATTTTCCTCGAACACCCTAATGGAGCTCGGAAAAAGAGGATACCCCCAAAATGGCGAACCAGGTATGAACCCATGGAAAAAAGAAACAAGCCCCTCTCAGGGGCTGACACTGTTCTCGACGGACTAATGGATAAACCTTGCCCCATACATTCCGTGTTGTTAAACATAAATCCAACTCACAGCCTTAGAGCTTGCTGGGTCATCAGGCAAGTCGTAAAAAGCGGCGATGCCATCCTTGAAACACCTCCATTGAGTAGGCACTCTCCTTTGCCGCCCGAATACAATGCCGAAGTCCTGACGGTCTACGAGATCTCCCCCTCAAGAAACAGGCATAAAAGAGCTCTTCGGGAACTCAAACAGGTCTACCACGTGGCAGCCACTAGCCCACGGCCAGACATACCGATTACTTCCAGGGAGACTGACTAGCCGGCCATTCTTCCCAGTCACTCACCAGCCACACTAGTCTTGAACCCCATCATTGATGGATACAGGCTACATAAAGTGCTAATGGACAGTGGTAGTGGTCTAAACCTTATATATGAAGCCACCCTAGAAAAAATGGAGTTCGACCGATCCCGCATGGAACATAGCAACACAACCTTCCGGGGAATTATCCCAGGGAAAGAGGCGCGTTGTTCCGGATGTATCATCCTGGACGTGGTGTTAGGCATGCCCGAAAACTATCAATCTGAAGAACTTATCTTCCACATCATTCCCTTCCCGAGTGGCTATCACGACCTATTGGGATGTGACGCCTTTACAAAGTTCCAGGCTATACCCCATTACGGGTACATGAAACTCAAAATGCCAGGACCAAATGGAGTGATCACGATTTCTAGTGATCCAAACATAGCCCTATGGGCCGAAAATAAAACTGCAGCACTCTCCCTTGAGGCATTAGCGGAGACTTTCACTATCGAAGAATTGACCGCATTACGGTCGACAGTTAATAAGGACGACGTGATCCTTAGCAAAAGGCCCAAGTCCACGTCCTTCAAACCCGCAGACGAAATCGTCAAATTTCAGGTACACCCGACGGACCCCAATAAGACAGCATCCATTGGAGCCCAGCTTGATCCCCTTGTGGATGAAGCACTGTCGAATTTCCTTCGCGAAAATTGGGAAATTTTTGTCTGGCATCCGTCCGATATGCCTAGGATCCCACGATGGCTTGCCGAACACAATCTAAACATTATCCCAGGCTTTAAGCCCGTGAAACAGACTCTGCGCCTCTTCTCCGAGCCCAAATGGCAAGCCATGGGTGAAGAATTAGCTAACTGCTCGAGGCTGGATTTATTTGGGATATTAAACACCCCGAGTGGCTGGCAAACCTGGTGATGGTACCCAAGAAAGACAAGTCCTGGCGGTTGTGTGTCGATTTCAAAGACCTTAACAAATCCTGCCCCAAAGACCCTTTCCCCTTACCATGCATAGACTAGATCATTGATGCCATAGCCGGACACGACTTGTTGTGTTTCCTTGACGCTTAATCTAGATACCACCAAATTAAAATGAAGGAATCCGATCAAGCTGCTACCGCATTCATCACCCCTTATGGGCCATTCTGCTTCAATATGATGCCTTTCGGGCTTAAAAATGCCGGGGCCACATACCAACGCATGATCCAGACCTGTCTCGTGACACAAGTCGGTAAGACTGTCAAGGCATACGTGGATGATGTGGTAATCAAAACCAAACACGTCAGCCTGTTGATTGATGATCTACGACAAACCTTTGCCAGTCTACGCAAATATGATATACGACTCAATTCGGAAACACGTGTATTCAGAGTTCCCTTTGGTAAATTGCTTGGATTCATTGTCTCCCATTGAGGAATAGAGGCAAATCTAGCTAAAATCCATGCTCTATCGAAACTTGCAATCCCCACAGAGTTGAAGCAGGTCCAGAGTCTAGCTGGGTGCGTAGCGGCTTTAAGCCGCTTTATCTCCCGCCTCGGTGAAAAGGCTTTGCCGCTCTATAAGCTGCTGAAGTGTACCAACAAGTTCGAATGGACCGATGAGGCAGCGGTTGCGTTAGAAGAAATCAAAACACTATTGGCAACCAATCCCATACTCACGGCACCACGCGCCGGTGAGCCCATGTTATTATACATATCGGCCACCAAAAAATTTGCCAGCGCGATGCTCATCGTTAAAACGAGATGAGGAGGGACACAAATTACGAACTCAGAAACTGGTATATTATGTGTCAGAGATGCTAACGCTGTGCAAGTCCAGATACCCACATTACCAAAAAATAGCCTATACGGTATTCATGGCACCGAGGAAAGTCAGACACTACTTGTAGGAGTGTGCGGTAACAGTGGCATTTGAGGTCCCCCTGAATGATATAATCAACAACAGGGATGCCACCGGCCGCATAGCCAAATGGGCCATTGAGCTCCTTTCCTTTGAAATAACCTACAAGCCGTGTTGTGCCATTAAATCTCAGGTATTGGCGGACTTCTTGGCTGAATGGACAGAGGCCGAGCTCCCCAAGGAATACAGTGCATACTCCCATTGGATAATGTACTTTAATGGATCCAAGACCTTGGCCGGGCTGGGGGCTGGAGTTATCCTCACATCCCCAAAGGCGACAACGTGCGATACGTGTTGAAATCATGTATGTCGACTCCAACAATGCAGCCGAATACAAAGCTCCCCTTCATGGTCTTCGGATGGCGGTATCAATGGGCATACGGCGGCTAGAGGTACGGGAAGACTCAAAATTGGCCATATCCCAAATTAACGGTGAATTCGATGCCAAAACCCGAAGATGCCGACATATAGAAATGTTGTCCTCAAGATATCTTCTCGGTTTGAGGGGTTGGAATTCCATCGTGTCGCTTGTGACAACAATCAAGCCACCGACATACTGGGCCGTATGGGAGCCAAGCGCGATCCCGTATCGAGAAACACCTTCCTGGAGCAGCTCTTTAAGCCCTCTGTAGTGTGGCAAGATGAAGACAATGGAACCGGTCCGAATACAGCGGGCAAAGTTGTTCCCCCCATAAACGAACGAGATGATGGCATTATCGGCGGCTCTGTAATGAATGAAACGCCCTCGGCTCATGAGGTAATGGCAGTAATAGCGCCATGGACGGAGCCCTTCCTCGATTACCTTCTTCACAAGGAACTCCCCGACGATCAAACCGAGGCATGACGCATAGTTCGGCAATCCAAGGCCCACGAAGTACATGAGGGTGAGTTATACAAGAAAAGCACAACCAGAATATTACAGTGGTGTATATCCGAGGAAGAAGGACGGGTGCTCCGCACCGAAATATAGGCAGGCATGGGCGGCCATCAGGTCGTGGCAAGAGCCCTTGTCATCAAGGCCTTCTGAGCTGGTTTCTTTTTGCCCACAGCTCGGATGGACGCCCAGTCACTTAACCAACATTGCATAGGGTGTCAACTCTTCACAAATCAAAGTCGAATGCTCCCAACAGCTCTTCAGACCATCCCGATCACTTGGCCTTTCGTGGTCTTGGGGCTGGACATGGTCGGACCACTTAAAGGGGGACCAAGAAAAATAAATACCTACTGGTCATGGTTGACAAGTTCACCAAATGGATAGAAGCGAAGTCCGTCAAGTCGGCTAAATCCGGACCAGTGATTGACTTTACATCCAGCATGGTACACCATTACGGTGTCCCACATAGTATAATAACAGATATTGGATCCAACTTTATGGCCCAAGAGGTCAAGGAATGGTACGCAAAAATGGGCATAAAGCTCGATTACACGTTAGTATATCATCCGCAAACCAATGGACAGGTCTAACGAGCAAACAGTCTCATTATGAGCGGCATTAAGCCACGTTTGGTCCGGTCTCTTCACGAGTCTGACTGTCATTGGGTGGAGGAACTCGACTCCGTTCTATGGGGCCTGCACACCACCCCGAATAGATCAACAGGTTACACATCGTTCTTTATGGTCCATGGGGCAGAGGCCATCCCCCCTTGCGACATTATTCATGATGCACCAAGAGTGCGCATGTACGAGGAAAAGGATACTGCGTTGGATCGGTAGGACGACTTAAACGCCTTGGAGGGAGAGTGCGACATAGCCCTGGCTCGCTCCACTTTTTACCAATAGCAAGCTCGATGTTACCAAAGTAGGGAGGTCAGGGCAAAAACATACATCGTAGGCAAACTCGTCCTACGACTCCCAAAGAAGTAGAAGCATAAACTCAACCCCAAATGGGAGGGTCCTTTCATTATCAACGAAGTACGCGCGGGAGGTGCGTATCGTCTTCAGAGTCCATCTGATAACCGCCTTGAAGCAAACCCATGGAATACAGCTCGTCTTCGGCGCTTCTACAGATAAACACTGGTGTTGTCTAACTCCCCTATATTTTTTCCTTTCTTCCTCTTGTTCTTTTTTGCCCTTTTTCTTCTTCCCTTCCCATTTTGCTGTTTGACAGGGCCAATTTCTTTTCTTCCCTATGTTCGGTTGAACCAATCTTGTACTAAAGATTATCGACATACACCATAAAGTGTTAAATCCGAACACAACGCGTGGAGGCTTCTTATAGTAGCCAACTTTTTATATTACAAGTATTTGCTCAAACTATCGTGCGCACATGTTTATTTTGTCATGTTCTAGCCATAATGTGCATCAATTTGAACTAAGACTTTGCCAAGCTGGGTTGCCTCGCTCGTGTGATTACTCTCTACGTTCCCGATTGTTCGGCTAGAGAGTAAAGGGAGTACCTCTGCAATTGTTACGACCGGGTCATCCGGACACGTACCTCAGACGGGTGAAGCTGAAAGCTAGCTATCTTACGTAGACAATTGGTCGGCTGTGACGGAAACACCTTATACGGCTTCGGTCATTATCACCGTTGTTTGGGTCTTTTCTTCCCAAAGAACAATTCGCCGCATACTAAAAGTATGCGGACTTCTATCTACGATATTTGTAGAGCCCCGATGAAAGGTATCGCTAGAGGTACTATTTTCCTTCGAAGATGTTTCGTACGCTAAGCGGCTATATAACATATATTTCTACGTGCTTTTTGTCTATTCGCACCGCATGACCGGATTGCCTGGTTCCCTGAATATAGTTCGCTCTTTTGGAGGGACAAATAAGGAGGAACACTCCCGAGCTCTTCGCATGGGAGGGGGGGGAGAAGCACATATCTGGTTAAGACAAAGTTTGCAACACAAATTCTTTATACACAAGTACATATATATTACATGTGCGACTGCTGATTGAGATTATCGATTCCGGTGTCAAGGGGGCAGTCCTCTTGTGAAAGACGGGCGACAGAAATTGCCTGGTCATACACCAGGTGGAGTGGCACTTATTTTCCACCCGATCCCATGGGACCAACCCGCACCATATGCTCGGGATTAAGTCCGGTGAAACGGGTCTTGATCATTGCCCATGCTTTTCATGCTCCCTCACGGCAAGCCAAAGTATTCCACAGCTCGAACCTATTCCGCCCCCCTTGAATCGATCCACGAGTTCGGCTAGCCCTCCAGGTGGCTGTTCGGTAGGATATAGTGCCTTCTGTTGGAAATATGCCCTAGAGGCAATAATAAATTAGTTATTATCATATTTCCTTGTTCATGATAATCTTTTATTATCCATGCTATAATTGTGTTGATCGGAAACTCAGATACACGTGTGGATACATAGACTGGGATTTGTTACTCCGTGTGACGGAGAGGTATCTCAGGGCCCACTCGGTAATACAACATCACAATAAGACTTGCAAGCAATGTGACTAAGTGTTAGTCACGGGATCTTGTATTATGGAACGGGTAAAGAGACTTTCCGGTAACGAGGTTGAACTAGGTATGGAGATACCGACGATCGAATCTCGGGCAAGTAACATATCGAAGAACAAAGGGAACATCATACGGGATTAACTAAATCCTTGACATAGAGGTTCGACCGATAAAGGTCTTCGTAGAATATGTAGGAACCAATATGGACATCCAGGTCCCACTATTGGTTATTGACCGTAGAGGTGTCTCGGTCATGTCTACATAGTTCTCGAACCCGCAGGGGTCGACACACTTAAGGTTTGGTGACGTTTCGGTAGTATAGAGTTATGTATGGTGGTGACCGAAGGTTGTTCAGGGTCCCAGATGAGATCCCAGACATTACGAGGAGCTTCGGAATGGTCTGGAGGTAAAGATTGATATATAGGAAGTCCTATTTTGGTCGCCGGAAAAGTTTCGGGCTCATCGGTAGTGTACCGGGAATGCGGGTAGTGTACCGGGAGACCATCGGAAGGGGTATTTCGTCCCAAGAGGCTACATGGGCTGTGGGAGAGTGAATACCAGCCCTTAGTGGGCTGGTGGAAGTCCCACACAAGGCCCATGCAGCTGGGAGAGAAAACCCAAAGAGAAAAACGTGGAAAAAGGCAAAATAGGGAGGAATCCTAGTCCTACTAGGATTGGAGGAGGAGTCCTCCTCTCCTCCTTGATTCGGCCGAACCAAGGGCTGGTCCCTTTAGGGCCAAGCCTCCTCCTCTCTTCCTCCTATATATACTGGAGGTTTTAGGGGTTTTGGCACGAGATTTCCAGCCATGTGCTACCCGTTCCTCTAGTGCATAGTTTCTCCTCTAGATCGGTTTTCTGAAGTGCTTAGGCGAAGCCCTGCCAGAATTGCTCCACCACCATCGCCGCGGTGCCCTCACACTGTCGGAGAACTCTTCTACCTCTCCACTCCCTCTTACTGGATTAAGAAGGCGGAGATCATCATCGAGCTGTATGTGTGCTGAACGTGGAGGTGCCGTCCGTTCGGCGCTAGATCGGGAGGACCGTGATCAAGATTGCGAGACGGATCGTGGTGAGTTCACGGGACGGATAGTGATGAGTTCACGGGACGTATCGTGATGAGATCGCGGGATGGATCGTGATGAGTTTGTGGGACGGATCATGATTAGATCACGGGACGGATCGTGATGAGATCATGGGACGCTCGGTGATTTGGATCGCGAAGACGTTCGACTACACCAACGCGTTTCTTAATGCTTCCCGCTTAGCGATCTACAAGGGTACGTAGATCCACTCTCCCTCTCGTAGATGCTCATCACCATGGATAGATCTGCGTGTGAGTAGGAAATTTTTTGTTTCCCATGCAACGTTCCCAACCGTGGCATCATGAGCTAGGTCTATGTGTAGATGAGATCTCGAGTAGAACACAAAGAGTTTGTGGGCGTTGATGCTTAGATTGATTCCTTCCTTGGTCGTGTTTTGGTTTAGCGGTATTGTGAGATGAAGCGGCCCAGACCAACATTACTTGTACTCTTACGAGAGACCGATTCCCTCAACCACAACTTGTTGCATAGATGGCTTGCGGGTGCTAGTTTCTCTCACTTTAGTTGGATCGGATTCGACAAAGGCGGTCCTTGAGAAGGTTGAAAAGCAACTAGTGTATGACCGTTGTGGTTTTTGCATAGATGAGAATTGTTCTTGCTAGATACCCATAGCAGCCACGTAAAACATGCAACAACAATTAGAGGATGTCTAACTTGTTTTTGCAGGGTATGTTGTGATGTGATATGGCCAATTACATGATGTGATATATGTGATGTATGAGATGATCATGTGTTGTATAGAATATCACGACTTGCATGTCGATGAGTACAACAACCGGAAGGAGACATAGGGTTGTCTTTAATTATTGTATGACCTGCGTGTCAATCATTGAGCGCTATGTAATGCTTTACTTTATCGCTAAGCGGTAGCAATAGTAGTACAAGTATGATGGGCGCGACAACCCCGGTGGCGACACGTTGATGGAGATCAAGATGATGGAGATCATGGTGTCGTGCCGGTGACGATGGAGATCATGCCGGTGCTTTCAAGATGGAGATCAAAAGCACAAGTTCTTGGCCATATCATGTCACTTATGATTTGCATGTGATGTTAATCCTTTTATGCACCTTATTTTGCTTAGGATGATGGTAGCATTATAAGGTGATCCCTCACTTAAATTTCAAGATGAATTGTGTTCTCCCCGAGTGTGCACCGTTGCGAAAGTTCGTCGTGTTGAGACACCACATGATGATCGGGTGTGATAGACTCTACGTTCACATACAACGGGTGCAAGCCAGTGTTGAACATGCAGAACACTCGGGTTAAACTTGACGAGCCTAGCATGTACAGACATGGCCTCGGAACACAAGAGACCGAAAGGTCGAACATGAGTCATATAGCAGATATGATCAACATGATGATGTTCACCATTGAAACCACCTCAACTCACGTGATGATCAGACTTGAGTTGGTGAACTTGGATCATGTATCACTCGAATGACTGGAGGGATGTCAATTTGAGTGGGAGTTCTTAAGTAATATGATTAATTGAACTCATTATCATTAACATAGTCAGTAGTGTCTTTGCAAACTATGTTGTAGATTACTAGCTCACGCTGTAGCTCCCTTGAATTTTTATATGTTCCTAGAGAAATAGAGTTGAAAGATGATGGTAGCAATATTGCGGACTGGCTCCGTGATCTGAGGATTGTCCTCGTTGCTGCACAGAAGGCTTATGTCCTTAATGCACCGCTCGGTGTGCCACCCCCTCTAGCGTTGTCTATAGATGTTGTGAACATCTGACATGCATGTTCTGATGACTACTTGATAGTTTAGTTCGTCATGCATTACGACTTAGAATTGAGGCTCTGAAACGTTTTGAACGTCACGGAACATATGAGATGTTCTAAGATTTGAAATTAGGATCTCAGGCCCGTGCCCGTGTTGTGAGATATGAGATCTCCAACAAGATTCTTTGCCTGCAAGATGAAAGAGAATAGCTCAATCATTGAGCCTGTGCTCAGATTGTCTGGGTGCTACAATTGCTTGAATCGAGTGGGAGTTGATCTTCCAGATAAGATAGTGATTGATATAGTTCTGCAAGTCACTATCACTAAGCTACTAGAACTTGGTGATGAACTATAAAATGCCAGGGATAGAAATAATGATCCCTGAGCTGTTCGCGATGTTTGACACCGCGAAGGTAGAAATCAAGAAGGAGCATCAAGTGTTGATGGTTAGTAAAACCACTAGTTTCGAGAAGGGCAAGGGCAAGGAGGGAAACTTCATGGATGGCAAGTCAGTTGCTGCTCCAGTGAAGAACCCAAAGTTGAACCCAAACCCGAGACTAAGAGCTTCGATTATGAGGAGAGCCATCGCTGAAGCAGAACAACCCTAGATACTTGGTAGATAAGAAGGTTGGCAACGTCGACAGAAGTATATTTGATATACGTGTTAATGATGTGTACCTTGCAAGTACTCCTTGTAGCACCTGGGTATTGGATACCGGTTCGGTTGCTAAATGTTAGTAACTCAAAATAAAAGCTACAGAATAAACGGAGAACTAGCTAAGGGTGAGGTGACGATGTGTGTTGGAAATGTTTCCAAGGTTGATGTGATCAACATCGCACGCTCTCTCTACCTTCGGGATTAGTGACAAACCTAAATAAATGTTATTTGGTGTTTTGCATTGAGCATGAACGTGATTAGATCGTGTTTATTGCAACACGGTTATTCATTTAAGTTAGAGAATAATGGTTATTCTGTTTACATGAATAATACCTTCAATGGTCATGCACCTAGTGAGAATGGTTTGTTGAATCTTGATCGTAGTAATACACATGTTCATTGATGCCAAAAGATACAAAGTTAATAATGATAGTACCACATACTTGTGGCACTGCCGCTAAATGTCATATTGGTATAAAGCGCATGAAGAAACTCGATGCTGATGGATGTTTGGACTCATTCGATTTTGAATTGGTTGAGACATGCAAACCATGCCTTTTGGGCAAGATGACCAAGGACCCCGTTTCCAGATGGATGGAGCGGGCAAGTGATTTATTGGAAATGATACATGTTGATGTATGCAATCCAATGAGTCTTGTAGCGTGCGGTGGATATCATTATTTTCTTACCTTCACTGATGATTTTAGTAGATATAGTGTATATTTACTTAATGAAACACAAGTCTGAATCATTTGAAAGGTTCAAGCAAATTCAGAGTGAAGTTTAAGATCATCATGACAAGAAGATAAAAATGT
This sequence comes from Hordeum marinum, assembly GCA_022496015.1. NCBI lineage: Eukaryota > Viridiplantae > Streptophyta > Magnoliopsida > Poales > Poaceae > Hordeum > Hordeum marinum. The sequence goes on from CM039675.1 coordinate 416,415,864, forward strand.
CTGCGATATGATCGTGGAGGTAAATATCTGAGTTACGAGTTTGGCATACAACTTTAGACAATGTGAAAGTTGTTTCACAACTCACGCCACCTGGAACACCATAGTGTGATGGTGTGTTCGAACGTCATAGTTGTGCTCTATTGAAAATGGTTCTTGCTATGATGTCTCTTATCGTTTTGCTACTATAATTTTGGGGTTATGCATTAGAGACAACTACATTCACTTTAGATAGGGCACCATCTAAATCCGTTGAGATGACACCGTGTGAATTATGGTTTGATAGAAACCTAAAGATGTCATTTCTTAATGTTTGGGGCTGCAACACTTATGTGAAAAAGGTTTTCACCTAATGAGCTCGAACCCAAAGCGGATAAATGCATCTTCATAGAATACCCTAAAGACAGTTGGGTAAACCTTCTATCTCAGATCCAAGCATAAAGTGTTTGTTGCTAAAACTGTGTCCTTTCTCGAGAAAGAGTTTCTCTCGAAAGAATTGAGTGGGAGGAAGATAGAACTTGATGAGGTTGTTGAACCTTTGTTCAACCAGAAAGTAGCGCAACGCAGGAATTTGTTTCTGTGAAGCCTACGTTAGTTGAAGAGGAAGTTAATGATGATGATCATGAAGCTTCGAATCAAGTTACTATTGAACCTCGTAGGTCGACAAGGATGTGTATTGCTCCTGAGTGGTACGACAACCCTATCTTGGAGATCATGTTGTTGGACAACGATGAACCTATGAGCTGTGGAGAAGCGATGATGGGCCCGGATTCTGACAAATGGTTAGAGGCCATGAAATCCGAGAAAGGATCCATGTATGAAAACCAAGTATAGACTTTGGTGGACTTGCTCGTTGGATGGAAGGTTGTTGAGTACAAATGGATGTTTAAAATGAAGACAGACACTCATGGTAAATGTCACCATTTGTAAAGCTCGACTTGTTGCAAAGAAGTTTACAAGAAGTTCAAGGAGTTGACTGCAATGAGACTTTCTCACTTGTAGAGATGCTAAAGTCTATTGGAATTATGTTAGCAGTTGCTACATTTTTGAATTATGAAATCTGGTAGATGGATATCAAAACATAGTTTCCTTAACGGTTTACTTGAGGAAAGGTTGTATATGATACAACCAGAAGGTTTTGTCAGTCCTAAGGATGCTAAAAGGTGTGCAAGCTTCAGTGTTTCTTCTATGAACTGAAGCAAGCACCTCGGAGTTGGAATATACACTTTGATGAGGTGATCAAAGTTTTTGAGTCTATACAAAGTTTACGATAAACTTGTATTTACAATAAAGTGAGTGGGAGCACTATAGAATTTCTGATAAGTATATGTGGATGACATATTGTTGATCGGAAATGATGTAGAATTTCTGGAAAGCATAAACGGTTGTTTGAAAAGAGTTTTTCAAAGGAAGACCTGGATAAAGCTACCTAATTGTTGAGCATCAAGATCTATAGAGATAGATCATGATGCTTGATGAGACTTTCGATGAGTACATACCTTGACAAGATTTTGAAAGAGTTCAAAATGGATCAGTCAGAGAAAGAGTTCTCGCCTGATTTGCGAGGTGTGAAGTTGAGTGAGACTCAAAGCTTGACAATGGAAAAAGAAAGAGAAAGGACGAATGTCGTCCCCTATGCCTTAGCCATAGGCTCTGTATAGTATGCCATGCTGTGTACCACACCTGTGTGTGCCTTGCCATGAGTCCGTCAAGGGGTACAAGAGTGATCCAGAAGTGGATCACTAGATATCGGTCAATATTATCCTTAGTGACTAAAAGACTAAGGAAACGTTTCTCAATTATGGAGGTGATAAAGGGTTCGTCGTAAAGAGTGACGTCAATGCAAGCTTTAACACTAATCCATATGACTCTTAGTAGCAATCCGGATACGTATAGTGGAGCAGCCATTTGGAATAGTACCAAGTGGAGTGTGGTAGCAGTGTTTATAGTTTGACATAGAGATTTGCAAAGTACATACGGATCTGAATGCTGTAGACCCATTGACTATAAGACCTCTCTCACATGCAAAGCACGATCGAGCCCCAGAACTCAGTGGGTGTTAGATTCATAACAATGCAAATCACATGGTGATGTGAACTAGATTATTGACTCTAGTGCAAGTGGGAGACTGTTGGAAATATGCCCTAGAGGCAATAATAAATTAGTTATTATCATAGTTCCTTGTTCATGGTAATCTTTTATTATCCATGCTATAATTGTGTTGATCAGAAACTCAGATACATGTGTGGATACATAGACAACACCATGTCCCTAGTATGCCTCTAATAGACTAGCTCGTTGATCAAAGATGGCTATGGTTTCCTAATCATGGACATGAGATGTCATTTGAAAACAGGATCACATCATTAGGAGAATGATGTGATGGACAAGACCCAAACTACAAACGTAGCATATGATCGTGTCAGTTTATTGCTACTATTTTCTACATGTCAAGTATATGTTTCTATGACCATGAGATCATGCAACTCACGGACACTGGAAGAGTGCCTTGTGTGTATGAAACGTTGCAACATAACTGGGTGACTATAAAGGTGCTCTACAGGTATCTCCGAGGGTGTCTGTTGGGTTGGCATGGATCAAGATTGGGATTTGTTACTCCGTGTGACGGAGAGGTATCTCAGGGCCCACTCGGTAATACAACATCACAATAAGCCTTGCAATCAATGTGACTAAGTGTTAGTCACGGGAGCTTGTATTACGAAACTAGTAAAGAGACTTGCCAGTAACGAGGTTGAACTAGGTATGGAGATATCGACGATCGAATCTCGGGCAAGTAACATACCGAAGAACAAAGGGAACATCATACGGGATTAACTGAATCCTTGACATAGAGGTTCGACCGATAAAGATCTTCGTAGAATATGTAGGAACCAATATGGACATCCAAGTCCCGCTATTGGTTATTGACCATAGAGGTGTCTCGGTCATGTCTACATAGTTCTCGAACCCGCAGGGTCTGCACACTTAAGGTATGGTGACGTTTCGGTAGTATAGAGTTATGTATGGTGGTGACCGAAGGTTGTTCAGAGTCCCGGATGAGATCCCGGATGTCACGAGGAGCTCCGGAATGGTCCATAGGTAAAGATTGATATATAGGAAGTCCTATTTTGGTCGCCGGAAAAGTTTCGGTCTCATCGGTAGTGTACTGGGAGTGCCGGTAGTGTACCGGGAGACCATCGGGAGGGGTATTTTGACCCAAGAGGCTACATGGGCTATGGGAGAGTGAATACCAGCCCTTAGTGGGCTGGTGGAAGTCCCACACAAGGCCCGTGCGGATGGGAGAGAAAACCCAAAGAGAAAAAGGTGGAAAAAGGCAAAATAGGGAGGAATCCTAGTCCTACTAGGATTGGAGGAGGAGTCCTCCTCTCCTCCTTGATTCGGCCGAACCAAGGGCTGGTACCTTGAGGGCCAAGCCTCCTCCTCTCTTCCTCCTATATATACTGGAGGTTTTAGGGTTTTTGGCACAAGATTTTTAGCCACTGCTACCCGTTCCTCTAGTGCATAGTTTCTCCTCTAGATCGGTTTTCAACAGTGCTTAGGCGAAGCCCTGCCAGAATTGCTCCACCACCATCGCCATGGTGCCGTGACGCTGCCGGAGAACTCTTCTACCTCTCCGCTCCCTATTACTGGATCAAGAAGGCGGAGATCATCATCGAGCTGTACGTGTGCTGAATGCGGAGGTGCCGTCCGTTCGGCGCTAGATCGGAGGGACCGTGATCAAGATTGCGAGACAAATCATGGTGAGTTCGCGGGACGGATCGTGATGAGTTCTCGGGATGGATCGTGATGAGATCGCGGGACGGATCGTGATGAGTTCGTGGGACGGATCATGATTGGATCGCGGGACGGATCGTGATGAGATCGCGGGACGCTCGGCGATTTGGATCGTGAAGACGTTCGACTACACCAACCGTGTTTCTTAATGCTTCCTGCTTAGCGATCTACAAGGGTACGTAGATCCACTCTCCCTCTCGTAGATGCTCATCACCATGGATAGATCTGCGTGTGCGTAGGAAATTTTTTGTTTCCCATGCAATGTTCCCAACACCTTCACCATTCCTTTCATTGCTTTCCACACACGCCCATGGAGAGCGGTCACCTCTTTTAGCGGGTCCCCCTGGTATGATCCGATCTCCTCTTCAGGATTCCCGGACTAGAGACCTATACATGAGGGAACAGTGTGCTTATTATTATTTCCTGCATCAGAAATATTTGCTGATAATAGAATCACACTTACTGAACATGCCCCTCTGAAGCTTTCAGGTTTCCTCTGGAGTTTGGGCCAATTGAATCTTCAAATTCTTAATTTCTTCGGCCTGTTTTTGCACAACAAGGCAGCCAGCTTGGTGTTGGGACTCAGCATACCGCTGAGAGTCTTGGGCTTCCTCCAATTGCCTTTCCATATGCCCTATTGATTCGACTGTTACAAAGAATTCGTATGTCAGGCATGATGATACATTAAGATTAGCAGTAAATGTACACTCACCATGGGCCTCCTGCATGAAGGTCTTTACTTGTGCCAGTTCGGCCTTCATGGATTGCACTTCCTTGCGGCTCTCCTCGAGCTCCTTGGCCAATTGCTCAGCCTGTTGCTTTGAAGCCTGCGTCAGCAGTCAAACAGTGCGGAGATCCTTAATTCATTTGTTTCAAACTAAATTAAGGCTCGGGGCTACTGGACCTACACGAGTGTTTGGATTCTATAAAAACTGATTGCTTACTTGTATGCTAGTTGATATCAACTTCATAGCTTCGCCAAACCTAGCTCAGGCGGCACCAAGGTGCTCATCCACCGAGCGTAGGGCGTCGAACTCCTATTCAGAGAATATTGGGTGTGCATGGCCTCCCATCGTTGCCGGTGATTCATGGCACTATCCACCTCTGATTTGGTGATGGATAGACCATCACCAGAATCAGTAGGCGTCGGATTGGACATGGGGGCTTCTGTAGCAGAAGCCGCATGAGCTATGGCTCAAGAATTTCGGGCGTCTCCAGACACATGGGTAACCTCTTCAACATGAGAGGACTGGGTGTTTCGCCTAAGTATTTTAAAGAAACAAACTGCCGTAAGATTCTATTGATTGCAACAATAAGCGGATAACCAAACAATGTACCTTCGGGATGAGCGGGCAGGTGGGTTCGTTCCCATGACCAGCTCTTTTGCAGGATCTTTGTTGGCCCCCGACTCCGCCATGGCTTTGGCTACCGGTGTATGGCGCGCAGATCGGCGGCGTTTGGGAGTCGGGTCCGACATGTCCGGGGCGCTGTTGGTAGTTGGCCTCTTGCTGGAAGAGCTTTTCTTCTTGCTTGTTGCAGGGATGGAGAATGACCCAAGGTAATCAACTATGACAGACACCGGGGATTGGACGATGCTATCTTGGTGATAGACTTCGTTTTCGAAGTCAAGTAGAAGATCCGGGTCCTCGTTGAAACCCGGATCGTGTTCGCGTGAATGTTTCTCGGGCTGAGGAGCCGGACAGTTGACTGTCTTGATGAAACTCCTCCATTCCTGTTCACGCAAGGCTTCGGTTAAATAAAGCGCTAAACGGAAACCCCCAAACTATTTTCATGTTTTAGAGAGAAAGGCTTACCCATTCGGTAGGATTGTGGGCCTAATATCCTTCCTTGGTTGCCCGTCGAACAAAGTCTTCTTGCTGTCCTTTGTACAGGCCGGCAAGTGCGGCGACCAATGCCGTAGGATTGGCAGGCCCTAGCTTTCGGGAGCGCATGGTGATGACCCACAAGTGTAGGGGGTCAACTGTATCTCTTTTCAATAAGTAAGAGTATCGAACCCAACGAGGAGCAGAAGTAAATGACAAGTAGTTTTCAGTAAGGTAATGTCTGCAGGTGCTGAAATTGTGAGTAGCGAAGTAGTTTGATAGCAAGGTAATTTGTAATGAGCAAGTAACAAATATAGTAACAAAAGTTCAGCAAGGTATCCCAATACTTTTGAGGCAAAGCACAGGCCAAAATGGTCTCTTATGATAAGCAAAGCGTTCTTGAGGATACACGGGAATTTCATGTAGTCACTTCCATCATGTTGGTTTAATTCGTGTTCGGTACTTTGATAATTTGATATGTGGGTGGACCGGTGCTTAGGTGCTGCTCTTACTTGAACAAACCTACTACTTATGATTAACCCTCCCGCAAGCATCCACAACTATGAGAAAAGTATTAAGAATAAATTTTAACAATAGCATTAAACTTTTGGATCCAATTGGCCCCTTATGGAATAGCGCATAAACTTGGGTTTAAGCCTCTGTCACTCTCAGAACCTATCATCTAATTGCTACTCCACAATGCATTCCCTTAGGCCCAAATATTGTGAAGTGTCATGTAGTCGACGTTCACATGACACCACTAAGGGAATCACAACATACATACTATCAAAATATTGAACACGTATCAAATTCACATGATTACTTGCAACATGATTTCTCCCGTGACCTCAAGAACAAAAGTAACTACTCACAAATAATAATCATGCTCAAGATTAGAGGGGTATTAAATACCATAATGGATCTGAACATATAATCTTCCACCAAATAAACCATATAGTGATCAACTACAAGACGTAATCAACACTACTAGTCACCCACAAGCAACAATCTATAGTTTTGGTAAAAAGATTGAACTCAAGAGATGAACTAGGGTTTGAGAGGAGTTGGTGATGTTGAAGATGTTGATGAATATTGCCCTCCCCAAGATGGGAGAGTTGTTGGTGGTGATGATGACGATGATTTCCCCCTCCGCGAGGGAAGTTCCCTCAGTGGAATCGATCCGCCGGAGGGCAAAAGTGCTCCTACCCAAGTCCCGCCTCAAGGCGGCAGCGCTTCATCTCGAAAGCCTCCTCATTATTTTTTCTAGTTCAACATGACTTATATACCAGAAGATGGGCACTAGAGGTGGGCCGAGGAGGGCACAACCCACCAGGGTGCACCTGGGCTCCCTGGCGCGCCCAGGTGTGTTGTGCCCACCTGGTGGGGCCCCCTCTGGTAGTTATTCGCTCCCATAATTCTTAAATAATCCATAAAAAATCTCCGTGAAGTTTTAGCTTGTTTCGAGTTGTGCAGAATAGGTAGCCTGACGTAGCTTTTCCAGGTCCAGATTTCCAGGTGCCGGAATTCTCCCTCTTGGTGTGTTCCTTGCAAATTATGAAAGAAAATGCATTAGAATTACTCCAAAAAGCATGATTATGGATAAAAGCATTATAAATAACAGCAAGAAAACATGATGCAAAATGGACGTATCACGTGGTGTCGCTCGTCCCGTTGTATTACCACAAGGGGTGCACTCTTTGTTGAAGAGGCTGCACACATCGGGAGATGGTGGTGGCCATGACATCGATCATGGTCAGTTGGTGGTGGGCGAGCATCCGCACCCGAGCTGCTAGGTGCCACACTTTGGCTCTTTCCTCCTAGGACCAACTCCTTGGGTGCCAGTTGTATCTCTTCTTAGGGTGTGAGTCGGAGTATTCGAGAAGACCTGTTCGAGTTGGCTCGAACAAGGGGATGTCTTCAATATAAAACCATTCTAATGTCCACTCTTAGGATTTCTTCGGTGTGCCTGCCGGATACCCCGTCCCCGCTATGCGGTACACTTCGGCTCCGCTGACCTCCAAGATCGTCTTGTCCCGAGTTCGGGGGATGAGACAGAAGTATTTCCTCCACAAATAAAAGTGCGCCTCGCACCCAAGGAACATCTCATAGAGAGAAACGAAGCCCGAGATGTGCAAGATGGACCCTGGAGTAAGGTGGTGGAGTTCGATCCCGTAGAACTCCAGCAACCCCCTCAGGAATGGATGGATTAGAATCCCAAGACACCAGAGGAGAAATGAGATGAAGCATACACGTTCCCCCTTGTTAGTATTGGGGAAACGCTCGACGAAAACTTTGTCGCTATAAGAAGCCAGACCTGCGCGGGTCGCTGCCAGATCTGAATAAGGGAGATACCCCTGGGTCTCCAGATTGCAGAGCCATAGGTTTAATGGAGCAGCTAGTTCAGTCCCCTGGGCGTGAGGCGTAGGGACGCACGGAGGAGTCGGGGGCGTTATCCATGTTCTACGTGGAGCTTCCGCTAGGAGTTTCTTTCGATGGGGAAGAAGAGGATGTGGTCTGAGCCACGGTTTGGTTTGATTAAATGAATGGTGCCGCCGTTACGGATGGGTAAGATAGTAAAAATCACTAACCACTCTCCTCCCCCCGACACTCGAAAATCGAGGAACACGCGTAGTTATTATAATGAACCTGCACCCGTGACGCTTGGGATCTTACTGAAGACTAGTCGGTTGCCGAACATAGAGGGATGAGGGACTCGCCTCGCAAGCCGAAGACGATGACATGAGGAGATCGACTGGATATATATATCGGCGTTGAAGGCTAGTCCGGGGGCTACTGAGGGAGTCCTGGATTAGGGGGTCCTCGGATAGCCGACCTATTGTTTATGGGCTAGACTGTATGGGCCGGAAAGCGAGTATCGGACGATCAAAGCCCACCTACGCCAGATGGAAGCTTCAAGGAGCCATGACGTACTCTCCAAGTTATTATTTGTAGTTAGGCATGTTTATCTCTTCGGCGTGTAACCGACCATGTGTAAACCCAGGGCACCCTTGGCGTCTATATAAGCCGGAGGGTTTAGGGGTATAGGGACAGAACAACTCATATAGGGTTAGCTATTGGATTTTGAGGTAGATCAACTCTGTAACCCCCCATATCATCAATACAACCAAGCATCACGTAGGGTATTACCTCCATAGGAGGGCCCAAACCTGGGTAAATCTGTGTCCCCTTTATCTCCTGTTACCATTGATTCTACTCTCATAGTTCGGGACCCCCTACCCGAGATCTGCCGGTTTTCACACCGACAACAGGACTCCCTCAATAGCCCCCGAACTAGCCTCCAACGCCAAGGGTCTTAGCTCCAGCTTCGCCTAATCAGAGTCTTCGGCTTGTGAGGTGAGTTCTTCTCCTCGATCGGTTATCGGCCAAGTTTAGTTCGGTTTCCGACCACATGCAGTATTTCCTGATCGGTGGATCGTCCGAACACCATGAATAGCTTAGCCCCGAAGGCCAAGCATCAATGAACAAACAGAGTTCCCTAACAACCTTTCTAATGAAAGTTCGCAGCCCACCACGACCGTTGGACCAGTTGGAAAAACTCGATCCATGGTTCGAGGCCGTTTTCATCAGCACGATCCATCAATGCATAGACCGTGCTCCGTTTCACACGGGATATGTTTAACCATGCACGCGTAATAGCACGCACGTCTTGGGAAGCGGAGGGATACGTGGCACAGTAAAGGGAGGTTAACCAACGACTAGCCCCATAAGAAGGGAAAAAACCCCAAGGCACAACCACGCTTCCCATTCGCACCCTCTGCTTCCCCAATCTCTTGGGCCTCTAGAGCATAGATCTAGGTTTTCCACAAGTCCCCCTCCGAGATCGGCCATGGCTGGTTCTGGTTCCAACGGCAAGTGGGAGGCCTCCACGATCACCGACCAGGACATCCGAGACCTCAAGGACGCCGGCTACCTCCCCACCAACATTTACCACCGCGTGCCGGAGAAGGGCCAGGTGGTTCGCACTCCCAAGCCGGGCGAGAGGGTGGTCTTCATCCATCACTTCATCCAAGGACTGAGGTTCCTGCTCCACCCCTTCATTAGGGGAATAATGTTCTTCTACAGACTCGACTTCCACGACCTCCCACAAAAATCGTTCATGCACATATCAGCCTGCATCATCATTTGCGAGGCCTTCTTGCGGGTCGAACCATAGTTCGGACTATGGCTCAAGATATTCAATATCAAGCCGAAGTGTGTCGCAGACGAACACGAGACTGTGACAGGGCAGTCATCAACAAACTCCCCTGTGTTGGATGGCCATCCGGCACCTTCATTGACACCATCAAGATTTGGCAAAAAGAGTGGTTTTATATAACCGAGCCAAGGGAGGAAGGCCGAGCTGCTACGGCCGAATTCCGATCTGGCCCCCCTACCAGATTGACTTCATGGATCCGAAAGGGCCTCGACTGGGGATCGGATATGGAGGTGGAGAACCTATAGAGGCGCATCGCTTCCATGATCAAAGGCAAGATCGAGTTGGGCAATGTGGTCTAGATTATGCTTCGATGGCGCATCCTCCCTTGCCAGCGTCGGGACTCTCTCATGTGGGCTTATCGGCTTGATGATGAGCCTACTATTCGTCGGCTCTTCCGCACCACTCGAGAGAAATTGTGGAAGGCGTTGTTCAAGGCTCAAGAGAACTGGCTAGCCGAGGAGGAGGATCGGGGTCTACATGACAATAAGCCTCCTTCCTAGGTATAACATAGTTTTAATATATCAACTCTGTTTTTTGAAAGAAAATGTAAGCACCTTTCCGGACACCTCTGCAAAAATGGTTGAGCAAAGCCACGAGCATCTACCGCCCGACTCCATAGCCCGAAGACCCTAGGTCCAAGTTGCTGTCGGAGATGCTCGTCGTGGTGCCTTACAAGGCACCAGAAAAGAAGGAGAAGAAGAAGAAGACATGCCGAGGAGGCCTCTGTATCAAGGACCAGCTGGACACTTTGTCCGAGGAAACCCATGCTTCCTCTAATCAAGAGGAGGATCATGAGGACGAGGGGGAAGGCGATTTCCCCCTCGCAAGAAAGAGGGCGTCGTCATGGGACGCCACAGAGGACGTTCCTCCTCCTGCCCCACGTCGGTCGTGGTTGATTCTGCCCGACGACAGTTCGGACTCGGACACCAAGAAAGAGGACTTCAAGAAGCTTCCTCAAAGGAACCTAAGGTTCAAGCCCCCAGCTCGAAGGTAAGTATCCGAAGACCACCTGGGCTATTAATGTCAAGTTTTAAATGTTATTAATATGTGGGCGCCAATTGATATGCAGCCCACCATGCGTCCTCCCCGTCGACCAAGATTCGGACGGGGAGACCCCGCCCGCCGAGCTAGCGGAGAGCGGGACCGCGTTGCATCCCACTCCTCCGGGCACCGCGAAGGATGCTGCGGAGGTGTCATCCTAGTAGGCTCCTTTGGAGCCGAACACGAGTGGTGGGGGCGACGACATCATGGTCGAGGCTAACGCCTCGGCCACCGAAGACCGGGTGGAAAAGCCCCTCCGGGATACTAAGGAGACCGGACGAGGGGAAGTTCAGTCCCCTCCAAGGTTATCTCCGGAGCGCACAATGCCTCTGGAGGCACCGGTTCAATCCCCAGTTGTAGATCGGGTTAACCAATCACCGCCGGTGCCAACGACCAATGGGTAGCCGGTGATGGGGGAGGCTCTATCAAGTGCCTCCATCTCCGAGGAACACCGCATCCTTATGGGTGCGGTTTTACAAAGCATTCTATCCATTGATAGCAGACTGAAGGAGGCTTTCAATAGTCTGCTGATGGGCTTCCAGGTGATCCACGTAATACTCTATGTGTGGAATGTTAATTTCTTTGTGTTATCGTTATATACATGGCAGCCCCCAAACCCTGGGTGAGTTTGGGAAAAACTTACCTGGGGGTCAATCGTAGACCATTATCCGGACAACATAAGAGATGATATTTGTTCGGAATGCTCAACTAGCCCTTAAGAGGACTGGACATAGGATCATTTTTATGACAGTTCGGAGGTTTGAATGCATGTAACCTGATAGGGGTTTGTTATTTGTAGTCTTCGTCATCGTTGGCGACTTCTAATGCCGTCGAGCTAGATGAGCTCAATTGGAAGCTCTAGCACTTCGAGGACGAGCTTGATGCTCTGAACAAGAGATCCGACGAGGCACAAGGTAAGCAGGAGTGTGATTTCCGAAGTCTTCATCACCAGTGATTTGTACTGTCGATGCAGTATGGTTACATCTTTGATACTTACACAACCTCGGTGAAGGGAACTGAGAAGCTCAAGGCCGAGCTTGAAAAGGAAAAGCAAGAGGCCGCAAACGAGAAGGCGGCGGCCGAACAAGCTGTTGCTGCACTTTCCGCTCTAAAAGACACGAGCGCCAAGCATGAGGCTCGAGTGGAGGAGATTCAGTAGGAGCTCAAGGACGCCGGACAGAAGTGCGAGGACCGCAAGCAGAAAGGTAAGGAACAGGCCACCGAACTATCCACCCTAAAATCCGATCTCCAAAAGGAGCGACTGGATAGGTGGTTCTTTGAAGAGCAAGTCTGCCAAGTGAAGGATATAACGTATAGTAAGCCTTATTTACTTCACAGTGTCTTTGGTGATAGCAGGTTCGCATTGCTCACCCAAGTGTGGCATTCCTCAGGTGCCTTCTCAGACCTCCAGAAGAGCATAGCGGATGCGAATCAGTTCTATGCTTCGCGGGGAGAAGGAGATGAAGCTCGGCTATTCTGAGCGCAATTTGAAGCCCCCGAGCGCTCTCCTCTTCTTATCGAGCAGCTAAAGCAGCTGATGGAGCTACACCGGATGGCGGAGCTGGCCATGAAGGATCTTTGTATCCGGCTATGGCCCAGTGAGCCATTGCCGAGCAGCTACTTCGGCCTGGTGCAGAAGCTGAGCGACGCCTCGTCTCGGACTGATGCGCTAAGGCATTCCTCCTGTATCGAGGGAGCTCAGATGGCCTTTGCGAGGGCTAAGGTGCACTGGCTGGGTCTTGATCCCACAAAGATAGCCACCGCTCCTCCACCGCCTGGAAAGGAGCATATGTGCCCTGAGCGATACTTCTCCGTAGTGATGGAGGGTGCTCGGGCAATAGAAGCTCGGTGTTCCAAAGAAAACATTTATGAGTAAATGTATTATAATATGTCCGAACACCTTTTAATGTTTTATGGTTATGATGCATGGTTTATCAGGTTTGTAATATTTTGCATTCCTTATAACTCCTGTGTGGCCATTGAAACTAAAAGTAGCGAGTCGTCGGCTTCAGCCCCATGTAGATGCTACGCGGGGTGTCTCTACCTACGCACTATAACCCTTAGCTGAGCTATCGATACCCGAAGGTGGTAGTGTGCGGCGGACCAGGCAATCATACCATAATGCTTTATTGCTTTCACTTAGCCATAGGGGCGCAAAAAAGGAATGCGGGGGGCTGATGACTAGCCCCCGGTGATTTGTGATGTTCGGATGAACCGTGGCTAAAGCCAATATCAGATGGTTTGTACAAATACCAAACCCATCGTATGACATGGAGTAACCTCTGACGAGGTTATTAGTATATCACTTAAGCTCGGATTCACAGACCAGTTCTCTCATACTATGACAGTTAGTTTTCGGCTTCCTCCCCTAAGGTGCTTAACCAGGCTAGCTGGAAACACAATCACAGTGCTTCTCCCTTTGCCCTTTTAGCCGAACAGGCGGAACATAAAGGGGCAAGCACAGGAGCCGGCAACCCAACTATTGACCCAAGACATAGTTCGGAACCAATGCATATAAAGCGAATTCCAAGACGCCGAACACATAATCAATTTTGCATAAGGCAATTTTTTGAAACTTTAGCCCCCGGTCTATTAGCCGGTTGCATCATGATGTGTACCGAACAGTTTCGCAAGCAGAGGGAGAAAATAGAATATGTGTCAAAAAGTATAGCGAGACAACCATGTATAATGGTTATATATTTTGCTCAACAACTCTTATTTCTCAAATTTCCGAGGCAACTGTTTATGGGTATTTGAAAATAAAATATAAATTTTACAGGAGTGGTTGTACCAGGGGTCTTCGATTGGTGACCCGACATCCTCGATGTGCCCTGTCGCTTGTCCGCTCATGCGCTTCCTAGGGAGTTGTGTACCTGAATGGGTGGTACTGTTCGGTGAACGGATCTTGCAAACAAAATCTTGAGAGGTCACCGAAGTGTGGATGAGCTTTATGCCTTTAGCAGGCCCTTGATGGTACCTGCAGTGTGTTCGAAGACATTTAATGGTAGTAGTTCGGTCGAGCCGATTACGTACACTTTGATAGCCTTCCCCACCGCCACCCAAGGAATCTTGAGCGCGAAGTTGTGCTTCCACGGCACATGCTTTGCTGGTCCTAGGGATGTGCGACGGGGCACGAGTCCCTATTAATGGGGAGAAGAAGGTTGTAGGAGTTCGGGCTAAAACCGAGCTCGTTTCCCAACCTTATGTGCATTCACGGCAGATGTCGGCGTTTGCCAATCATCATTGTAATGGAATTTGGCCGCTAGGGCTAAAGCATGTTCCTCAGTCCGAAGGGAGTGCTCAATGTTGCCGTTGACAGTAATGACCCCCTTGGGGCCAGGCATCTTGAGCTTGAGGTATGTGTAGTGTGGGACGGTGTTAAAGCGAGCGAACATTGTATGACCTAGCAGGGCATGATAGCCGCCGCGGAAAGGTACAATGTTGAAGACCAAGTCTTCGCTTCGAAAGTTATCGGGCGAACCGAACACTACTTCTAGGCTTATAGAGCCCGTGCACCAGCCTTCGACATTGGGAATCACACCTTTAAAGGTAGTGTTGCTGGGTTTGATCCTTGACGGATCTATACCGATCTTCTTCACTGTGTCTGAGTAAATCAGGTTAAGGCTACTCCCTCCATCCATTAGGACTTTGGTGAGGTGATACCCGTCTATGATGGGTCTAGGACGAGGGCGGCCGACCCCCATGACGAATACTAGTCGGGAGGTCGCGTTGATCGAAGGTGATTGGGTACGCCGACCAGGGGTTATACTTCGGGGCTATAGGCTCTATGACGTAGACCTCTCGAAGGGCGCATTACTCTCCTTCTTGGGTATATGGGTGGCATATATCATATTTACTGTCTTCACTTCTGGAGGGAACTTCTTTTGTCCGCCACCGATCGGACCCCGAGACTCATCCTCGTCCTCGCTACGTAGGCTCTTTCCTTGATCCTCGGATGTGAGTTTGCCATCCTGTTTGAATACCCAACAGTTACGGTTGGTGTGGTTGGCGGGCTTCTCTTGAGTGCCGTGGATCTGGCAAGGCCTTTCCATGATCTTGTCCAGCGGGGTGGGTTCATCGTGGTTGCCTTTAGAAGGCTTCTTCCGCTGCTCGGGTTGGTAATTGCGGAAGCCAACATTAACGGCCGTATCATTGGCATCACTATTGTTGTGATGGCGCTTATTCTTGTTGCGCTTTGGTTTCCCATTTCCGTCCCGAACTTTGGAGGTTCCGGGTCTTCGGGGCTGTGGCTCCACCTTGCCAACCAGTTCGCTCGCGCAAAAGTGAGTCATGAATGATGTAAGGGTGGACATTGTCCTAGGTTTATCCTCACCAAGATGGCGAGCCAACCATTCATCCCGAATATTGTGTCAGAAGGAGGCTATTGCCTCGACGTCCGGGCAGTCAACAATCTGGTTTTTCTTGGTCAAGAACCGATTTCAGAATTTCTGCGCAGACTCTCCTGGATTCTGGACGACATTGCTCAGGTCGGAGGAGTCCGACGGCCGGACATAGGTGCCGTGGAAGTTAGATCTCGATGCATCCTCTAGATCTTCCAACACCCAATGGAGTTTTCGGGGAGGCTGTTTAACCAGTGCTGAGCTGTCCCCTTATGTTCTAGGGGTAGATATTTGATGGCATGGAGACCATCTCCTCACTCCATGTGGATGTGGAGGAGGAAATCCTCGATCCATACAGTTGGGTTAGTTGGCCCACCGTATTGTTCTATGTTAACGGGTTTAAACCCCTTGATACGTCCATTTTGCATCATGCTTTTATATTAATATTTATTGCATTATGGGCTATTATTACACGTTATGGTACAATACTTATGCCTTTTCTCTCTTATTTTACAAGGTTTACATGAATAGGGAGAATGCCGGTAGCTGGAATTCTGGACTGAAAAAGGAGCAAATCTGACATACCTATTCTACACAACTCCAAAAGTCCTAAAAATTTACAGAGATTTATTTTGGGATATATAAAAATACTAGGCAAAACAAATACCCGAGGTTGCCCGCCAGGAGGTGACAAGCCTGCCAGACGCGACCACCCCCTGGCCGCGCTTAGCAGGCTTGTGACCCACCTGACAGGCCCCCGACGCCCATCTTCTGCTATATGGTGGGTTTTTACCTGAAAAAAAATCAGAAGAGAGCTTTCGGGACAAAGCGCCGCTATCTTGAGGCGGAACTTGGACAGAACCAATCTAGAACTCTGACATGGTTGTTCTGCCAAGGAAACTTCCCTCCCGGAGGGGGAAATCGAAGCCATCGTCATCACCAACGATCCTCTCATCGAGAGGGGGTCAATCTCCATCAACATCTTCATCTTCACCATCTCCTCTCCAAACCCTAGTTCATCTCTTGTATCCGATCTTTGTCTCAAACCTCAGATTGGTACCTGTGGGTTGCTAGTAGTGTTGATTACTCCTTGTAGTTGATGCTGGTTGGTTTACTTGGTGGAAGATCATAAGTTCAGATCCTTTATGATAATTAATACTCCTCTAATTATGAAGATGAACATGTTTTGTGAGTATTTACGTTTGTTCATGAGGACATGGGATAAGTCTTGTTATAAGTAATCATGTGAATTTGGTATTCGTTCGATATTTTGATGAGATGTATGTTATCTCTCCTCTAGTGGTGTTATGTGAATGGAGACTACATAACAATTCACCATTATTTGGGCCTATGGGAAGGCATTGGGAAGTAATAAGTAGATGATTGGTTGCTAGAGTGACAAAAGCTTAAACCCTAGTTTATGCGTTGCTTCGTAAGGGGCTGATTTGGATCCATATGTTTCATGCTATGGTTAGGTTTACCTTAATTCTTGTTTCGTAGTTGTGGATGCTTGTTAGAGGGGTTAATCATAAGTGGTAGGTTTCTCCTTGTAAGGGCAGCACCCAAGCATCAGTCCACCCACATATCAAATTATCAAATTAGCGAACACGAATCAAATGAGCATGATGAAAACTAGCTTGACAAAAATTTCCATTTGTCCTCGGGAGCGCTTTGCTTTATATAAGAGTTTGTCCATGCCTGTACTTTGCTAAAAAAAGGATTGGGCTACCTTGTTGCACCTTTCCTACACTTGTTACTTGTTACTCGTTACGAATTATCTTATCACAAAACTATCTGTTACCGATAATTTAAGTGCCTGCAGAGAATACCTTACTAGAAACCGCTTGTCATTTCCTTCTGTTCCTCGTTGGGTTCGACACTCTTACTTATCGAAAGGACTACGATAGATCCCCTATACTTGTGGGTCACCAAGAATCTTTTCTGGTGCCGTTTCCAGGGAGTGAAGCATCTTTGGTAAGTGGAATCTGGTAAGGAAAAAGTTATATAATGTGCTGAAATTTACCGTCACTTGTTACCATGGAAAGTTATCCTTTGAGGGGCTTGTTTGGGGTATCTTCACCTCGACCGGAAACACAAAGAGTTGTCCCTCAACCTACTGAACCTATTGAAAATATTTATTATGAAATTCCTTTGGGTATGATAGCAAAACTACTGGCTAATCCTTATGCAGGAGATGGGACACTACATCCTGATTTGCATCTAATCTATGTGGATGAAGTTTCTGGATTATTTAAGCTTGTAGGTCTGCCCGAGGGTCACGTCAAGAAGAAGGTCTTTCCTTTATCTTTGAAGGATAAGGCATTGACATGGTATATCCTATGTGATGATATTGGATCATGGAGCTACAACCGATTGAAAATGGAATTTCATTAGAAGTTCTATCCTATGCATCTAGTTCATCATGATTGGAATTATATTTATAATTTTTGGCCTCATGAAGGAGAAAGAATCTCTCAAGCTTTGGGAAGGTTTAATTAAATGTTATATTCATGCCCCAATCATGAGCTCTCGAGATAAATTATTATTCAGATTTTTTATGCTCGACTTTCTCGTAATGATCAATCCATGCTTGATACTTCTTGTGCTGGTTCCTATATGAAGAATGATATTGACTTCAAATGGTATTTATTGGAAAGAATTAAACGTAACTCTGAACATTGGGAACTCAACTAAGGTAAGGAGTTAGGTATGAACCTTATGTTTGATTATGTTAAATCCTTCATAGACATCGATGCTTTTCGTGAATTTAGCACTAAATATGGACTTGACTCGGAGATAATAGCTTCTTTTTGTGAATATTTTGCTGCTCATGTTGATCTACCTAAGGAGAAGTGGTTTAAATATCATCCTCCCATTGAAGTGAAAGTAGTTGAACCTATTAAAGTTGAAGGGAAAACTATTACTTATAATGTTGATCCTGTTATTCCTAGTGCTTACATCAAAAGACCACCTTTCCCTGTTAGAATAAAGGAACATGCTAAGGCTTCAACTGTGGTTCGTAAGAGCTGTGCTAGAACACCTACACACCCTAATCAAATTAAAGTTGAACCTAGTATTGCTATGGTTAAGGATCTCTTGGCTGATAA
The DNA here is from genome assembly GCA_022496015.1 of Hordeum marinum. NCBI lineage: Eukaryota > Viridiplantae > Streptophyta > Magnoliopsida > Poales > Poaceae > Hordeum > Hordeum marinum. The sequence goes on from CM039675.1 coordinate 416,434,183, forward strand.
TATTGATGTGCATGTTATTCAATTTTGTGATGAAGCCGCTAGAATTGCTAAACCTGATGCTAAAGATAAACATAGACCCATTGTTGGCATGCCTATTGTTTCTATTAAAATAGGAGATCATTGTTATCATGGCTTATGTGATATGGGTGCTAGTGTGAGTGCAATTCCCTTTTCCTTATATAAAGAGATTATGAATGATATTGCACTAGGTGAGTTAGAGGAAATTGATTTTACAATTAAGCTGGCTAATACAGACACTATATCGCCAGTTGGGATTATTAGAGATGTTGAAGTCTTGTGTGGGAAAATAAAACATCCTACTGATTTTCTTGTTCTTGGCTCCCCACAAGATGATTTTTGTCCCATTATATTTGCTAGACCCTTCTTGAATACCATTAATGCTAGGATAGGTTGTGAGAAGGAAACGATTACCGTAAGTTTTGAGGATACGTCTCATGAGTTTAGTTTCTCTAAATTTTGTAGACAACCCCATGAAAAAGAATTGCCTAGTAAGGATGAAATTATTGGTCTTGCTTCTATTGGTGTGCCTCCTACTGATCCTTTAGATCAATGTTTACTAGACCATGAAATGACATGCATATGAATGAAAGGAATGAAATAGATAAGATTTTCTTTGATCAACATCCTATTCTGAAACACAACTTGCCTATTCAAATACTTGGGGATCCTCCTCCACCCAAGGGTGATCCCGTGTTTGAGCTTAAACAATTACCGGATACTCTGAAATATGCTTATCTTGATGAAAACAAGATATATCCTGTTATTATTAGTGCTAACCTTTTAGAGCATGAAGAACATAGATTATTGAAAACTCCGAGGAAGCACCGAGATGCTATTGAATATACTCTTGATGATCTTAAGGGCATTAGTCCCACTCTATGTCAACACAAAATTAAAATGGAGCCTGATGCTAAACTTGTTGATCATCAACAAAGGAAGTGGTAAGAAATGAAATATTAAAGCTTCTGGAGGCACGTATCATTTACACTATTGCTGATAGTAGATGGGTTAGTCCCGTTCACTGTGTCCCTAAGAAAGGAGGTATTACCGTAGTTCCTAATGATAAACATGAATTGATCCCGCAAAGAATTGTTACAAGATATATAATGGTAATTGATTTTAGGAAATTGAATAAAGCTACTAGAAAAGATCATTACCCTCTACCTTTTATTGATCAAATGCTAGAAAGATTATCCAGACACACACATTTATTCTTTCTAGATGGTTATTCTGGATTCTCTCAAATACCTATGTCAAAAGGGGACCAAGAGAAGACCACCTTTACCTGCCCTTTTGGTACTACTACCTCTTGAGCTTGCGTTGGTTTTCCCTTCAAGGGGAAAGGGTGATGCAGCGAAGTAGATAAGTATTTCCCTTAGTTGTTGAGAACCAAGGTATCAATCCAGTAGGAGGAACAAGCAAGTCACCAATGGATGCACCTACACAAATAATCAAACTCTTGCACCCAACACTATAAAGGGGTTGTCAATCCCTTCACGATTATTTGCAAGGATTATATCAGAAAGAGATAGATGTAAACGAGTGCGGAAAGTAAAAGATAAATAAATTGCAGCAAGGTATTTTTTTGTATTTTGGATTTATAGATCTGAAAGTATATGATGGAAAATAGACCCGGGGGCCATAGATTTCACTAGAGGCTTCTCTCTTGAAGTCAAATATCATGGTGGGTAAACAAATTACTGTCAAGCAATTGATAGAAAAGCGAATAATCATGTAGTTATCCAAGGAAATAATCATGCATATAGTAAAAATGTCCATGAAAGTAGACCGAAATGATTCTGCATCTACTACTATTACTCCACACATCGACCGACTCCTACCTGCATCTAGAATATTAAGTTAATGAAGAAGAGAGTAACACATTAAGAAATATGACATGATGTAGATGCATAAACTCAAGCAATATGATGAAAACCCCATATTGTTACCCTTGATGGCGATAATACAATACGTGCCTCGCTACCCCTACTATGACACTGGATGAGGACACCACAAGATTGAACCCGAAACCAAGCACTTCTCCCATTGCAAGAATTACCAATATAGTTGGCCAAACCAAACCAATAGGTCGAAGAGACTTGCAAGGATATGAAATCATGCAAATAAGAATTCAAAGGAGATTCAAATAATATTCATGGATAATCTGAACATAAACTCACAATTCATCGAATCTTGACAAACACACCACAAAAGAGGATTATATCGGATACATCTCCATGAAGATCATGAAGAACATGGTATTGAAGATCAGAGAAAGAGAAGAAGCCATCTAGCTACTAGCTATGGACCCATAGGTCTGTGGTGGACTACTCACACATCATCAGAGGGGCAATGGAGGTTATGTAGATGCCCTCCGTGATCAATTCCCCCTCCGAAAGATTACCGGAGAAGGCCCCAAGATTGTATCTCTCGGGAACAGAGGCTTCCGGCGGTGCAAAAGTATTTGCGTGGCTCGTTCTGATGTTGGGGGAATATTTGGGTATTTATAGGCCAAAGAATAGGGTTAGGAGACCTTCTAGGGAGCAACAAGCCTGCTAGGCACGGCCAGGGCAGGCGCCTAGCAGGCTTATGGCGCCCTGGCACCTCCCCTGACGTGCACTCCAAGCTTGATCGACTTGTTTCCTTCCAGAAAAATTCCTTCCAAAGATTTTATTCCGTTTGGACTCTGTTTAATATCCCATATCTGCAAAACTCAGAAACAAGGAAAAAACAGAAACTGGCACCTGGCTCTAGATTAATAGGTTAGTCCCAAAAATAATATAAAATAGCATATTAATGCATATAAAACATCCAAAATAGATAATATAATAGCATGCCATCATAAAAAATTATAGATACGTTGGAGACATATCAACATCCCCAAGCTTAATTCCTACTCGTCCTCGAGTAGGTAAATGATAAAAACAATTTTTTTGATGTGGAGTGCTACCTAACATATTTATCCATGTAATTTTCTTTATTGTGGCCTGAGTATTCAGATCTGTAAGACTCAAAACAAAAGCTTAATATTGATATAGAAACAATAACATTTCAAGCATACTAGCAAAGCAATTGTATCTCTTCAAAATATAATGGCAAAAGAAAGTTATCCCTACAATATCAAATGGTCTGGCTATGCTCCATCTTCCCCACACAAAGTATTTATATCATGCACAACCCTGATGAAAAGTCAAGCGATTGTTTTCACACCTTTATTTTCTCAAACCTTTTCAACTCTCACGCAATACATGAGCGCGAGCCATGGATATAGCACTATAGGTGGAATAGAATATGGTGGAGGTTGTCAAGGTAAGGAGGAAAATAGTCTCACATCAACTAGGCGTATCAACGGGCTATGGAGATGCCCATCAATAGATATCAATGTGAGTGAGTAGGGATTGCCATGCAACGGATGCACTACAGCTATAAGTGTATGAAAGCTCAAAAAGGAACTAAGTGTATGTGCATCATGAATAAAAATTTCCACTAGTTATATGAAAGTGACGAAATAGGAGACTCTCTATCATGAATATCATGGTGCTACTTTGAAGCACAAGTGTGGAAGAAGGTAGTAGCAATGCCCCTTCTCTCTTTTCTCTCATTTTTTTTCATTTTTAGTGGGAATCTAAGGCCTCTTTTATTCATTTTTTATTTGGGCTTCGCTGGCCTCTTTTTTTCATAAAGTCCGGAATCTCATCCCCACTTGTGAGGGAATCATAGTTCCATCATCCTTTCCTCACATGGGACATGCTCTATTAATGATAATCATCACACTTTTATTTACTTAATCATCACACTTTTATTTACTTACAACTCAAAAGAAAATTACAACTCGATACCTATGACAAAATATGACTCTATATGCAATATGGAAGTGATGGTGCATGTCATAAAAGGAAACAATGGAAGTTGCAAGGAATCAAACTTCTCATAAATATCTCGGAATGGCTATGGAAATGCCATAATAGGTAGGTATGGTGTCTGCTTTGAGTAAGGATATATGGTGGCTCTTTTGAGGAAAGTATATGGTGGCTATTTGAGGAAGGTGTTTGTTGCACCGGCGAAAGTTGCGCGGTAATAGAGAGGCTAGCAAAAGTGGAAGGGCGAGAGTGCGTATTATCCATTGACTCAACATTAGTCATAAAGAACTCACATACTTATTGAAAAAGTCTATTAGTCATTGAAGCAAAGAATTAAATGCATGCTCCTAGGGGGGGGGGTTGGTAGGATTTAACCATCGCGCGCCCCCGACCCACACACAAAGGTCGACAATCTATAAATAAGTCATGCTCTGACTTCCTTACATAATGGTTCACCCTACGTGCATGCTACGGGAATCACAAATATTTGCACAAGTATTTTTTTACCAAATGACAATTCACTTCCTAACATGTCTCTTAACATTACCACCTTTATATCTCAAAACTTTATGCAAGGAATCAAACTTCTCATAAATACTCAATGCACTTAATATGGAAGTTTTTACTATATCCCTTTTGGATGCCTATCATATTAGGACTAAATTCACAATCTAGACCAATTACTATGCTGTTTTAGAAACTCTCAAAATAACATAACTGAGGTACGAGTGTTCAAGTATTTCTATAACACGCAAACACCACCGTGCTCTAAAAGATATAACTGAAGCACATAGAGCAAAATTACCCAACTCAAAAGATATAAGTGAAGCACATAGAGTATTCTAATAAATTCACGATTCAGAGTGTCTCTCTAAAAAGATGTGTGCAGCAAGGATGATTGTGGAAAACTAACAAGCAAAGACTCATATCATACAAGACGCTCCAAGCAAAACACATATCATGTGGAGAATAAAAATAGAGCCTCAAGTTAATTTACCGATGGATTGAAGACGAAAGAGGGGATGCCTTCTGGGGCATCCCCAAGCTTAGGCTCTTTGGAATCCTTGAATATTACTTGGAGTGCCTTGGGAACGCCCAAGCTTAGGCTCCTACCACTCCTTATTCCATAGTCCATCAAATCTTTACACAAAACTTGAAAACTTCGCAACACAAAACTTAACACAAAACTCCTTAGATCTATTAGTATAATAAACTAAATCACCACTTTAGGTACTGTTTTTAATTCATTCTTTATTTATATTGGTGTTATACCTACTGTTATATAACTTCTCCATGGCTCATACCACATGATACAACCCATAGATTCATTAAAATAGTCAAACAACTCAAAGAAAACAGAATGTGTCAAAAACAGAACAGTCTGTAGCAAACTGAAAACTTCGTATACTTATGTAACTGAAAGAATTATTAAAATTTAGGAAAACCTGGGAAATTTATATATAAATATTTTGTAAAAATTTCAGATCAATTAGACGCTCTGAAAAAATTAGAAAATTCCTTGACTGAGCGCAAAAGTTTGTGTTTTTCAGCAAGATCAAATCAACAACTACCATAGATCACCCCAAAGGTTTTACTTGGCTCAAACACTAACTAAAACACAAGAACACAATTACTATAGAAGTAATAATGTGGTAAACATTCAAAAACAGAAGCAAAAACACAACACAAAAATAAAATTTGGTTGCCTCCCAGCAAGCGCTATTGTTTAACGCCCCTAGCTAGGCAAAACACAATAGATCTAGGTATTGTCATATTTGGTATGCAATACAAAAGTAGCTCTCACAATAGATTCATAAGGCAATCTTATTTTCTTTCTAGGAAAGCGTTCCATGCCTTTCCTTAATGGAAATTGGAATCTAATGTTTCCTTCTTTCATGTCAATAATTGCACCAATCGTTCTAAGGAAAGGTCTACCAAGAATAATAGGACATGTAGGATTGCAATCTATATCAAGAACAATGAAATTTACGGGCACATAATTCTTGTTTGCAACAATAAGAACATCACTAATCCTTCACATAGGTTTCTTAATAGTGGTATCCTCAAGATGCAAATTTAGAGAGCAATCATCAAGATCATGGTAACCTAGCACATCATATAATGTTTTCGGAATCGTGGAAACACTAGCACCCAAATCACACAAAGCATGACACTCATAATCTGTCATTATAATCTTAATAGTAGGTTCCCACTCATCATGAAGCTTTATAGGAATAGAAAATTCTATCTCAAGTTTTTCTTCAAAAGATTTCATTATAGCATCAACTATATGTTTAGTTAAAGCCTTATTTTGACTATAAGCATGAGGAGAATTCATCATGGATTGCAACAAGGAAATACAATCAATCAAAGAGCAACTATCGTAATTAAAGTCCTTGAAATCCAAAATAAGTGGATTCATTTCTATTTAAAGTTTTGACCTCTTCAATCCCACTTTTATCAATCTTAGCATTAAGATCTATAGACTCCGAATCATTGGGACGCCTTTTAAGTAAAGTTGACTTATCTCCAGTCCTATCATTATGAAGATTTATATTGGAAAACAAAGATTCAATAGGAGTCACATCGATCGCTTCAAGATCTTCATCATTATTAAAAGGTTCTAGTTTAGCAGCCATTTTATTGACTAAGGTAGCTTGTTTATCAGAAATTTGGCCTACTAAATCTTCAAGATGTGCAAACTGAGATTTCAAACCATAAAACTCCTTAGACATATCATCAAGTTCTTTTGTTCTTTAAGCTCGTTTCTAAAGAAATTATTATGGTCAAATTGGAGTGACCTGAATCTCTTAGCATTATCCTCAATATCTTCCAACTTCCTAATATAAGGATCAAAACTTTGGGTTGAGCCATTAAGACGAGCAGTGATCAAACACCCAAGAAAACAAGAGGCAAACAAAAGAAGGGCGAACAAAAAGGCAAATCCATTTGGTATTTTCTGAAAGTAGTTTTAGAAGTGGGGACGAGGAAAACGAGAGGCAAATGGAAAATAATGTAAATGCAAGAGATGAGTTTGTGATGGGTACTTGGTAGGCTTGATGTGTATCCTCCCCGACAATGGCGCCAGAAATCCTTCTTGCTACCTCTTGAGCTTGCGTTGGTTTTCCCTTGAAGTGGAAAGGGTGATGCAGCGAAGTAGATAAGTATTTGCCTTAGTTGTTGAGAACCAAGGTATCAATCTAGTAGGAGGAACAAGCAAGTCATCAATGGATGCACCTACACAAAGAATCAAACTCTTGCACCCAACGCTATAAAGGGGTTGTCAATCCCTTCACTGTTATTTGCAAGGATTAGATCTAAAAGAGATAGATGTAAACGAGTGCGAAAAGTAAAAGCTAAGTAAATTGCAGCAAGATATTTTTGGTATTTTTGATTTATAGATCAGAAAGTATATGATGGAAAATAGACCCGGGGGCCATAGATTTCACTAGAGGCTTCTGTCTTGAAGGCAAATATCATGGTGGGTAAACAAATTACTGTCAAGTAATTGATAGAAAAGTGAATAATCATGTAGATATCTAGGAAAATGATCATGCATATAGGCATCATGTCCGTGACAAGTAGACCAAGGCGATTCTGCATCTACTACTATTACTCCACACATCAACCGACTCATGCCTGCATCTAGAGTATTAAGTTCATGAAGAACAAAGTAACGCATTAAGAATACAACATGATGTAGAGGGATAAGCTCAAACAATATGATGAAAACCCCATCTTGCTACCCTTGATGGCAACAATACAATACGTGCCCCGCTACCCCTACTATGTCACTAGGTGAGTACACCGCAAGATTGAACCCAAAACCAAGCACTTCTCCCATGGCAAGAATTACCAATCTAGTTGGCCAAACCAAACCAATAAGTCAAAGAGACTTGCAAGGATATGAAATCATGCAAATAAGAATTCAGAGGATATTCAAAAAATATTCATGGATAATCTGAACATAAACTCACAATTCATCGGATCTTGACAAACACACCACAAAAGAGGATTACATCGGATAGATCTCAAGAAGATCCTGAAGAACATGGTATTGAAGATCAAAGAGAGAGAAGAAGCCATCTAGCTACTAGCTATGGACCTGTAGGTCTGTGGTGGACTACTCACACATCATCGAAGGGGCAATGGAGTTGATGTAGATGCCCTCCGTGATCGATTCCCCCTCCGGTAGATTACCGGAAAAGGCTCCAAGATTGGATCTCTCGAGAACGGAGGCTTCTGGCAGCGGAAAAGTGTTTTTGTGGATCTTTCTGATAATGATGGAATATTTGGAAATTTATAGGCTGAAGATTAGGGTTAGGGGAGCTGTCGTGGGCCCACAAGCTTGCCCGGCTCGGCCTACCCCCCTGGCCACACCCCTAGGGCTTATGTCCCCATGGTGGCTCCTCTGCCTTGGTTCTCAAGTCTCATAGATTCGTTTTGTTCCAGAAAAATTCCTTCCGAAGGTTTTATTCCGTTTGGACTCCGTTTAATATTCCTTATGTGCGAAACTCAAAAACAAGGAAAAAACAAAAAGTGGTGATTTATTTTTCTTATACTAACGGATGTCATGAGTTTTCTGTTGATTCTTTGTGCAGGTACATCTATTAGTGACTTGCTTGTATCTCCTACTGTATACCGCCCTTGCCGACCTGTATAAAGGGGAGCAAGAGGACTTTATTCGGCAGGCAACCAAGGAAGGATACTCAACCCACAATCCCAGTGAAAAGGTAAGCCCTTTTCCTTCTATGAACATAGTTCTGAGTTTTCATTCCGTACTTTATTTGACCGAAGTCTTGCGTGAATAGGAATGGAGGATCTTCATCAAGACAGTCAACTGTCCGACTCCTCAACTCGAAAGCTACGCACACGATGATGATCCGGGTTTCCATGAGGACCCAGATCTTCTAATTGATTTTGAAGACGGAGTCTATTATCAAGTTAGCCTTGACCAATCCCCGATGGCTATCATAGTAAATTACCCCGGGTCGTTCTCCATCTCTGCCATGGACAAGAAGAAGAAGTGCTCGTCCCGTAAGAGGCAATCTACCAATAGCGCCCCGAGAGCGCTGACTCCGACCCCCAAGCGCCGTCAACCTGCGCGTCATGCGCTGACAACCAAGACCGTGGCCGAATCAGGAGTCAACAAGGATCCTATCGAAGAGCCGGCCACGAGGATGAATCAGCCTGCCCGCTCAACCCAAAGGTACATTGTTCGGTTATTCGCTGGTTATCATAATCAATCGAGCCTTACGGCAATTTATTTAATTGAAATACTTAGGCGAAATGCCCAGTCTTCTCCTGTTGAAGAGGTCATCAGGGTGTCCGGTGGAACCCAAAATTCCATAGCCGCAGCTCATGGCGGTCCTACTACAGGAGCCCCCATGGCCAATCTAGTACATGCTGATTCTGGTGATGGTGTATCCGTTACCAAATCGGAAGTGGGAAGTGCCATGAATCATCAGCGGCAATGGGAGGCTATGCGGCACCCAATATTTTCCGAACAAGAGTTCGACGCCCTTCACTGGGCGGATGCGCACATTGGTGCTGCCCGAGCCGGGTTCGGTGAAGCTATGAAGTTGATATCAGCGAGCGTGCAGGTAAGTGATCGGTTTTTATAGAGTCCAAACACTTATGTAAACCCAGTAGCCCCCGAGCCTTAAGTTGGTTCAGAAAAACCAAATTAAGGGTCTTAAACACTGTTGTGATGTAGGCTTTGAAGAAACAGAACGTGCAACTGGCCAAGGAGCTAAAGGAGAGCTAATCACAGGTTCAAGCTGTGAAGGTGGAGCTAGAGCAAGTAAAGAGCTTCACCCGGGAGGCCCATGGTGAGTATACCGGTGCTGTTAATTTCTAGTAAATGTCCATGCTGACGCAAAGATTCTATTTAGCTGCCGAATCCATAGGGCATATGCAAAGAGAGCTGGATGAAACCCGAGAAGCTCAGCGGTATGCCGAGTCCCAACACGAGGCTGGGTGTGGTGTTATGAACCGTCTTCAAGTGGAGAAGAAAAAATAGGCCGAAGAAATTGACAGTTTAAAGGCTCAATTGGCCTAGGCCCAAGAAGAAAATCAGAAACTTCAGAGGGCCATGTTTGTTAAGTATGATCTGAACGCTAGTAAATACTTCGTATAAAGGAAGTATGATAAGAATGTCTTTCCCTCATCTATAGGACTTCTGTCCGAGCAACCTGAAAAAGAGTTTGGATCCTTCCGGGGGAACTTGCTAAAGGAGCTCTCCTCCCTCCATGAGCGTGCCCGAAATGCAATGAAAGGCATGGTAAAAGTGCTATGGCCTGCCGAACAACCGCCAGAAGGTATGTCTGAACTGACTGATAGATTCAAGGGAGCTCGAAGTAGGTTCGAGCTGTGGAAGACACCGGCTTGCCGAGAGGGAGCACGGGAGGCATGGGCCATGATAAAGACCCTCTACACTGGACTTGACCCCGAGCGCATGGCTTGGGTTGGTCGGTGGGATCAAACGGTCAAGAAGTGCCCTCCACCTGGTGTATGACCAGGTGATTCCTGCCGCCCACCTTTCATAGGAAGACTGCTCCCTAGACACCATAATCGATAACTTAGATCGAAAGCCGAATGTGTAATTTACATACTTTCGTACAAACAATCTGTGTTGTAAACTTTGTCTTAACCGGCCATCGGCTTCTCCCTCCTGTGCGAAGAGCGCAGGAGTGGCCCTCGCAATTCGTTATTCCGAAAGAGCGAATTGTATTTGGGGGACCAGGCAATCCGGCCATACGATACGAACAGACATAAAGCACACATAGAGATATGTTATATTACTGCTTAGCGTAAGAAACATCTCCCAATGAAAATAGTACCTATATCGATACCTTTCTTCGGGCCCCTACGAAGATCGTAGGTAAAGTCCGCATACTGCTAGTATGCGGCTAAGGGTGTTTTTGGAAAAAACGAACCCAAACAATGGCGATAACGGCCATAGTCGTATTAAGTGCTTCCGTCACGATCGATCAATTGTCTATTTAAGATAGCTAGATTTAGGCTTCACCCCTCTGAGGTACGTATTCGGATGACCCGGTCATAACAATCGCAGAGGTGCTCCCTTTACCCTTTAGCTGAACAATCGGAACGTAGAGGGTAAACACAGGAGCGAGGCAACCCAGCTTGGCATAGTCTTAATTCGAATTGATGCATATGATGGCTTGAGAGTGACAAAGGAAATGTGTGTACACGATAAGTGTAAGTAAATACTTATAATATAAAACCGTTGGCTTCGAGTAGAAGATCCCAGGTGTTGTGTTTGGTTTTAACACTTTATAGTGTATGCCGATAGCCTTAGTACAAGATCGGTTTGACCGAACAAAGAAATCAATCCTATTAAATAGCCTAGTGGGAAGGGAAGAAAAAGGAAAGACGAGAAAAAAGAAAAAATATTGGAGAATTGGACGACACCGGTTTATCCGTAGAAGCGCCAAAGACGAGCTGCATTCTATGGGTTTGGTTCAAGGCGATTGTCCGACAGACTCCGAAGATAGGCTCCTCCCGCGAGTACTTCGTCAATGATGAAGGGGCCCTCCCATTTGGGGTTGAGTTTATGCTTCTGCTTCTTCGGGAGCCATAGGACGAGTTCGCCTACATTGTATGCTTTTGCCCTAACCTCCCTGCTTCAGTAGCATCGTGCTTGCTGCTGGTAAAACATGGAGCGAGCCCGAGCTATGTCACGCTCTCCCTCTTAGGCGTCTAGGTCGTCCTACCGATCTAAGTCGGCCTCCTTTTCTTCGTACATGCACACTCTTGGTGTGTTGTGAATAATGTCGTAGGGGAGGACAGCCTCAGCCCAATAGACCATGAAGAACGCTGTGTAACCCGTTGATATGTTCGGGGTGGTGCGTAGGCCCCATAAAACGGAGTCGAGCTCCTCCACCAAATGGCAGTCGGACTCATGAAGAGATCGGACCAAACGTGTCTTAATGCCTCTCATCATGAGACCATTTTCTCATTTGACTTGTCCATTGGTCTGCAGATGATAGACGGATGCATAATCTAGCTTAATGCCCATTTTTGCGCACCAGTCCTTAACCTCTTGGGCCCTTAAATTGGATCTATTATCCTTTACTATACTGTGCAGGACACCATAACGGTGTACCACACCAGAGATAAAGTCGATCACTAGCCTGGACTTGGCCGATTTTATGGGCTTTGCCTCTATCCATTTAGTGAACTTATCGACCATGACCAACATGCATTTGTTCTTCTTGGTCCCTCCTTTAAGAGATCCGACCATGTCCAGCCCCTAGAATGCGAAAGGCCAAGTGATCGGAATAGTTCGAAGAGCTGTTAGGGGCATGTGACTTTGATTTGCAAACAGTTGACATCCTACGCAATGTTTTACAAGTGACTCGACGTCCGCCTGAGCTATGGGCTAATAGAAACCGGCTCGGAATGCCTTGCTAACTAAGGCTCTTGTCGCGCCGTGGTGGCCTCCCATGCCTGCATGAACTTCGTCTAGGAGCTCCTGTCCTTCTTCCTCAGATATGCACCACTATAATATTCCGGTGGTGCTTTTCTTTTATAACTAACCCTCGTGTACTTTGTAGGCTTTGGATCGCCGAACTATGCGCCGTGCCTCTGTCTGGTCTTTGGGAAGTTCCTTGCGGAGAAGGTAAGCGAGGAAGGGCTCTGTCCACGGCGCGATTACTGCCATTACCTCATGAGCCAAAGGCGTTTCGTCCATTTCGGAACCGCCGATGATTTGATCGTCGGGTTTGTTTATAGGGGGAACAACCTCATCCACCATATTTAGACCGGTGCCCTTGTCCTTGTCATGCCACACCACGGATGGCTTGAAGAGCCGCTCTAGAAAGGTGTTTTTTGGGACATGGTCGCGTTTGGCTCCCATACGAGCCAACACGTCGGCAACTTGGTTGTTATCGCGAGCAACGTGGTGAAATTCTAACCCTTCGAACCGAGCAGATATTTTTAGGACGACATTTCTATATGCCACCATCTTCGGGTTTTTAGCGTCGAATTCGCCATTAATTTGGGAGATGGCCAAATTGGAGTCTCCTCGTACCTCCAGCCATCGTATGTCCATTGATACTTCCATCCGAAGATCATGAAGGAGAGCTTCATATTCGGATGCATTGTTGGAGTCGGCATACATGATTTGCAACACGTATCGCACATTGTCTCCTGTGGGGATGTGCGGATAACTCCAGCCCCCAGTTCGGCCAAGGTTTTGGATCCATCAAAGTACATCATCCAATTGGAGTATGCGCTGTATTACTTGGGAGCTCGGCCTCAGTCCATTCAGCCAAGAAATCTGCCAATACCTGAGATTTTATGGCACGTCGTGGCTTATAGGTTATTTCAAAGGGAAGGAGCTCAATGGCTCACTTGGCTATGCGGCCGGTGGCGTCACTGTTGTTGATTATATTGTTTAGGGGGACTTCGGATGCCACTGTTACTGCACACTCTTAGAAGTATTGTATGAGTTTCCTTGATGCCATAAACACTGTGTAGGCTATCTTTTGGTAGTGCGGATATCGAGACTTGCATTGCGTTAGCACTTCTGACACATAGTAGACCAGTTTCTGAGTCCAGAATTTGTGTCCTTCCTCATCTCGTTCTACGACGAGCACCGCACTGACAACTTGATTGGTGGCCGATATGTATAACAACATGGGCTCACCGGTGCCTGGTGCTGTGAGTATGGGATTGGTTGCCAGTAGTGCTTTAATTTCTTCTAGCGCAGCCGCTGCTTCATCGGTCCACTCGAAGTTGTTGGTCCGTTTTAGCAGCTTATAGAGTGGTAAAACTTTCTCTCCGAGGCGGGAGATAAAGCAGCTTAACACCGCTACACACCCAGCTAGCCTCTTGAGATGCTTCAGCTCTGTAGGAATTGCAAGTTCTGATAGGGCGCAGATCTTAGCTGGATTCGCTTTTATTCCTCTACGGGAGATAATGAATCCAAGTAGCTTACCAGGGGGAACTCTGAATACATATTTTTTGGATTGAGTCGTATGTCATACTCGTGTAGACTAGCAAAGGATTGTCGTAGGTCGTCGATCAGCTGGCTGACGTGTTTGGTCTTAACTACCACGTTGTCCACGTACGCATCAACTATCTTACCGACCTGAGTCGTGAGACATGTCTGGATCATGTGCTAGTATGTGCCCCCAGCGGTTTTAGCCCGAAAGGCATCATGTTGAAGCAGAATGGCCCGTAGGGGGTGATGAATGCGACTGTTGCTTGATCAGATTCCTTCATTTTATTCTGATGGTATCCGGAGTAAGCGTCGAGGAAACATAACAAATCATGTCTGGCTGTGGCGTCGATGATCTGGTCTATGCGTGGTAAGGGGAAAGGGTCCTTATGGCAGGCCTAGTTGAGGTCTTTGAAATCAACACACAGCTGCCAGGACTTGTCTTTTCTTTGGTACCATCACTAGGTTTGCCAACCATTCAGGGCGCTTGATCTCCCTAATAAAAACAACCTCTATCAGTTTAGCTAATTCTTCTCCCATAGCTTGTCGTTGGGTTTGGAGAAGCAACATAGAGTCTGTTTAACGGGCTTAAAGCCTGCTATAATGTTCAAACTGTATTCGTCAAGCTGTTGTGGGATTCTAGGAATATCGGAAGGATGCCAGGAAAAAATGTCCCAATTTTCTCGAAGAAAATTCCGCAATGCCTCATCCACAAGGGGATCAAGCTGGGCTCCGATGGATGTTGTATTATTGGGGTCCGTCGGATGTACTTGAAAATTGATGATTTCCTCTGCGGGTCTGAAGGACGTGGACTTGGGCCTTTTGCTAAGGATCACATCATCCTTGTTAACTGTTGACCGTAGTGCGGTTAGTTCTTCTGCAGCGAAAGTCTCCGCTAATGCCTCAAGGGAGAGTGCTGCCGTTTTGTTTTCGGCCCGAAGGGCTATGTTCGGATCACTGGAGATTGTGATCACTCCATTTGGTCCTGGAATTTTAAGTTTCATGTACCCATAATGGGGTATAGCTTGGAACTTTGTGAAGGTGTCCCGTCCCAATAGGGCGTGATAGCCGCTTGGGAACGGTATGATGTGGAAGAGAAGTTCTTCGGATCGGTAGTTTTTGGGCGTGCCGAACACTACATCCAGGATGATACACCCAGAACAACGTGCCTCTTTCCCTGGAATGATTCCCCGGAAGGTTATATTTCTATGTTCGATGTGAGATCTGTCAAATTGCATCTTTTCCAAGGCGCCTTCATATATTAGGTTTAACGAAATGCCGCCATCCATTAGCACCTTGCTTAGCCTGTATCCATCAATAATGGGGTTCAAGACTAGTGGGGCCGGTGAGTGACCGGTAAGAATGGCCAGCTGGTCAGTATCTCCGAAGGTAATCGGTATGTCTGCCCATGCGCTAGTTACTGCCACATGGTAGACCTGTTCGAGCTCTCTAAGAGCCCTTTTACTCCTGTTCCTTGAGGGGAACGTTTCATGGACCGTCAGGACTTTAGCATTATGTTCGGGTGACGATGGGGAGCGCCCATTCGATGGAGGTGTTTCAAGGATAGCCTAAGGATAGCCTCGCCTCTCTTTGCCACTTGCCTGAAAACCTAGCAAGCTCTAAGTCTGTGAGTTGGGCTTGTGTTTAGTAACACAAAATGTATAGGGCAAAGTTTATCCAATAGTTCGTCAAGGATAGTGCTGACCCTTGAAGGAGTCTTGTTTCTTTTTTCGGCGGGTTCGTATCTTGCTGGCCGCTTTGGAGGTACCCGCTTTTTCCGATCTCCGCCGGGGTGCTTGGGGAAAGATGGTTCTGAAAACAACCGTTCACATTGCCAAGCGATTTCCATGGCACAATATTTCTTTACCAAATCAGATAACTCCGAAAAGTCGCGAATGTGCCTGCGGGCTAGGGCGTTAAGAATCCCTTCATCATGGAAATTGCAAATGAAAATTGCCATTATTTCTTGGTCCCTAAGACCTTTTTCTCTGCTTCTAGCGAGTAGGAGTCTGGCCCAAAAGTGATGGACTGATTCTCCCTATAATTGCTTGATATCCCGGAAGTCCGAGGACGCGGGTTTTGGTGTGATACTGGGATGATCGTCTTGGGTTGTGGGTGGGAAAAAATTCGATTCCATGCCACATGGAGTGTTCGGAATTATAGATTCCGATTCGTGTCGTAGGTCCCAAGCCGATGACAATCCAGCTCGAGGGTGATTTCTGGCATCTGATTCACCTATGAAGTCTCGATGATCAGAGACTGGGTGTAGACTGTGTGTAGTTCCAGCTATCAGGACGAATCCTTGACCGGGCACTATATGGTAGGGACAAGGTGGGTGACCGGAGGGACATGAATTTTCCCTATCATTGGGCCTGATCCCGAGCCAATCATAGACCGGAACCTGGTCATCCGACATACGCATGGCTTCGATCAGATCGAACAACTCATTTAAGAATGATGTGATGGTCGGATGCGTGTTGCTGAGGCGAGTATATTCTATTAGCGGTGAGGAGGTTCCGGAGCCACGCCAAAGCGGATCCATGTTTCATATAGAAGTGGGGTCTAATGTCTTTGGCGTCTAGGCGGTCGTACTTACAGGTTTCTCCTCCAAGGTCGAGTGTTCTTTTAAAGCGAGTATTCCCAGTGAATAGTGATGGACTCTAAGGTTCTGAACTTGATTCTGTGATCGGGGGAAAAGCTTCCGATCAGGCCATGGTGGCTGATCGCGATGGCGTGTGACAAGATGTCACCGCCTGCAAGATTCTGATCGGAGGTGAGGATCCCCTGGATGCCAATCTCATTGCTCGTGACGAAGCAAGCCATTGATTCCTTATGTGTTCATAGAGGAACTCTCAATGAAAGCACCAATGTCAGTGTCAAAACTGGCGGATCTTGGGTAGGGGGTCCCGAACTGTGAGACTAGAATTGATGGTAACAGGAGACAAAGGGGACACATATTTACCCAGGTTTGGGCCCTCGTATGGAAGTAATATCCTACGTCCTGCTTGGTTGTATTGATGGTATGGGGGGTTACAGAGTTGATCTACCTCAAGATCGAATAGCTAACCCTAGATGAGTTATTCTGTATCTACAACCTAAAACCCTCTGGCTTATATAGACGTTGAGGGTACCTAGGGTTTACACATGGTCGGTTACATGCCGAAGAGATAAAAATGCCTATCTACGGTCGACAACTTGGATGATATGTCACGGCTCCTTGAGGCCTCCATCCTGGCGATGGTGACCCTGATCATCCAATGCTCACCTTGCGGCCCATACAGTTTGGCCCATAAGTGATAGGTCGTCTATCCGAGGACCCCCTAATCCACGACTCCCTCAGACACCACGCTGGAGATAGAACTGTACACAAGGTATTACAATCTAGTTTTTATTGGCCTATGTTCTTCAAGGATGCTCGTAAGTTTGTCTTGTCATGTGATCAATGTCAAAGAATTGGCAATATTAGTAGACATCGGGAAATGCCCATGAATTACTCTCTTGTTATTGAACCATTTGATGTTTGTGGTTTTGATTATAGGGGACCTTTTCCAATGTCCAATGGGTATACTCATATTTTAGTTGCTGTTGATTATGTTACTAAGTGGGTAGAAGCTATTCCAACTAGTAGTGTTGATCATAACACCTCCATTAGGATGCTTAGAGAAGTTATTTTCCCTAGATTTGGAGTCCCCAGATATTTAATGACTGATGGTGGTTCACATTTTATTCATGGCGCTTTCTATAAATTGCTTGCTAAGTATGATGTTAACCATATAATTGCATCTCCTTATCATCCTCAGTCTAGTGGTCAAGTAGAATTAAGAAATAGAGAAATTAATTTGATCTTGCAAAAGACGGTTAATAGATCCATGAAGAATTGGTCTAAGAAACTTGACGATGCATTATGTGCTTATAGAACTGCTTACAAGAATCCTATGGGTATGTCTCCATATAAAATGGTTTATGGTAAAGCATGTCACTTACCTCTAGAGCTAGATCACAAAGCTTATTGGGCAATCAAAGAGCTCAACTATGATTTCAAACTTGCTGATGAGGAGAGGTTATTTGATATTATCTCACTTGATGAATGGAGAACCCATGCCTATGAGAATGCCAAGTTGTTTAAAAAAAGTTAAGAGATGGCATGATAAAAGGATACAAAAGCATGAATTCAATGTAGGTGATCATGTCTTGCTATACAATTCTCGGTTAAGACTTTTTGTAGGAAAACTTCTCTCTAAATGGGAAGGGCCGTACATTTGACGGTGTCCTGGACTAGGGGGTACTCACCACGTTGTCTCCTGGCCAGTGGGTCGGGCCAATGAACCCCATGATGATTCGCTAATGGGCCACTTTGGGCAGCCCATGACGCATAATAGGTAGATTCCACAAGACTTGGCGCACAACACAAGGACTCCTCCAAACCCTAGGCCTACGGTGTATATATAAACCGAGGCCAGGCTAGTAAATAGATCATTACATTACATCTCATATTCATTACTACAATGTTGTGGTAGATACTTGTACTATATACTATCCTCATATCAATGCAATGAAAAGCAGGACGTAGGGTGTTATCTCCTTGAGAGAGCCCGAACCTGGGTAAAATCCTGTGTCCATGTTACCATCACTCCAAGACGCCTAGCTCAAGACCCCTACTGTGAGATATGCCAGATTTGACATCGACATTGGTGCTTTCATTGAGAGCCTGCTGGGTGGTCGCCGTGGTGTGATGGGAATTCAGATTGGCTCCATCGTGATCTACACGTCAGAACCGAGCTACATCATCACCGACTTGACGGGTCACCACGGCTATGCCGAGGGCTATGCTCCATGTTAGATCATATAGATCGGACAGGTGTCTTCATGAACATCAACTCCAATCTCAACCAAGATCATGGAAGAATCCTCCATGGTGATCGGGGGATCAACGTCAACATTGCCCCCGCGAGATCATGCAGTTTTTCTAGACAACAGATTCGTGTTCGTCGTCCCTTCCTCCTCGAGTGTCGTTTTGACGATTGCTTCAGTGAAATTGTGCGAAATTGAGTCTAGAACAACTCTGCAAAATTTCGTCGCGTTTCGGTGGAGGAATCTTCGGCGATCTACAATCTACCGAAGCCGTGTCAAATCTTGACGAATTTAGGGTGAGGGGTCCAGCGTCTAGTTCGAACGTCCATTGGAAATTCCCACCGTTCATATACCGACCACCCCTCACAATTTCATCTCGATCCAACCGTCCAAACTCTAGGAAATAACCGATTAGTACAATGAATTTTGGATCTATTTTCTGCGCGAAAATGAATCCGACCCGAGTTCATCTTTTTTATGAACGGGTTGTCGGACGTCCTTTTTAAGGAAATTTTCTCATCATCTCGGTCATCCGACCAAGAGTTCGGCATCGAGAGGGTAGAATAATCATCAAGTGAACCTCGTCATCCGTGGGTTTTGCCGGTCGGGCCCTCTGTTGCTTCATCAAGCCAGCATCGACATCTTCACAAATGCTGACCTGCATCGGCATCGCCGTGCCGTTACTTTTTCAAACCGACGTCCGCCATGCCGACCTGCTTTGACACGTCGGCTGGCATTGGGCTCCAACGTTACCTTACCGATCTGCTCCGTCACCTCGGTTAAGACCGGGGGCTTTGTCATCTCCTCATCAACCCGCTCCGGAGACTTTGGCATCAAGTCACCAGCCAACCAGCTTTGACACCTCGGCTGGCGTAAGACTTCAGCATCACCAGCCGACCTATTTCAACACCTCGGCTGACATGAGACTTCAGCGTCACCAGCCGACTTGCATGAGACTTCAGCGTCTGTCGATCATAGCTGTGCCATGTTAACTGGACCGAGGACTTCATCTCGCCACATCGACTATGCAGCGTCACCACTTCGTCAAGCCGAACTCTTTGTTCAGGCACCTCGGCGCCCGGGCCATATTCCTTTACTTATTTCCTTCACTTAAATTAACTAAGTAGAAGAAATTTTTTAAATATGTTATTATCTTTCTTTGTTATTACTTTTGGCTTACACTATTTTATGAGTGCAGGAAATCGACTTTGACCGCCGTCATGCGGTCATCCCGGCGTCACCTTGCCGACCTACTCCACCACCTCGGCTGGACCGGGGCCTTCGCCTCGCCACATTGGCCGAGCCTTGACACTACTTTGGAGTGGCGGACTCTTTGTTTGGTCACCTCGGGACATGCTTGGGGGCTGGGACCTCGGTCAAGCCAAAGACTTCACACCGGATATGTCAAAGCTAGATGGGCATCCTCGTCCCGCCACAAGCACGGATCGTGTCATCGACACCAAGCACATTAACAAGCTAAGTCACTTTCATGCACAAAAACTTCCAGTTTTAAATTTTGTTCGGTTTGACCAAGCATTATACTTTTTTGACAAAAAAATGTTTGCGAAAACCTTTCTTTGTCAAAACTTTCTTTGTTACAAACAAATTGAAATACCCCATTTACTCAGGGGCTTCCTTTATGAAGTCATTCCTCTTTCATATGATTATTAATGTATCGCACCCTTCCTTGTTCATGTTTATGCCAATATATGCATCATGTTGACTTAAGTGTTCCGCAAAGCTTGTTTGCCTTGCTCCTGTGCTTACCCCTACATTCCCTATTGTTCGGCTAGGGAGTAAAGGGAGCACCTTTGCGATTGTTACAATCGGGTCATCCGAACTCGTACCTTAGATGGGTGAAGCCGAAAGATAGTGCTCTTATTGTTTTCAGCTATGGTCGGCCATGACGGAAGACAAGCATACATAAATCTATTGCACACCCCTCATGGTAATCATGAGAACCCAAAGAAAGGAACCATTGGTAGAACTATTTTCTTTGAAGATGCTTCTTATGTTAAATAGTAATATAGCATAAGTTCATTGGACGCGCTTTGTCTATTATAGCCTAATGGCCCGATTGCCTAGATATTTGTAACACCTCCGATATCCTCAGATGGCTTAGTAGATAACACTTTTCGGCCCTTGGCCGAAGAGGGAGAAGCCGACGGTCGGTTAAGACGCGTTTAAAGTTCGGGCGAACACATATATGATATAAGTACTTCGGTACATACAATCATTATACATAAAATTCTTTTACCCAAGTCACTTGGGGGATCTTGAATTTGTATGAGACGCTTTATAATAAATGTCGTTTTCTTCTTGGTCGTTGCAAAGTATTTTTTCTACTACTCCTTTTTTTGGACATGAGTGTTTGGTTATTAGCCGGGTAGCGTAGTTTCTCTCTAAAGCCGCTTGAGTTTAGTTCACTAAACAGGCCTCAGAGAAACACTCTATCCTCGGGATATGGATGTTGAAGCCAAAGGCTGACCCGCTTGAAGTTTGAGAGATCGGATGTATCATGTTAAAGCACAACCAAAGCACGTGTTAATTTTAAGACCAATTTTCGGATTGGCACCAAAACACTTGATTTAGTTCGAATGTCAAAGTTTTACGTAAGTTTTTTTGGCTTTTTGAGCTTATGGCGGTTTTAAGCTATGTGTATGTTTTTAGGAGGAGGGACATCGTCTTGACCGAGGTGCCCTATGTAATAATTCAGCTCGAGAAATCCTTTCTGACCCGCTGTTTGGCATCTTCTCTGCTGACCTCCACCTCGGCGTCTCGGATATTACTCTATATGCATCAGTTTCAAATTGTGTCTTCAGTTAATAGTTGGGTTGCCCTTCTCCTGTGATTGCCTCATATGTTCCGCTTTGTTTGGCTAGGAGTGCAAAGGGAGAACCATTGCGATTGTACTTCCAGTTTAACTGGCCAAGTACCTCAGTGGATAAAGCCGAAAACTGACTATCACAATAAGCATAAACTGGTCGGCGATCCGATGACCGTATTAAGCAACGTGCCTTTCATAAAATTGGTCGGAGTGTTAACGGCTTGACCTCGTCTGATGCTGAACAGTAACTGGGGGCTAGTAACTGGCCTCCCAAACTTTAAGCTCCCATGACCAAGTGAAAGTTATAAAGCCTAGATATCTGATAGCCTCGTTTCCGCTAACACAACCACCTTTGGGCACCGAGACTTCGGCTAAGGGTTGTCTTGTTACTATAGAAACACCCTGCATAACATCTACAAAGGGGTGGAAGCCGATGATGGGCCACTCACAAATGATAAACGGTCACGGAGGAGTCAAAATAGCATATAGCATAAAAAGCATTTGCATTCAGTATACGAGTGCCGCCTTCCGTAATCATCGTTACAAAGCTATAAATATGCATCAATTTGACTTAAGATTTTAGGTAAGCCGGGTTGCCTGGCTCCTGTGCTTACCCCCTACGTTCCCGATTGTTCGGCTAGGGGGTAAAGGGAGCACCTATGTGATTGTTACTTCTGAGTCATCTGAGTTAGTACCTCAGACTGGGTGAAGCAGAAAGACAGCCATCTTAAGAAAATAATCGATCAGCAACGGCGAAAGTGAAAATTTAGGTCCACTAAGGACCACAGAGTTCAGAAACTTTCCCCGAACAAAATCCTCACTATTTTCCTCCCATATTGATCGGAGTTGAGGTTTCACGATCATGGTTAACATGATAGCCTGGGGAAAGGAACTTCTAAAAGAACTATTTCTCCCAGAAGATGTTTCTTACATAGTAATATAACATATCTCTTCGCGTACCTTTGTTTATAAAACCGATGGTCGGATTGCCTTGTTTGCCGTAAATCTTTGCCTTATAATGGCTTTATAAAGTAGGACAAACACTCGTCAGCTACTGGCCGAGGAGATTGAACCCGATGGTCGGTCATCAAAGTCTCGTACAATGCGGATCCGAGCATTAATGATGTAAAGTACTTGGATACATAGAATCATTACACATAAATTGTGTCAAACATAAAAAAATTGTGTCAAACAAATATTGGTGCTTAATTAGACCACCCGTGCCAAAATTAAGGCTCGGGGGCTATTGCATTGCCTATTCAATGCAGCAATGCAATGTGCAATATGGTTTCTGAGGAGATTTGATCCTCGGGTTGATCGGCCGCACCCAACCCGAGACTCGGAAACTACTGTGTACTGCATTTCCATCCTTGGCATATGTCGCCGAGCAAGAACTTGATCTTGAGGCCGATTTTGCAAATCGACCTAAGTCTCAAGGGCTACTGGGATCAGTGGTTTTATTTTGATCATTATTTTTCCCTTCAGGTGCATCTCGGGTTTTATCCCATCACACACCTTGAAGCTACTCGTTATACAGCTCGTCAGAGAATAAATTTCACTAGTCGGAATTAAATATCCTCAAAAAAATCAGCCTCCGGCCGGGGTGGTGCACCACCTCGGAAGCAGTCCCACATAAAGCTTGGGCGCAAGTGGCTGGCTCCATAGAGAGCATTTCCGACATTAAGCTCGGATGAATTCCATTAATTTTTTAAGGTCCACGGTAGTTTATGATACCTCGGACGCTGATCATCATTGGAGCTTAGATGTACTCCGACGTTGGAGCTCGGATGCAGTGCTGCATTGGCTCTCAAAGGCGAGGAAGTATATCATTCCGGTGCCATGAAGATCAGGCACAAATTCGGAAGGTGGTAAATGGGCAAAGAATCAAACATTATATCTCAGGTACTCCCATTAATGTTGAAACCAATGTTATCAATACCATAACTCCAGAAGAGCATATTAGGGCGACCTACTGGAACGTTTCAGACTCTGAAAAGGAATATGTTGGGGATATAACCCCGCAATATGACCCGCCCTTGGCAGCTCCGGGTCATGTTGATAGCTCGTGAGCCGGCCCAAGGGTGAGCCGTAAAGCCAATGGCCCATGAAGATAGACGGCTCATGGTGTGGGCCGCAAGGTGGCCCGAACTGAGAAGACCCGGGCGTGTAAGACGCTCGGAACTAGTTTGGACAAAGAAGATAGAGTAAGACTCGGAGAGACAATGAGACTCGGTTAAGCAATTGGAAGACCCGTGGTCCTGACCTCCTATATAAAGGCAGACCCGGGGCGACTTAGAGATCAGGTGATCGAGAACTAGGTCAAGCCTTAGCTCCCTTGTAATCGACTCAACAAGCAATACAAGCACAAGCAGGACACAGGCTATTACCTCGACTTGAGGGGCCGAACCTGGGTAAACCCATGTCGTTCGTCCCGATCAACCCCTTTGAGTCCATCACATTAGCGATGGCCTCGAATCCAAGTCCCCTCACCCAGACATCTGCCGTGATAAATCCACGACAGTTGGCGCCCACCGTGGGGCTCGCGCTTGGTGGTGTTGAGTTCTCAAAGGGCTCTCTCCTAGGGCTCGAGGGATACGTGGTCGAAAGGATGAGCAAGAGTCGCCGTGGCCGGCTCTACATCGACGATGCCGGGTAGGGGCTTGATGTTGAGTCTGTGGAGTATGGATTCCGGGTCCCGTTCGGCGGGATCCATGTTTTCATCGAAAAGGCTGATGGATCTACACCCGGGCTGGACATCTGCACCAACATCATCGAGTCGGCTCGGCGTCTCCAAACTACAAGTAACGTGCGGCCTGTTCGCGTCAATCCGGGTCAGAAGCATGTCTTCGTAGGCTTCATGCAAGGTAGGGATCTGGAAGCTTCCGGGTCATAGGAAATCCTTGTCTATTCAGAAGATGAATCTTCAAGTGGAGAAACAGAATCAATGTACCACCTCCGCAATGGTGGCTTTGGGGGTTGTGACAATGCATACTCTGAGTCGGATGACTTCGAGTCGGATGCTTTAAAAGCTCCGGTTCATGCGGCGGTGTTCATGGCCGGATCAGCCCCAGCCGCTGGTAGTACAGCTGCGGAAGCCGCCGCTTCGGGTGATAGCCCGCTGCCGCTGGCTCAAGTTCTTGTGGAGCTGATGGATGAACTTACGGCTCTCATGGCCACTAAAGTGACACCAGATAATCAAGCAGCTCGGAATATAGAGATCACACGGATCAAGGGCCGGATGGCAGAGGAACGACAAAGGATGGCTGAGCTGAAGGTCCAGATGGAAGAAGAAACAGAACGTATCAAGACAGATCCTTTCCATCTAGGGATGGAACAAAGGTCAGCAGCGGCGGTACACACGAGGAGGCATCAGTCCCATCTACCAGAGCGTTATGAAGCAAGGAATCTCTTTAATACCCCCGGCATGGGGCGAGCCGCGGGCGCACCCGAGAGCCGCCCAACGGAGCTGCCAGCGACTCATCCAGCCCAACATAACCCAATTTCACGTGAGGGCTTTCCAACACCGGCGGGTCATTATTCTAACCCAGCCGAGAACATGATAGCAGCTGCCACCCGGCTTGAGACGATCCCTATCTCGGATGAAGCACCCTTTGCGAAGGATGTGCAGAACGCCATCGGGTACTTGCATACGGCCATGACCCAGCAAGAGAGGTATGCTCATAGCCGGAGCTGCGTCCATTCAACCCCTCTTCCCAGCCGTAGCTTTAGCCGGCGCTACGAGTCACCAGCAGGTTCTAGCAGTAACCATTGCAGGGAAATTCCAATGGGTCACCGACCGCGAAGAGATACACAGGCACATGTAGACCATGCGGGAAGCCCACAAGAAGTGCTAGCTAGGCCGGCTTGCCAAGAGCCCGGGCCTTCCGTTTCCATAGGGGCAGCTATAATCCCCAAGACGGGGGGCTGCCGTGTCTATCGCCGGCTCTCCGGAGCGAGCGGTTACCGAAAGACTTTAAAGGTCCCCGCAAGGTCCCTAATTACACCGTTGATTTACCCCCAGAGGCCTGGGTGGAAAGCTATGAGCTAGCCATGAGATGTTGGATGTTAGTGAGGCGGTTTGCGCCAAGTATTTTATCATGATGCTTGAAGGCCCGGCTCGTACATGGTTAAAAGGGTTGCCACCCAATACCATTAATTCATGGGCGGAGCTCAGGGCTCGATTCATCAAAAACTTTCAAGGGACGTGCAAGTAGCCTATGACCATTGTGGATCTTGATCACTGTGTCCAACAGGAAAGCGAGTCGGCTCATCATTGGGTATGGCGGGTCTCGACAATTATCCACTCATCAGAGCAGATCACAACGGCTCAAGCGGTGTTTATTTTAGAAAAGAATTGCCATTTTTTTCCTTTAAAGCAGAAACTTGGCCGGCTCAAGCGTACGTGTCAGGACATGGGGGAGCTCATGACGGCTCTCACGAAGTACGCCGACTCAGACATCACGAAGGATCTCGGTTCTGATGAGGAAAAGGCTAGTCAAGGCAAGAAGGGCAACCAAAGCAAGGGCACAGTGAACAATGGTAACCAGAGTAAACGTAAGAATCTAGAGGCCGGGTCAGGACTGGTGGCCGACACAAATGCCCAGCAAAATTACCCCAAAGGCAACAGGAGGTTTGGGCCACCCTCGAACAGGGATAATTTTCCTCGAACATGGAAGAGATGCTTAAGCGACCTTGTCCGAATCACAGTTTGCCTGATAGACCGGCAAATCATAAATGGGAGAGTTGTTCTTTTATGCAGAGGTTCAAGCGATATGTCACACAGCCTAGCCATCGCAGGGGCGGCCCGCCAGGCAGCCCAAGACGTGATGGGTCACGCGCTGGATTTGGCTCTGGCGGTTCAGCATCAGGTCATCCGAGTCAGCATAATCATGGGGGACAGCAGCTGCATGCTAGCAATAATACTCAACAACAGCAGCAACAGCGGAATCCGTCTGGCTTTCAGAGTAATCCAAAGCATCTTAGCTCCGGGCAATACCACGTCTTCACAACTAGCCTCAATAGACTGGATCAGAAGTTGCGTAAACGGGCATCCAATGCAGTTATGCCAGCTCTTCCACAGTATCTGAAGTGGTCTGAATATGACATAACATGGAGCCGTGAAGATCACCCGCCACACGTTGATGACCCAGGGCGGCTGGCTTTGGTTGTGGCCCCCCAAGTGGGTGGATATATGTTGAAAAAGGTGCTCATGGATGGCAGCAACAGCATAAACATCCTTTATTATGACACCTTCCGGCAGATGAAGTTGCTCGACAAGGACTTAAAACCTTCATCCACTGTTTTCATGGTGTGGTGCCGGGTAAGTCAGCGCATCCGGTGGGCAGGATTTCATTGGAAGTAGCTTTTGGTGATGAATACAACTACAGAGTGGAGTCTTTATGGTTTGAGGTGGTGAAGATCAAGAGCCCTTATCATGCCTTGTCTGGACGGCCGGCTTATGCTAAGTTCATGGCTCGGCCCTGCTATGTTTATTTGCAGCTCAAGATGCCCGACTTAAACGGTACCATCATTGTTCATGGTAACCGAAACACAGCTATTGAGTGTGAAGAAGGGGATGCAGCTTACGCAGAGCCCAGTTGCGCTCAGGAGGAGCTTAAGTTTTATAAGGAGAATGTTGATCCGAAGGATATGACCCCCCTGAAAAAGCCCACCACGAAGGTTGAACTGCCCCTCAAATTTTCAACAGATGATACCAAGACAGTAGATTTCAATCCGGGCGACTCATCTAAGCAGTTCATCATTGGAGTCCATATGGATCCCAAATAGGAAAGCGCGCTCATCGAATTCATCCGTGAGAATCGGGACATCTTTGCATGGAAACCTTTTGACATGCCGGGTGTACCGAGAGAATTCGCTGAGCACAACCTTAATGTGGATCCAAAGTTTAAACTGATCAAACAGTTCCTGCGGGGGTTCAATGAGGAGAGGCGCAAGGCTATTGGGGAAGAAGTTGCCCGGCTCTTGGCTGCTGGTTTTATTGTTGAAGTTTTTCACCCGGAATGGTTGGCTAACCCAGTGTTGGTGCTCAAAAAGAATGGCACCTGGCGTATGTGTGTGGACTACACGGACCTTAAAAAGGCTTGTCTGGCTGATCCTTTTGCCCTCCCTCGAATTGATCAGATCATTAATGCTACAGCCGAATGTGAAATTTTATGCTTCCTAGATGCTTACTCACGTTACCATCAGATCAAGATCGCAGTGAAAGACCAGGAGAAGACGGCGTTCATTACACCATTTGGGGCGTTCTGTTATGTCTTTATGCCTTTTGGACTCAAGAGTTCCCAGACAACTTATCAACGGTGTGTGCAGAACTAGCTTCACAGTCAAATTTGCCGTAATGTTCATGCTTATGTAGATGACATCATGGTCAAATCCAGAAAGAAGGAGACTCTTTTGAAGGATCTAAGGGAAACCTTTGACAATCTCCTGGTCTACAAGATGATGCTTAACCCGACCAAGTGTGTTTTTGGTGTTCCAGCAAGGAAGCTTTTGGGTTTCTTGGTCTCTGAGCGTGGCATCGAGGCTAACCCAGACAAAATCAAAGCTATTACTTCTCTAAGAGAGCCGACTTGCATTAACGATGTTCAGCGCTTAGTAGGACGGATTGCTGCGTTGAGCTGGTTCATAAGCCGTCTTGGAGAGAAAGCTATCCCTTTATATCAGATGATGAAAAAGACAGACAAGTTTGCATAGAGCAAGGCGGCGGGTGAAGCACTTGAGGCGCTTAAGAAACAGCTCAGTGAGCCGCTAGTGTTAGCCGCTCTGGTTGAGAAAGAACCGTTGCTCCTTTATGTGGTGGCTAACAACAGAGCGGTCAGTGTTGCAATTGTGGTTGAGTGCAAGGAGGCTGGGAAGGAGTATCCCGTGCAAAGGCCGGTTTATTACATCAGTGAGGTCCTGACAGAATCTAAGTAGAGATATCCGCACTGGCAAAAGCTGGTATACGGATTTTTTATGGCCAACCGCAAGTTAAAGCACTACTTTCTAGGGCACCAGGTAACTGTGGTCAGTTCTGCTCCGTTGGGAGATGTTATCCAGAACAGAGAAGCCATAGGGAGGATTGCCAAATGGGCCTTAGAGCTGGGACCTCTTAATGTAAAGTATGTTCCTCGCACGGTGATCAAATCCCGAGCTTTGGTAGATTTCATCAATGATTGGATAGAGCGCCAAGCTCCCAAAGAAAAGCCAGATAATACATACTAGACTATATATTTTGATGGGTCCAAGCAGTTGGAGGGGTCCGGAGCAGGGGTTGTCCTGACATCCCCAAAGGGCGACAAGTTTTGTTACATGCTCCGGCTGATGTTCCCTTGCACAAACAATGTGCCTGAGTACGAGGCTTTGCTTCATGGTCTTAGATTAGCCAAAGATATGAATTTGAGTCGGGTCAGGTGTTTGGGCGATTCAGTAGGTTTCTGGCACTTGGGACTCCAAAGACCCACGGATGGCGGCTTATAGGCAGGCGGTTGATGTTATTGCAGGTCATTTCAAAGGGTATCAGGTACATCACATTGATCGTCGCAAGAACGAAGCGGCTGATGCTTTATCACGGCTAGGTTCCCAACGTAAGCCGGTGTCGCCTATTGTTTTTCTGGACGTCTTATATCATCCGACTGTCAAGATACCATCGGAGGAGGATTTCGCCGTTCCTGACCCGGAGGCAGAATTCGTGGCGGCTCTACATGTTATCCCAGATTGGACTATTCCTTATTTAGACTATTTAACCCGGGGCGAGTTACCAGAGGATGAAGATCTGGCTAGAAAGATCACCCGCCGTTCTAAGTCCATGACAATAATTAACGGTGAGTTGCATAAATGCAGTGTAACAGGGGTTTTTCAACGTTGTGTTTCACCAGAGGAGGGCCGGCAGATCTTGAGTGAGATCCACGTTGGAGACTGTGGGCACCATGCCAGCTCAAAATCTTTGGTGGCCAAGGCTTTCCGACATGGTTTCTTCTGGTTGACGGCTCACAAAGATGCAGATGACTTAGTCCGTAAGTGCGACGGCTGTCAGAAATTCAGCCGGCGTGCTCATGTTCCGGCTCAAGAATTAAGGATGATACCGATCACTTGGCCGTTTTCGGTTTGAGGGCTGGACATGGTAGGGCCTTTCAAGAGGTCCGAAGACAAGAAAACACACCTCCTGGTGGCGGTTGATAAATTTACCAAGTGGGTGGAGGCAGAGCCGGTCAGCAAATGTGATGCAGCTACATCAGTTCTGTTTATTAAAAAGCCAATCTATCGCTTTGGTTACCCGCACAGCATCATCACTGATAATGGTACAAATCTATCCAAGGGGGTTATGAAGAAATTCTGTGATGAAGAACATATCTGGCTTGATATATCAGTTGTGGCACATCCACAGTCCAACGGTCAAGCAGAGCGCACCAATCAGGAAATTCTAAGAGGAATTAAGCCGCGACTTATGGTTCCTTTACAATGAACGCCCGGGTGTTGGGTCGAAGAATTACCTTCCATCTTATGGAGCATTAGGACCACCCCTAATAGGTCCATGGGTTTCACGCCCTTCTTTATGGTGTACGGCATTGAGGCCGTCTTACCCAGTGACATCCGGCATGACTCACCAAGGGTGGCGGCTTACGTTGAGACAGACAACAAGACAGCATGCCGAGATGCATTGGATGCTTTGGAAGAGGCGCGAGAGTTAGCAGCAGCCCGATCAGCAATTTATCAACAAGACCTGTGCCGCTATCACAGCCGCAGGGTCAAGACCCGGACGTTCCAGGAGGGCGACTTGGTGCTCCGGCTGATTCAGGACCAGACAAATATGCATAAACTATCACCTCCATGGGAAGGACCCTTTGTGCTCAGCAGAAATCTCAGCAACGGGTCATATTACCTTGTTGATGTCCGAAACGACTCAGATACGGCGGGTCAGGAGACCCGTCGGCCATGGAGCATCGCGCATCTCCGACCTTATTTCACCTAAGGGTGTAAAGATCTACCATTGTACACCATCATTGTACATACCACAGTTATATGAATAAACAACAAAGTCTCTGCTATTTCATAAGAGAAGATTAATCAATATTCCGGTTGATACATCAACTAAGGTCGGCGAACGACAGTAGATGCCTGGTAGCCAGGCGTTATGCCACAAAATCTGGCTCAAAACAATGAGTCACAGCGAGGGCGGCTTCTCGCCTTCGGGTGCAGCTTCTAACTCGCTGGCGCTTGGCATCGTATTGCTGAACGGTGGTAGACACCTATTAAGCTGGGCATTTTTCCACAAACAAAAAACCGACTAAGGCAATTAGTCGTGGCGAGGGCGGCTTCTCGCCTTTGGGTGCAGCTTCTAGCGCCTATTCGCTGGCAGGTTATGCCGTAATTGCTGAGGGGGGCTTCTTATCGACGGGTATCGCTTCTAACACCCTATCAGTCGGCTCTATGCCATCTCCGACTAACCAGTTTAGCCGCGGTTATGAGAGGTTTTTTACCGACGGGTAGTTAACGTCTCATGACCCGCGAACGACGGCTTTCTGCCTCTGGGTAAAGCTTCTAATGCCTATTAGCCGGCCTAAGGCCATGTAAAAATAGCTAAGATAACTTAGCTGCGGTGACCATCGGCTTCCTACCTTCGGGTACAGCTTCTAACACTTATTAACTATTCTCATAGAAATCCGGCTAAGGAAAAATTATCCGCGGCGAGGGCGTCTTCTTACCTTCGGGTACAGCTTCTAATGCTTATCCACCAGCATTTACGCCATATTGTTACTTCCGGGTGTATCTTCTAAAATGCCTTATCGGCCAGGCTCTATGCCATTTCCGGCTAACCAGATCAGCTGTAATTATCAAAGAGGGAGTCACCACCTCCGGGTGTGGCTCACCTAATTTTTGGCTGCAGGTGTCTTATATGATGACAAGGCAACTGTAAATAACTCGAAGCATACAAACAGAAATGGCAGACCAAAAGCCGGATCATCTTATAAGAAAAATTTCAGACAAGTTTTCATCTAGCTATTGCACTTCGAGAGGAGATCAAAATTTCAGACAAAGTGTTTTCAGCCGTCACACGGCGGGTTAAGCTGATACACAGATCTTAAAGCTGCAGCTAGTTAGCTGGCGGGTCATCCTGCGCCGGCTCTTCTGGGGCCTTGATCTGGAGGTTGTCCAAATCCCAATTGGAGTTCGTTAGAGCCGCAAAAGAGCCCTCAAAAAAGGGTGATGGGTCAAGATCTGGAGCAAAGAGGTCCTTACTCCGAGCAGGCGTCAAATCTTTGGACTCGTATAAAGGACCCGGACTCTCTTTTGCTCCGGATCATATGCCGCTTGATAAGTTGACAGATCAACCTCCTCTGCCAAGACATAAGCTAACACCCGGGACTCTTTCATACACCGGTCGTAGTCAGCATCAGTAAACTCCGAGCCGTCATCTTTTTTTGAAGGGAAGCCCTCCATCATCTCGGCGGCTGTCAGGCCCGGAGCAAAGGCCAAAGCACGGCTGATGCCCGCAATGGCCCCTTGGCGGGCGGCTGCTTTCTTGAGTTCGGAGATCTATTTTGGCATGGTGGAGAAGAGCTCTAAGACACCCCTGAGAGTCGTCGGAATTTTCTCCTTGTATTGCACGGCGTTGATAGTGCAGCTTGCACCACAGTACAACTGCTCAGTCAAGGTATAGATGGCCTTCAACGGCAGCAGGCTATCAGAGGCCAACTGCCGGCTCCTAGGACCTGTATAAACCGGACAATTCAGATGAGTCGCTAGTCTAAGTAAAAGATGAACCATTTGAAACACAAAGTTACCATAAGCTTACCAAATAGGGCGGCTGACATTTTCCTTATGTGGCGCTTCAAGCTTTGGAGTTCATCCGCCACAGCTATCTACCGCTGGTCGGCGTCATCCGCCCGTTGGGTCAAGGCGGTCTTCTCAGAATCGGTTGACTCCTTAAGGGCGGCAAAATCAGCCTTGATTGTGGCCAGCACTTCAGAGAGAAGCCGACACTTTTCATCAGCGATGCTGCGTGCTTCTTGTTGAGACGCCAAGTTGGCCTTCAGGTCCGTCAATTGTGACCCGGCTTTGTTTAAAGCTTCCTGTGACACGTCAAAATACAGGATAAGTCGCTAGAATGGAAGACATGTCAAATAAGGAAAGTTAAAGACAAAATTATGCAAGTCTCAAAGCAGATTGCAAGCAATATGTTTGACACTTGGGGGCTAATGTATATTTGATCTTCGAGCTTACAACATAGTTCCGGCTCATCTTCATCAAAGTTAACCCGGAACTTGGGGGCTACGATATGGCTCTTAAAATTTTCTTATAATGAAAGCTCCGACTCAACGTCATCAAGTTTGAGTCGGCCCTTGGGGGCTACCATTGGCTGTTCACGTTATCTATAGTGAAGATCCAACCCAACTCTAACATGTTGAGCCGGCCCTTGGGGACAAAGGCCTTGGTTTTTCTACGGAGGATCAGGAAAGACCCGGTTCACCTCTTAACTAGATTGAACCGACCCTTGGGGGCTAAGTAAGGTTATAGCAGCAAGAGGAATACCTCATATTTTGTCTTCATCAAAGTAACCAGCCGAAGCTCCAGATCTCGGCTGGTGGTAAGCTGGTTTGTATACCCGGCACGGAGTTCTTCGGCCGTCATCTTCTCAAAGGAAGAGTCGAAATATAGCTTCTCAGAGGCCTCAATAGACTCTTTATGCCCGATCAGCACA
The DNA here is from genome assembly GCA_022496015.1 of Hordeum marinum. Lineage (NCBI taxonomy): Eukaryota > Viridiplantae > Streptophyta > Magnoliopsida > Poales > Poaceae > Hordeum > Hordeum marinum. Next base: position 416,467,410 of record CM039675.1, read on the forward strand.
TGAGCCGGAGGGGACTGGAGAAGAACCGGTGATCATAACCTCCGGGGTTGCAGTGGCCTTGGCAGGACTTGGTGGCTTTGAAGGACCCCTTAGAGGGCTCTCCGGGATGATATCTTCAGCAGCTGGCTCAGTAGAAACAACTGGCGTATCCACATCCGGTTGTGGCTCCTCAGGTTGTTCCTGGTCCGGCTCTTCAGTGGCAGGACTGGGGAGGGCTTGTTGGTCTTCCGATGCTTGGCTTGAGCACTGCAAGATAGAAAAGTGAGAATCCAAAGGATGTTACTACCCTACAAAGAACTGGATATTATAGTGTAAAGACTCTTACAGCGGGTTGATCTTCGGAGGCGGCAGAACGGTCGCCGAAGAGTCGCCGGAGGAGGGCGACTTCTGAGATGAAATTCAAGAAGGTTGAGACGGCACTAAGGTTATAAAGAGAATTGAATCAAACAGGAAACACATACCTCAGCAGGGCGTTTCTTCGGAGCTGGCGAATTCGGCAAGCCGTACATAATCTTAGTAGAGCCGGCGCTCCGGGTCTGGCGACGTTCAGCCTATTGTCGCTTTTTCAAAAGAAAATCGGGAGCCAGGTAAGCAAGAGGATGAGAAATAGGAACTTTTATGGCAACCCGCCGCAGCTTTCGGTGAACAAAATATTCTGAGCTAGAAGAGACATAGTTTACCTAAGGGGCATTGGCATGGCTGGTCTCCACTTCATCCTGTGAGAAAAACAAGCATTAGTAAAACAGGAAGGCAAAGAATCAAGGAAACAACTAAAATTTTACCTCTGAGCTGGATGACCGTGGCGGGTCGAACCACTGCTCTCGCGAGGCGTGTTTCTTTGGCTTCTTGGCTAGGGCCTTCTTCTCGAGCTTCTTCAGAGGAGGGACGTAATCCTTCTTCTAGAAATCAGCATCGGCCTGCGAAAATAACTCGGAGAATAATAAATCAGCAAGGTACAAGCAACATCCAAGAGACGGATGGGAAAGAAGTTAACTCACATCTGGAACCGGATTGTTGACGCTGAAAGGCGCTAGGCCAATGGCGCTGCATGAGCCGGAGGCTTCATGAACAAGGCTTCGGATGACAGTGGTAATGTCATCCTCTGTCAAGGTTGAGTTGCTGAAGCACAAGGAGCTGTCATATTTGCCTTCATATTCAGACATAAGCCGGCTTCTACGGCTTAAGGGCATAATCTGCCGAAATCCAGCAGCGAATCAAATCCAGACCGGTCAAACCGTTGGCCATGAGTGCCTTGATCTTGGCGTGAGCCGGCTCATACCTGGCACGCTCTGAAACTGAGAGCCGGCCAGGAAGCTCTGAGTCTATCCTGAGCCGGGAGGGGCGATAACCCGGCAATGGGCGCTCATCTTTAGGAGAGGTGTCCTTGCAGTAGAACCAAGTCTTATTCCAATCCTTTGGATGACTCAGCATCTGCGCAGCCGGAAAAATGATGTCTCTGCGTGGTTGAATGGAAATACCTCCAAGTTCCAGACTCGGACCGCCTTTCATTTCGGTTTGGCGGTTGGCATAGAAGAACTCTCGAAACAATCCCACAGATGGCTTGATTTGCAGGAAGGCTTTGCAGAGCACTTGGAAATTGCATATGTTTGAAACGGAGTTGGGGGCCAAGTCTTGAGGGTGAGGTTTGTACAAATGGAGAATGTCATGGAAAAATTTAGAGCCAGGCGGCACGAACCCTCGCTCGATATGGTCAAAGAAAACCACTACCTCGCCTTGTTGGGGAGAGGGCCGGGTCTTGTCACCTGGAACCCGCCAGTGAAGGATCTCCTTGGGAGGAAGACTGCCCGCGTCAACAAAATCCGCTAAGTACTCTTCTGTGACGCTAGAGCTGACCCAGTTGCATGAGTTGGAAGCACGGGACATGGCGGCGGCTTAAAAACTGTGCCAAATTAAAGACACGGTGAGTTAAGAGAAAGCAATATCTATGACGGCTTACGATTTTAAGGGCTCTACTAATACTACGCCATAGTCCGGCTAATGAGAGCCGGAGAGGTTTGGCGGTTCAACAAGGAAAGGAGGAGCGAAAATCGGCTAAGTCCTGAAAAAACAAGTTTCACAAACTACCGCTGCAATTAAGGATCTACAAAAATAGGAAAATAGGTTTTTATTTCCAGACCTAGCGAAGAACAGACGAAAGAGAAAAGAATGAGACAAAGTTGTGACGGTCTATGCATTGCGCACGGCTCCGTTGTGCGCGGTGGCACGACAGAGCCGCACGCTAAAGACGTCGACGGTGTCGGAATACCCTAACAGTGGTGATGGAGGCACACGGGCGGCAGCGGCGGATGTTCCCATAAACCCTACTAGGGCGGTGATGGATCTAAAGGAAGAGCTAGGACTCACCGACGATGGAGCGATGGACACAGAAGAGGTTCTGGTACGAATCAGGTTGATTCAGCGGCCTGGTTGGTGAAGCTACGGAGATGGTGCCGGAGGATGAGTACGCTGGAGCGACGACGACAGGAGGAAGAAGAAGAAGAATGAGCGGGAGAAGGAAGGTCTCCACCCGCACAAGTCTTATTTAAATAGGAGACGAGGCAAGCACGAAAATCTAGGTGATGGAAATGATTTGACCGAAGTGGATGCCTCGATTTTCGGGTTGACCATTAATAAAAGATTCGGTGATACGTCAACATATCTCGTGATGTCACGCCGGGTCATCATCGGGCGAATCACCAAAGAGCAGAAGATAAAGGATGAAGTGAGCAAGCTCAATTCAACCTGGGGCCTAATGTTGGGGATATAACCCCGCAATATGACCCGCCCTTGGCAGCTCCAGGTCATGTTGATGGCTCGTGAGCCGACCCAAGGGTGAGCCGTAAACCCAACAGCCCATGAAGATAGATGGCTCATGGTGTGGGCCGCAAGGTGGCCCGGACTGAGAAGACCCGGGCGTGTAAGACGCTCGGAATCAGTTTGGACAAAGAAGATAGAGTAAGACTCGAACAGACAGTGAGACTCGGTTAAGCAATTGTAAGACCCATGGTCCTGATCTCCTATATAAAGGCAGACCCGGGGCGACTTAGAGATCAGGTGATCGAGAACTAGGTCAAGCCTTAGCTCCCTTGTAATCGACTCAACAAGCAATACAAGCACAAGCAGGACGTAGGCTATTACCTCGACTTGAGGGGCCGAACCTGGGTAAACTCGTGTCCTTCGTCCCGATCAACCCCTTTGAGTCCATCACATTAGTGATGGCCTCGAATCCAAGTCCGCTCACCCGGACATCTGTCGTGATAAATCCACGACATAATAGGTACGTGGTACGGTAAGTAAACCGACTCCAAAACTTTCCCCATACCAATTTTACTCAGTTTTGGAATATTTTAAAAATTAGGAAAATGAAAAGTAGTCCGAAGGACGCACAGGGAGGCGACAAGCCCCTAGGCGTGGCCAGGTGGAGGCGACAAGCTTTCTAGGCGCGGCCACCCCCTGCCACTCCTAGGGGGCTTTTCACCACCCCATGCACCCTCCGGACTCCGTTTTCTTATGGTACACCCCTTCGGGTCAGAAAAAATACATTATATAATATCCCGAAGGTTTGCACTTTCGTATCATGACAATACCTCCTATTTTCGTTTTGAGCTGTTTCCGCATCAGATTTAGAGCAAGATGTTGTCCCAAGAGTCTAATGGGAGAGCTACATATCGCATTAGCTTGCCAATCACAAGCTCTATGGGGACCTAGATCCTTATGTATTATTCTCGGAGGAGGAACAAGAAGACAAGTACACAGAAGAAAGCTCAGATGAAGAGGAGACTCCTATGCCTGAACTGGGAGACATGCACGTGGAGTTCAGGAAATCAAGCCTCCCGAACGCAAGAAGAAAACCCAAAGTTCTATTTATTCCTTCTCGTTTTCTGTAGGAGAGTACAGAAGAATTATGTCAAAGGATATTGAAGCTCGAGCAGGAAGTAGATGACCTGAGGGAACAAAATTTCATGCTTAAGAGGAAATTGGACAAGCTTCCAACCTCATCAACTACTCCACCACCATCATCTCGGAAGAAGGACACCTAATCACATGGGTATGTGCACTCCCCTTGGCTTGTGCCAAGCTTGGGGGAAGCGCCCCAGTATCGTATCACCATCACACCTTTTCCTTTTTCCTTTTTCTTGTTTTTCTTAGTTCGATCCTTTTTTATTTTGTTTTGATCTAGTAGAATAAAGTGTTAGTATGATCTACCTTTTAGTTTTTGCTTTTGCTCCCCTTATGTAAGCAAGTCCAAGAGTTATATAATATTAGGTAGTTTTGATGAGAGGGCTTTGCTAGATTACTATGCTCTTTAGATTAATGAATAAAGAATAATAGAATAAAGAAAAGAGTATACATAATGATCTTATGGGGAGTGATGACTTCACGTATAAAAAGTATGTCGATTGAAATTTGTTGGGAGTTAACAAACATAGTAATTGGTTATTGGTGCAATTGAAAAGGAAGTGATAAAGAAATATAGTTTCACATATAAATATATTATCTTGGACATCTTTTATGATTGTGACCACTCATTAAAATATTACATGCTAAGAAGTTGATGTTGGACAAGGAAGACAACATAATGGGTTATCTTTGCTTGCCTCCGGATAGAAGTTATATGGTTTTAGATCCTCCAACATGTAGTGCTTGCTCCCACCTCATAGTAGCCAAAACTTCTGCACCAAGTAGAAATACTACTTGTGCATCCAAACACCTCAACCTAGTTTTGCCATGAGAGTCCACCATGCCTACATATGGATTGAATAAGATCCTTCAAGTAAGTTGTCATCGGTGCAAAAAAAGCAATAAAAATTTCTCATAAATGTGTGTGATCTTTTATTGTAAGGGAAATAAGCATTGTACGAACTTGTGATAGTAAAGAAATACAAGTGACAGACTGCATAATAAAGGTTGCTATCACAAAGGGCAATACAACACGGCGTTCCTCTGTACTAAGGGTTTGTGCATCCCAAAAAAAAGTGCATGACAACCTTTGCTTCCCTCTACGAAGGGCCTATGTGTAACTTCTACTTTTTAAGTACTTACCTTCACACAAGAGTCATGGTGATCCTCACCACTTCCTATATTTCGCCTCTCTCTTGGTAAGCATTATGTGTTGGGGAATGATCTAGATGCATATATGCACTCGGATGTGGGTGATCATGAGTTATTATTGCTGACATCACCCTTGAGGTGAATAGTTGGGAGGAAAAACTATAAGCCCCTATGTTTCTCTATGTCTGATTGAAGCTTTGATCTCATGGGTACCGCGTGAGTGTTAGCAATTGTTAAAGACTAAAACATGATTGAGTATGTGGGTTTGCTTCACAAGCACTTATATTGACTCTTTCCTATGTTATGATAAATTGCCAATTGCTTCAATGACTAAGATCCTAGTTTGTTTGTTGTCAATAGAGTTCTTGGTTCATACATTATCTTGTGAATGAAATGTTACTCTAGCATAAGAAATATACAATAAGTATGTCTGTTCTAAAGATGTTCATGATGCCCTCATATCCGTATTATATTTTTATCGACACCTCTATCTCTAAACTTGTGGACATATTTATCGATCTCGGCTTTCGCTTGAGGGCAAGCGAGGTCTAAGCTTGGGGGAGTTGATACGTCCATTTTGCATGATGCTTTTATATTGATATTTATTGCATTACGGGATGTTATTACACATTATGGTACAATGCTTACGTCATTTCTCTCTTATTTTACAAGGTTTACATGAAGAGGGAGAATGCCGGCAGCTGGAATTTTGGATTGGCAAAGGAGCAAATCTGAGATACCTATTCTGGACAACTCCAAAACTCCCAAAAATTTATGGAGAATTATTTTGGAATATATAAAAAATACTAGGCGAAACAGATACATGAGGGGGCCCGCCAAGAGGTGACAAGCCTGCCAGGCGCGTCCACCCCCCTGGCCGCGCCTAGCAGGCTTCTAACCCACCTGGCAGGCCCCCGAGACGCCCATATTCTGCTATATGGAGGGTTTTTACTTGGAAAAAAATTCAAAAGAGAGCTTTCGGGACGAAGCGCCGCCATCTCGAGGCGGAACTTGCACGAAACCAATCTAGAGCTCCGACATGGTTGTTCTGCCGCGGAAACTTCCCTCTCGTAGGGGGAAATCGAAGCCATCGTCATCACCAATGATACTCTCATAGAGAGGGGGTCAATCTCGATCAACATCTTCATCAACACCATCTTGTCAGGCCCAAGATGCGATCCTATCCTTATTTTGGCATGTGGGCCTCGACAGGGATAGAAGCGCATCTCGTCGTGTTGCAAGAATGGATATCATAACAAGTACATTTACAGAAGAGATGAGCATATGGAATTGGCTTACACTCGCCACAAGCTACATCAAGATCACATCAATACAACAACACTACTCAAACATCATACTGAAGAGCAGGGCCCGACTACGGACGAAAACAAACGAAAAAATGACATCCATCCTTGCTATCCCAGGCTGCCGCTTGGGACCCATCCTAGATTGATGAAGATAAGAAGAATTCCAAATCAAACAAAGCATCGCTCTCACATCAATTCATCACATTACCTGTACCTGCAACTGTTGTTGTAGTAATCTGTGAGCCACAGGGACTCAGCAATCTCATTTCCAAGGGTATCAAGACTATTAAATCTTAATGGGTGAGGTATGATTAAGTGGTGAGGCTGCAGCAAGCAACTAAGCATTTATTCGAGTGGCTAACGTACGAATACAGGAAGTAAAGTATGGTGGTCTACGAATAATGAACGTGAACTAGTAATGATCACTAAGTGATCCTGAACACCTACTTACGTCAAACGTAACACCACCGTGTTCTCTCTCGGAGAAGGACTCACGAGAAGAGACAGTCATGGTTACGCAGACAGTTGGTGTATTTTATTAGAGTTTACTTCAAATTTTCTATGACGGGGTGTTAAACAAAATATCCAAGTTTGCCACATAATCGCGGGCATGGCTTTCCGAAAGATTTAACCCTGTAGGGGTGCTCCAACTCATCCATCACAAATTAACCACACACAGTGGGAATAATCTCGACCACGGATCTCGTGGTCTTCCTAGGCAAATCCATAGGAAATCCGCCACCCCGAGATAGCCCGAAGAATAATCAGAATTCCTCACTCAAGACATTCGAGAAAGGTAAAACAAATCCAACAAGGCCGCCCGGCGTGTCGACGATCCCGATAGGAGCCATGTATCTCGTTCTCAGGACACGATGGATTGTCCAAACTTCCGGTAGGCCAGTCGCGGAGTTTCCCCTGGTAGCCACCGATGGTTGACAGGTTGGACTAACACTCATGAGGAGCACTGGCCCGGGGGGTTTATTAATTATCCACGGGGTCCGGAAAGTCCCTATGCAAGTTTATTAGTTATTAGGCAAATGTAGTACCAATGTTGTGTCTTCCCAGACAAGCTTTATCCTAAAATCAAAATCAACGGGGTGCCCATAACAATCCCGAGCATGTTAGGAGCACTCAGTTATGGAACATAACACCGGTTCACAAGTAACTAGTGGTGGCAAGAGTGGAACAAAACACTGAGCAAAAGGCCAGGCCTTCCACCCTTTACCAAGTGTATAAGTGCATTAAATTAAATAGCAATAATATTGTGATAACAAAAGAATATCCATGTTGTCACATGGAAGCAATTGCACCTGCAGCTAGAAACGCTATAAGAAGGGCTGAGCAAGCGGTAACATAGCCAAACAAAGGTTTGCTCGGAGGTGGAGGTTAGAGGCTTATCATGGCAATGTTGGGAGGCTTGAAAAATAAGTGGTAGGTAGCAAGACATAACGATGTAAGAGAGACAACTACCATAGCAATGATAGTAGTGGTATCCAGGGAAATGTGTCATCTTTTCTGAGATCCTGCTTGGAAGAAGAACGAGTCCATGAAGAAGACGGGCCAACGTAGTCAAACGAATCCTCACACACCGAACACTTTTGGAACTCTATAGATAAGGGACAATCCAAAAACAACAATCAACACATGATACAAAACATATGCATGACATGATGCGCAAACAAATATGATGCATGTCCGATTTAGATATGCTAGGCATGGCAAATCACATCAAACAACTACTACACATTAAAGTGAAGCTCAATATGCAACGAGTTCCATATTGATGAAATTCCATGCTTGAGTTACTTAGTTCATTCCCGTTTAGGTACACATCAATGTTAAATGTTGTTAGACATGGCAAGAGGTGAAGCATGAACAACTATATCATATAGGCATTTTAAATGGGCCCGGAAGCAACATATAGCATATTCGAAACGACCCCACATGCATATTATGAATTTGTTCCAGATCTGTACTAAACATGTTTTATATTTATTACACATGAAAATAAAGTGTGGCATGAGATTCTACATGTTTTTCTAGTCAAGTTACATATATAAAACATTTGCATCGGAGCTACGGTTTAAAAGTTATGAAATAAATCATTTTACATGGCATTTACGCAAATTACATGAAAACAGCAAGTTAAACATTTTAAACACATGTGAGAGTTGTATATTATGAATCTACACAAAATTCTAGTCATCTTACATATATAAAGTTTTCTCATATGATGCACGGTTCTCGAGTTATTAAATGCATGAGTTTTTAGGAGTTTTTATGTAAATCTGAAATTCAGCGGATATTGGCCTATTCGCATTAGGGAAAAACCACATGGGCCAAATCTGGAGTACCCCAACAATAGCACATGGGCGCAAGATAACTAAACAGTGCACGGGCGAGAAATAGCAAAAGAGCGCGCGATGAGCTCACCCATGGGCTTCGGCCCAGTCTAAGGGGCTAGGCGCTCGAGCTTCGGCTGGGCCTTGGGCGCACAGGTGGCCCATGCGAGCGATGTGCTGGTTGGGGTCGAGGCTTCAGTGCGGTCAACAGGGTTGACCCACTCCTCCTGCTTGCACAGGAAACAGCAGGGGTGGTTGGTGGCCAACGGGCAGTTCCGGCGACGGGGTCAGGCTCCGACGAGTTCCGGTGAGCGGATCTGACGGATCCGGGGTGGAGGGACCCATTCCCGGCAGTGGCTAGCACAAACGACGGAGGGGCAAGGCATCCATGGCGATTCCTGTGAGGTCCAAAGAAGAACGAGGTGAGAGGGAGAGAGAGCTGTAGCGACCCGACCTGAAAGGTCGAATCTCCGGTGTTTCCGTACCATCCCAAGATCATACTGGTACACACACGGTACATCAATGTATATATCAAAGGGAAATCACATAGCTTTATTAATCGAAATCTCATATCGAGTCCTTTATTACAATAAGGATTACAATAAAGTGGCTAAAGGCCAACTCATGGGAATAACTAATCTTGCGGAAGCTTCAAAGGTAGTTGAGTCCATCTGACTCCAAGGACATCTCACCAAGCGTAGAGCGTATCCTCACTCCTGGTCGGAAAAGTACTCTGCAACATGATACGTTGTAGCCGTGTAGGTCAGCATATTGAATATGCCGGCAATGTCACAAAAGAGGGGGTGTAAAGTAATCATCTATTCTATATGCATATTTGGCAGGTGGGTAGTAAGTTTTGCATAAAGCCAAAAAAAATTCTACAACAAGAGGGGGCAAAATATTATTACTACAATGTTGGTTGATTAATGAGATGGTTCCACCAACCAATTCTCATACCCAAGTTGTCATTAATACCCTCATCAATGTAATTATTTGTGTTGAGAATTCCAGATAGTTTCAGTTCCTTTGGCTCAAGTTGTCCATGACCGTGGACATGGCTAATCGATTAGGTTTTGGTACTCTGCAGAGTTTTGCACACGTTCCCCACAAGATTTGATCGCCTCCGTTGGATTTCTCGCACTTCAGGGTCTTTGAGAAATGGATGACCAAAACATGGTCTTCTAAAGGGTTTCCCTGGGACTCTGTCGGTGCCCATCCTTTCCTACCGTTCTTCTACATCTCGTAGCACCGCCTGTCCAGGGTCACCATGATATCCAACCAAGCCAGAGCCCATAATGGCTTGTGGCTGTGCAGGTAAGCCTTGGGTCTTGAAGCATCCATCCATCTCTTTGTGCCTGGGTGGACCTTTCCGCGTGAATACTGGCACTTCTCCAACAACACCTAGGCTAACCACTGGTTTCTCCAGGGCGTCGTTCAATCATCATCCACCCAGAGGTATGTTGAAAACTCGGAGTCTTGAAGTCTTGATCATCTTGTAGGTCTTGAATTTATTATCTCACAACTCTCATGAATCACACAACCAACCCCGTCTACTAATAGCATAGCAAAATTAAATAAACGTTTCCCGAGGCCAATGTGTCAAAGGGTTGAGGGGTGCCTACCACATGATACTACATCAAGTAACCAAGTTTCCAAATTACCTACTTTGCATGCAATTGGGGAGGTGGTAGAAATAATGCAATAAAAACATGGGTAAATATGGTCAAAGTGACTTGCCTTGCTGACGATCCTCGTACTAAAGTGACTCTAGATAACAAGCTTCGCACTCCGGATGATCTAACGAATCAAACAAAACACACAATAAGCATAACCACAAAACAATTCACACAACAGCAAGGTAAACAAATACTTCAACAAACAAATGCACAATCAAAAGGAAGAATCACTCAAAGTATAAGACTAAAAATTTTGGTGTCAAATCTCTACTAAGACATAACAAGACAAAAATTTGTTTTGAACAACTAGCCATTTAGATAACAGAAAAGTAAATACAAAATTTTTATTAGAAAATAGAAGTATTTCTTTATAAAAAAATTGTGCAAAAAGAGTTACTACAAAACATTTTTCTAAACAATACTAAAGGTGAAAACAAAATTTACCTATTTAAACTAGAGCACAAAACAAAATAAAATATTTTTATTATCAGAAAATAATTCACCTAATGTTGAACAACAGAACTAAAGAAACTACAATAAAAAGTTAAACCAAAACAAAATAAAAGTAAACTAAAATAAAGCAATTCAAATAAACACTAAGAAGAAACTAAACAGAATATCTTTTTACTAAAAAATGTAATTTAAATTATCTTAAAGAAATCTCAAACAATGCTAGATGATAGACCTAACTAATACAAAACAGTGGCAAAAAGATTCACTCAAAAATAAATTGTTAAACTCTAGTTATACAGATTTTAGTAATTTAAGAAAATTTGGTTAGATTCAAAATTTAAAGTTGAAATTTGAAATCTAAGACTACAGGATGAAGCTACATGAAGTTTGTGACCAAATGCAAAAAGAATCAATTAAAATTACTAATTAGTTTAAAAGTTACAACTAAAACAAAAACAGAAAACATTCTGTTTTCTAAAACAAAACAGAAAAGAACAAAAATTCCTAGCGAACGGACAGGGCTACATGGCGGCTTCCTATTGGTTGCTAGCGCGTGCACGTGGGTGTTTGCGGGCGGACGACCGAAACTTAGAAGAAAACATTTCGGTGTTTTAATCCTTCTAATCTGGCGCGTTGGATCTAGATCTGACGGCTATGGGGGTGCGGTGGCTTACAGAGGGGGGGTCGAGGTTTTCCGGCGAGGTCGATGGCTACCGGACGTCGGAGGTGGTCGGAGGCGAGGGTGTGGTGGTCAGGGGCGGCATCCGAAATGCTTAGGCGACGGCGGCGAAGCTCCAGCATCGATTGGTGGCGTCGGACGAGGTTGGGGACGATGGAGGCGACGGACTCGTGCTCGGAGAGCTTCCGTCGTTGACCAAACTCCGGTGAGGTGGAGCGGTGGCGTTTGTGGGCATGGGCAGGGGCGCTCGGGTGTGGAACGAAGAGCGGAGAAGGCTGGGGCTTTTATAGGCTAGGTGCAGGGTCGGGAGAGGGAGAGAGGAGCGAGATCAGTGAAGGAGGGATCTCCAGCGACGTCGACAATGCGAGGAGGGAGACGAGCGCGCTGATGGTGCTGTCGGACGGTGGGTCCCGCGTGTCAGTGAGAGTGGGAGCGGGATCTGCGCGTCGGTGACCGATCCGAAAGGATCTCGGGAGTAAAGGCTGGTGGGCCGGCCGGTTTTCTCATTAAACGCTTTAATTCGTTTCGTTTTCTATTTTCCACAGCATTTAAAACCCCTTTAATGCATTCAAATATTTTCCAAACATGGGGAATATAAATATCAAAATGAACACGGGAATAAATGCTATTTAATGAACATTTTTCCTCTGTCAAAATGAATACTTTAAAAATGTATTTTCAGAAAATGCCTAATTGATTTTAAATTCTTTTGAGATAAACTTTCAAATAAACCCCTGGTTTTATTGTTCAAATAATTCACCAAGATGCCCCTGGTGTGGAGTGTCATGTTACTCCTCTCTTTTTTTGAATAATTCTAGAGATTTTCAAATAGTGGAAACAAGTATATGGAGAAAATGAAATGGCCTTTTAGAATTTCAAAAGAAGAACTTCAACAATTCATGTCATTCAAGCAATGTGATGATGATGCATAGCTATATTTCATAACATTCCAAAATGAAATTTTGGGATGTTACAAACCTACCCACCTTAAGATGAATCTCGCCCTCGAGATTTAGGTTGGCTAGAAAATAGGTGCGGGTGGTCTCTACGAAGATCTTCTTTGCGTTCCCAGGTGGCTTCTTCCTCGGTGTGGTGACTCCACAGAACCTTACAAAACTTGATGGTCTTGCTATGGGTAACTCTGTTGGTAGTCTCGAGGATTCTGACAGGCTTCTCCTCATAGGTCAAGTCACTGTCAAGTTGTATGGCCTCTAGGGGCACTGTGTCTCTCAAAGGAATATCAGCCATCTCAGCATGGCATTTCTTTAGCTGGGAAACATGGAAAACATCATGAACTCCGGACAATCCTTCCGGCAATTCTAGCTTGTATGCAACTTCGCCTCTACGTTCAAGAATTTTGTAGGGGCCTATGAATCTGGGTGCTAACTTTCCTTTAACACCAAACCTCTTGATTCCTCGAAGTGGGGACACACGAAGGTATGCTCGGTCTCCCACTTCATACCTCACCTCCTTGCGTTTGCTATCAGCATAGCTCTTCTGCCTGGATTGGGCTATCTTGAGTCGGTCTCGAATCAGTTTGACCTTTTCTTCAGAATCTCGGATAAGATCGGGACCAAAAGTTTTCGGTCTCCAACACCACCGCACATCAATGGTGTTCTGCACCTCCTTCCGTATAAAATGAGCTACCTTGGTCAAGCGATCGACCACTACCCAGATGGAATCATAACCTAAACGGGTCCTGGGTAATCCTGTGATGAAATCCATACCAAGCTTATCGCATTTCCACTTGGGTATCGGTAAAGGTTGGAGTAACCCTACTGGTTTCTGATGTTTCGCCGTTACTCGGTGACAAACATCACATACTGCAACATGTTTGGAATATCCTTCTTCATACCTGTCCACTAGTAACTTTCCTTCAAATCCAGGTACATCTTGGTGTTGCCTAGGTGTATCGAGTAGGGTGAACCGTGGGCTTCTTGAACTATCAACTTCCTGAGCTCTGGGTCATTGGGCACATAGATTTGGTTCTCAAACCGTAAAGTACCTTGTTCATCTTCACGAAAGTCTTTAGCTTTTCCATCCTTCATTCTCTGCTTTATATTAGCTACCTCCTTGTCCGATTGCTGGGCTTCACGAATTCTTTCGGTTAAGGTGGACTGGATTTCTAGTGTGGCAACATATCCTTTTGGAACTATCTCTAGCCGGAACTCTCTGAGATCATCGGCTAACTCCTGGGGTAATCCTCCCGCTATGAGTGTGTTCACATAACTTTTCCGACTCAATGCATCTGCTACAACATTTGCCTTTCCTGGATGGTAATGCAGTCTCATGTCATAGTCCTTGATTAACTCTAGCCATCTCCTGTGTCTGAGGTTCAACTCCTTCTGTGTGAAGATATACTTCAGGCTTTTATGATCAGTGTAAACATCACAACTATTTCTGATAAGGAAATGTCTCCAGGTCTTGAGTGCGTGCACTACGGCTGCTAGTTCCAAATCATGGGTGGCATAGTTCAACCCATGAGGTCGTAGCTGTCTGGATGCATAGGCTACAACTTTTCCCTCCTGCATGAGTACTCCTCCGAGTCCTTGATGTGATGCGTCACAATAAACCTGGAAATCCTTCTGAATATTTGGCAGAATCAACATTGGGGCTGTGACCAAACGCTTCTTCAACTCCCGGAAACTAGCTTCACATCCCTTAGTCCAAATATACTTAGACTCTTTCTTCAACAACTCTGTCATGGGCTTGGCAATCTTTGAGAAATTCTCAATGAACCTCTGGTAATATCCGGCAAGTCCGAGAAAACTGCGGATCTCCTTAACTGAGGTGGGTGACTTCCACTCAGTGACCGCTTCAACCTTAGTGGGGTCTACTGCTATTCCTTCTCCGGAAATAACATGTCCAAGGAATCCGACTTCCGTCAACCAGAATTCGCATTTACTGAACTTGGCATATAACTGATGCTCTCTAAGGTTCTCCAAAACTAAACGCAAGTGTTCCTTGTGTTCTTCCTCGCTCTTGGAGAATATCAAAATTTCATCGATGAACACCACGACAAACTTGTCCAGATATTCCATAAACACTTTGTTCATCATATTCATGAAGTAGGCAGGAGCATTAGTCAAACCATAAGACATGACTGTATACTCATATAAGCCATACGTTGTGGTGAAGGCGGTTTTGGGTATATCTTGTTCACGAATTTTTAATTGGTGATACCCTGATCGAAGATCAATCTTGGAGAATACTTTGGCTCCCACTAGTTGATCAAATAAGTCATTAATCATCGGCAGAGGGTACTTGTTCTTGATAGTCACCTCGTTCAATGCGCGATAATCGACTACCATCCTCAAGGTTTTATCCTTCTTCTCTACCAAAAGAACTAGGGCTCCCCAAGGTGAAGAACTTGGGCGAATATACCCTTTGTCGAATAACTCCTTAATCTGCTTATTGATTTCTACTAAATCATTTGCGGGCATCTGATATGGTCTCTTGGAAATTGGGGCTGTTCTTGGTAGTAACTCTATCAGAAACTCAATCTCTCTATCTGGTGGCATGCCTGGTAATTCCTCTAGGAATACATCTCGAAAGTCTTGTACCACCGACACTTCCTCCTGAACCACTCCTGTGAGGGAATTTAACCGAGCACTCATCTTTGTGCGTCGGGATACATACTTAATCCTCTTGTTCTCTGGGGTGGTGAGTAAAATAGACTTGCTGGGGCAATCAAGGTTTCCTTCATACTTGGTCATCCAATCCATGCATAGGATTACATCCAATCCTTGGGATTCTAAGACGATGAGGTCGGTGGGAAAAACATGGTTTCCTATATGGAGTTTCAATGCGTGGCATCCTATCCCTGCCATCATCATACCTCCTCGGGAATTGACCTTAATGGGCCGACTAAGGGTTCTGGTGGGTAAACCATACTTTTCCACAACTACCCTTGATATGAATGAATGAGTTGCACTAGGATCAAAAAGTACCATAACTGGACGTGAATGCAATAAAAACTTACCAACCACAGTCTCGGGCTGATCATAGACTTCTTCCACATCAATGTGGTTCACTTGAGCACGGGGAAAAGGGTTTGGCTTCTTAGCTGCGGAGTTGTCGTTGCTGTTGCCGTTTCCATTTCCCTGCTTGTTCTGGGGGCATTCAGTGGCATAGTGCCCTGTCTTCTGGCACTTGAAGCAGGTGATATGGTTCAGATCCTTCTGAACTGGGGCGGGACGGTGCTGCTTGCCATTCCCACTTCCATTGCCATTCTTGAAGTTGCCATTGTTGGGACGATTATTCCCATTTCCTGCATGGTTGTGGCCTCCATGGTTATGCACGTGATGAGTGTGTCCTCCATACTTACCGGCCCCTGATCCGGTATTCCCTGAGTACGGGGAGTAGCAGGGCTTCTATTGAGCTCTAGAGTTAGACTTCCCCTGTCCATACTTCCTCTTGCGGTTTTCAATTTGCTGATGCTTCCCTTCCAAGATGAGGGCCTTGTCTACCAGCTCCTGGTAGTTGTTGAAAGTAGCCACCATCAGCTGCATGCTCAACTCATCGTTGAGTCCTTCCAAGAACTTCTCTTGTTTGGCTGCATCTTCAGCCACATCTCCTGGAGTATAACGAGCCAACATGCTGAATTCATCCACATACTGGGCCACGGAGCGGTTCCCGTGGCGTAAGTTGCGAAACTCACGCTTCTTCAGACTCATGGCTCCAGCTGAGACATGAGCGGTGCGGAAAGCTAGCTTGAACTGCTCCCAAGTCACACCAGCAATGGGGTACGTGGTGGTGTAGTTCTCCCACCATGAAGCTGCTGGTCCCTCTAGTTGATGGGCGGCAAAGCGCACCTTTTCAGCCTCAGTGCATCCAGCGGTGATGAGTTCCCTCTCCATCTTGCGGAGCCAATCATCAACCACAACGGGCTCAGTGCTGCTAGAGAAAGTTGGTGGATTCAGCCTCAGAAAGCAGGTGAGGTTGTCGCCCTGAGGTTGAGGGTGGTTGTTATGGTTGTTGGTCTGGTTCTGGATCAACAGCTGCATCAGGGCATTCTGCTGCTAGAGAAGTTGTGTGAGTTCCGGCAGGAAGGTGAAATCGGGCTCACGTCGTGGAGGCATCTTGCTGTTTTTAGAGGGATGAGAGCTAGAATAGAACAAGGGCCTAAAAGAAAATTTCACTGCCCATATGCAATGCAACAACATTTCACACCAAACACTCATTCATTTATTCAACTCAAGGTTCAAACATCGAGATACAAGTCTCAAATCAAACTAAGCATCGACCTACGTTTTAACGACAAAAATAAAGATACATGGGGGCATGACTAAAGTTCTCCTCAAAAGTACATGGTCGTGGGTCCTCCGGTGACACTCTCCTTATAGTCATCATCGTTGCTGATCAAAGGAGCCACGTCTCCCTCTGGGTGAAGATTTTCCCCCATGTCTAGCTGTTCCTCCAGAGTTGCAATGCGAGTGTTCGGCTTCTCGATCCTCTTTAAGAAATCCTTCACTTCATGCTCATGCTCGTACTTGGCTTCCCGTAGGTCAGCTTCGAGGTCAATCTCGCGGTTCATCAGCCTCTTGATTGTCTTCGTGTCTGCACGTACCCGAAGCTCCAGAGTCCTGATGTGAGTTTCCAAGGTCTGGATATAGGAAATGGTGGAGTCTCCAGTGGGGGTGTTTATGATATTTCCATTGGCATCCCTGCGGCAAACCATGATGAGTTCTGGTGAAATGGGACCACCCCTGTATTCCTCCTGAATACGTCCGAGGGCATGGTGAATCACCATATCCCTCCCAAGAATCCAGCTGGGTGCCACAAACTTGAAGTCGATGGGTTCCTTACGATTTCCAAAGGTCTTTCCGGGGATGTACACCTCGATCCTGTAGCGACCGTCTTGTGGAAAAGACATGATAGGAGTCCCGGTGATGCTTGGCAAAGCGATCCTTACGTCCCTGACGATCTTCACCAGCTCCTTGCCAAAGGGCATCGTCGCGTCAGGCTGGCAAAACTCCGTGATCAAAACTGGGGTGAAGGTGGCCATCTATAAATTTTGAAATAAATCAAAGGGAAGTCAGAAACGAGCAGATGAGAATATAAGAATTTGAAAGACAATAGAAAAGTTATTTTTTTCCTAAGGCTTTTCCAATCCTAGAGGTTACGTCCTACGGTCAGCGTGTGCTCTGATACCATTTCTGTAGCGACCCGACATGAAAGGTCGAATCTCCGGTGTTTTTGTACCATCCCAAGATCATGCCGGTACACACATGGTACATCAATGTACATATCAAAGGGAAATCACACAGCTTTATTAATCGAAATCTCATATCGAGTCCTTTATTACAATAAGGATTACAATAAAGTGGCTGAAGGCCAACTCATGGGAATAACTAATCTTGCGGAAGCTTCAAATGTAGTTGAGTCCATCTGACTCCAAGGGCATCTCACCGAGCGTAGAGCGTGTCCTCACTCCTGGTCGGAAAAGTACTCTGCAACATGATACGTTGCAGCCGTGTAGGTTAGCATATTGAATATGCCGGCAATGTCACAAAAGAGGGGGTGTAAAGTAATCATCTATTCTATATGCATATTTGGCAGGTGGGTAGTAAGTTTTGCATAAAGCCAAAAAAAATTCTACAACAAGAGGGGGCAAAATATTATTACTACAATGTTGGTTGATTAATGAGATGGTTCCACCAACCAATTCTCATACCCAAGTTGTCATTAATACCCTCATCAATGTAATTATTTGTGTTGAGAATTCCAGATAGTTTCAGTTCCTTTGGCTCAAGTTGTCCATGACCGTGGACACGGCTAATCGTTTAGGTTTGGGTACTCTGCAGAGTTTTGCACACGTTCCCCACAAGATTTGATCGCCTCCGTTGGATTTCTCGCACTTCGGGGTGTTTGAGAAACCGATGACCAAATCATGGTCTTCTAAAGGGTTTCCCTGGGACTCTGTCGGTGCCCGTCCTTTCCTACCGTTCTTCTACATCTCGTAGCACCGCCTGTCCAGGGTCACCACGATATCCAACCAAGCCAGAGCCCATAATGGCTTGTGGCTGTGCAGGTAAGCCTTGGGTCTTGAAGCATCCATCCATCTCTTTGTGCCTGGGTGGACATTTCTACGTGAATACTGGCACTTCTCTAGCAACACCTAGGCTAACCACTGGTTTCTCCAGGGTGCCGTTCAACCAACATCCACCCAGAGGTATGTTGAAAACTCGGAGTCTTGAAGTCTTGATCATCTTGTAGGTCTTGAATTTATTATCTCACAACTCTCATGAATCACACAACCAACCCCGTCTACTAATAGCATAGCAAAATTAAATCAACGTTTCCCGGGGCCAATGTGTCAAAGGGTAGAGGGGTGCCTACCACATGATACTACATCAAGTAACCAAGTTTCCAAATTACCTACTTTGCATGCAATTGGGGAGATGGTAGAACTAATTTAATAAAAACATGGGTAAACATGGTCAAAGTGACTTGCCTTGCTGACGATCCTCGTACTCAAGTGACTCTAGATAACAAGCTTCGCACTCTGGATGATCTAACAAATCAAACAAAACACACAATAAGCATAACCATAGTACAATTCACACAACAGCAAGGTAAACAAATACTTCAACAAACAAATGCACAATCAAAAGGAAGAATCACTCAAAGTATAAGACTCTAAAATTTTTGGTGTCAAATCTCTACTAAGACATAACAAGACAAAAATTTGTTTTGAACAACTAGCCATTTAGATAACAGAAAGGTAAATACAAAATTTTTATTAGAAAACAGAAGTATTTCTTTATAAAAAATGTGTGCAAAAAGAGTTACTAAAAAACATTTTTCTAAACAATACTAAAGGGGAAAACAAAATTTACCTATTTAAACTAGAGCACAAAACAAAATAAAATATTTTTATTATCAGAAAATAATTCACCTAATGTTGAACAACAGAACTAAACAAACTACAATAAAAAGTTAAACTAAAACAAAATCAAAGTAAACTAAAATAAAGCAATTCAAATAAACACTAAGAAGAAACTAAACAGAATCTGTTTTTACTAAAAACCCTAATTTAAAATATCTTAAAAAAATCTCAAACAGTGTTGGATGATAGACCTAACTAATAAAAACACTGGCAAAAAGATTCACTCAAAAATAAATTGTTAAACTCTAGTTATACAGATTTTAGTAATTTAAGCAAATTTGGTTAGATTCAAAATTTAAAGTTCAAATTTGAAATCGAAGACTACAGGATGAAACTACATGAAATTTGTGACCTAATGCAAAAAAGAATCAATTAAAAACACTAATTAGTTTAAAAGTTACAACTAAAACAAAAACAGAACACATTCTGTTTTCTAAAACAAAACAGAAAAGAACAAAAATTCCTAGCAAACGGATAGGGCTACGTGGCGGCTTCCTATTGGTTGCTAGCGCGTGCGCGTGTGTGTTTGCGGGCGGATGACCGAAACTTAGAAGAAAACGTTTTGGCATTTTAATCCTTCTAATCTAGCGCGTTGGATGTAGATGTGACGGCTACGGGGGTGCGGTGGCTTACAGAGGGGGGTTCAAGGTTTTCCGGCAAGGTCGACGGCGGCCGGACGTCGGAGGTGGTCGGAGGCGAGGGTGTGGTGGTCGGGGGTGGCGTCTGAAATGCTCAGGCGACGGCGGTGAAGCTCCGGCATTGATTGGTGTCGTCGGACGAGGTTGGGGACGACGGAGGCGACGACCTCATGCTCGGAGAGCTTCGGTCGTTGACCGAACTCCGGTGAAGTGGAGCGGTGGCGTTTGTGGGCGTGGGCAGGGCGCTCAAGGGTGGAACGGAGAGCGGAGAAGGCAGGGGCTTTTATAGGCGAGGTACGGGGTCGGGAGAGGGAGAGAGAGGAGCGAGATCAGCGGAGGAGGGATCTCCGGTGATGTCGACGGCGCGAGGAGGGAGACGAGCGCGCTAATGGCGCTATCGGACGGTGGGTCCCGCGTGTTAGTGAGAGTGGGAGCAGGATCTGCGCGTCGGTGACCGATCCGAAAGGATCTCGGGAGTAAAGGCTGGTGGGCCGGCCGGTTTTCTAATTAAACGGTTTAATTCGTTTCCTTTTTTATTTTCGAGAGCATTTAAAACCCCTTTAATGCTTTCAAATCACTTCCAAACATAGGGAATATACATATCAAAATGGTCAGGGGAATAAATGCTATTTAATGAACATTTTTCCTCTATCAAAATGAATACTTTAAAAAAAGTATTTTTCAGAAAATGCCTAATTGATTTTAAATTCTTCTGAGATAAACTTTCAAATAAACCCCTGGTTTTATTGTTCAAATAATTCAGCAAGATGCCCTTGGTGTGGAGTGTCATGTTACTCCTCTTTTTTTTGAATAATTCCAGAGATTTTCAAATAGTAGAAACAAGTATATGGAGAAAATAAAATGGCCTTTCAGAATTTCAAAAGAAGAACTTCAACAATTCATTTCATTCAAACAATGTGATGATGATGCATAGCTATATTTCATAACATTCCAAAATGAAAATTTGGGATGTTACAAGAGCAGATTGGGAGGACGACGGGGTGGGCAGTGGTGCTCCGGCCTGGTTCTGGCAAGGCTTCCAGCGAGCCACGGGGAGGCGCTCGCAGCGCTGGATCGAGGGGCTCCTCCCCTCGATATGAGCAGGCGCTAGGGAGATGCGGCTTCCAGGCGTTGCGAGGCTTCAATGCGGGCGGCGCGGCGACGGGATTCGGGCCCGTCTTGGCCCGGGGCAGGCCGGTTGCGGGCTCAGGCGGCTACGGGGGGAGGCTGGTGGTAGCACAGAAATCGAGGCAAGGATTAGGTTTTCCTAATTAGGAGGACTAGGCCTTCCTCTTATAGCTGGGATTTAGGGTTAGGGGGAGTTTTCCCCATTTTTGGACCCCCCAATCGCGATCGCACGGCTCCGGTCACGGGGTTAGGCTAGGATGGGCTAGTAGGCTGTGTAGATGGGCTAGGTGGAGATGAGAGGGAGGTTTGCGGCCCGTGACATGAGTTTTGAAAACACCGAAAATGTCTGATGAATAACCCGATGATGGTGCCGCTACGGGCGACCGTTGGGGTAACAAACGAACTCGGAATCCGATGAAATTTGGCAGGCGGTCCACCTACAAGATAATAAGACCGCACACCAACTTTTGACCCAATCCGGGAATATTTTTAGTGTGCCTTTTAAAACATTTTTTAACGATGTTGTGGGCGTGTGTGTGTGGTTAGACTCGAAATGGACAACGACACGAACTGAGAGAACCGGCGCACACGAACGGATGCAAGTTTTGAAAACGAGTGACAATGCCATGCAGATGATGCAAATGATGCGATGATGAATGTAACAACCAAACGAACCGCGTGACGGGAATGGAAACAAAAGGGGAATCTTCTGGAGCATCGGTCCCAGGTTGTTACTACTCTCCTCCACTACACGAGGATCTTGTCTCGAGATCTAGAATGAGAAGGGGAAGAGAAAGAGCAAGAGGTAAAACGTATTTGCTTCACTGGTAAACGAGTAAAACCAATGATCATGAAGTTTGGAAAGAGAAGAAGAATGACATGAAGAACAAGAAAGAATTCACAAGAAATTTCGGCAGCTCTTCGGTAGGAAAGAGAAGCAAAACTTGATAAGAAGGAGAAGAACTTGAACATAGAAAACAACACTCCGGTAAAATGAATAAGCAATAAAGAACATGATCTTGACAAGGCCTCCGGAACAAAGAGTAGAAGCTAGATCTTTGCAGAGAAGAGAACAGAGAAGAAAATGAAAGCTTCTACCACCAATGAATTTGAGAAGCATAGGTTGAACAAAGTTGTTGAAAACCAACAACAAAAAGAATAGCTTGTTATGGACTTATGGAAAACATCTCAAAATTATGAGGTGACAACCTACCAAAACAGAAACAATTGATTGCTTGAGACCAACAAGATATGCAAAACTTCCTTCACCAATAGGAGGAGGAAACTTGGATCATTTATGACACCATGATAGCAACATCCTTAGGAAATGCTTAAGGTGAAATACAACCCAAGATAATTCCAAGAAGACATGATGGGTTTACTATCTCATTCTTGACAATTTCCTTCGAGACTCGTCATAACCAAGAATTTAATAACACCATATCAAAAGACAATGGAGAAGGAATTGAACTTAGAAATCCAAGATAAAGAACACTTGAGCACCGCCAACAAGAATCTTGAAGAACACTTCGAGAAGAATTACATCCTTAACAACCCACCATGAAGAAGCATCTTGAAGAGCTCCAGAAACAAATGATGATCAAAGAATGAAGGTTGGGAAAATTAAGATGGAAGCCTTGCCATCATTTAGAACAAGCTTCACGAATAGATACTTGAGAAAGCTCGGAACTCCGGAAAGAAAAGCTGAACAACTTAGAATCAAGAACTTGATATCATGAACAACTTTGGAAGAAGGATTAAAATCTCGATGCAACAGGAATAAGATTTATGTTATGCTTATCCCTCATCAAGTTAAATTAATGACAAGCAACAGATTTCGCACACCACTTATACTTCTTGCAAAGAATTGAAGAGAAAGCGAGAGATAGATCAGAAACTTGAAGAAGTCTTCAACGAAATACTGGTAAGAATTCACACATGAATGAGGATACTATGATTGACCGAAGATGCATGGGAACGAAGAGGTCATGATCCACCTAATAGAAAACTTCACAAGGCACTGGAATAATTGAGATACGAATGAAGGGACAACAATTGAGAAGAATTTGAGAACGAAAGCTGAAAGCTGAGAACGAAGAAATCTTCTGAAAAGATGGCCTTCGGGAGGATCGAGAAATGAGAGCAACTCTGGACTACACCGTATAGATAAAGATAGAATTACTCATGATCAAAAACAATTTGAGATGATTGCAACAAGCTGAAACCATGAATCTCTAGGAGAATGGATTAAGATTTAAGAGAACTCTCCTTCGATCTTCAATGCAGAGAATGATGATGAGAAACAACACCACGAATTACTGAGACACTCCGGAATAACGAATAAAGAAGGTTGAGCCAACAATGAAAATAATTTAGAAGCAATCTTCGAGAAGGTATATGACTGATGAAAATCATTCTGACGTCATATTAGAAGAGGACTTGAGGACATCTCCGGAAAGATAGAAGAGCCAGGTAAGATTCTGGGATAAACACATGTTGGTTATGGGCCCACTCAAAGAAACACCGTTGAAACGATTGCTTAGAAAGAAAGATTGCACCGGTACAAACTAAGACTTGTTGAGGTGAGAACCTCAAAATTATTGAAAACATTTTGAATGGAAACACGAATCTGCTGAGATATCTTCAGCACTCCAGATAGAACAGAGAGAGACGAATAAACAAGAGAGGCTTGGAAAAGAAATTCCAACATGGAAACCATTGAACGAATGAGAAAGGATATGATGAACATCAAGAGCTTGAATTGAATCCACTGAAGAAGAATAATAACAAGACCTAGGAATATGAGGATAGATCTTCAAATTGAAACTCCTGAGAATGTTCACAAGGGATCATCGACAACAATACGAGAGAAAAGATAGCAGAAGCATCACTGAAGAGAAAGGTACTCGGATGAGGATTTTAAACATTGAACAAAAAGGGCAGGAGGGTGGGAAAACAAAGACAACTTAATACGGATGAAAAGAACACCGGAAAGAAATATGAGGATTGATCTTGCAATTATTGAAGAGGATAGAATTATCTTGAAGAGAAGCACACCGGATGAAAAGAATTGATATGACAACTTGATTGGCAAAAGAATTATCAATCCCACGGACATATGAGAACACTTAGGAAAGATATGAAATCACCACTTGACATCGAAGCACTCGGATTATCATATTCCAACAAAACAAAGGATCGGCTTACAAAATAAGCCAGAACAAATTCATGACAAAGATTTCGCTCGATATTTTCATGGTAAGGTTCGCACGGGCTCGATCGTACATTGGATTGTCATATTGAAATGACGCTCGAATATGCTCCGTAGGCGTAGCGAACTACAAGGCTTGTCGAAGCATATCTGATGACATATATCGAGACTGTCCTCTGTAAGAAAGACTGTGAACAAACGAACCCACTAGATGTCGAACCCCAACCTCACATCACACATTTGTTGAAAGATAGCCTAGGTAACTACTTGAATTCCCACCTAAGAACTCTCGAAATCTTTCGGTTATGCAATCGGGTCCATGGATACAAGGAGCAAAATCCATCACTCAACTCCTAAAAATAATACTACGCTCCAATGTAACACATCCGTCAACACATAACCAGAGGTCTCGGAAAGTCATCTACCTCAGACCCTCGAAAACACCACGATACCAAACATGGCAGTACCCCGGACGCCTCCCCAATACTGGGTGACTCCGACCTTATATCGCCATGAGAAGTATTGAAGCAATTTCAAACATCCTCCGTCATGAGATACTAAGGGCACCGAACGATAACGATGTGCCAAGAATCCCTTGGAGCTCTATTCCTTGATAACCGGAGGCACCAAGTACAAAACTCCGTCACTCGGCATCATATAGTTTCCAAAATACCCGGGTGATCCTAAAAAAAATTTGAGTGAGAAGAGGGTGGAATCAAAATTCCTAAGTTGTAATTCCTCACGAGAGCATAGAAGAGGAGTAAAAAGAACCCTACTCTCCAATATAACTAGACTCAAAATAGTTTTTCACTAGACTTGACTCGGCCAAGTTCGATCAATGGGGGGAGCTCCTAGGTTGGTACAGGCTCTGATCCTAGCTTGTCACGCCCAAGATGCGATCCTATCCTTATTTTGGCACGGGGGCCTCGACAGGGATAGAAGCGCACCTCGTCGTGTTGCAAGAATGGATATCATTACAAGTACATTTACAGAAGAGATGAGCATATGGAATTGGCTTACACTCGCCACAAGCTACATCAAGATCACATCAATACAACAACACTACTCAAACATCATACTGAAGAGTAGGGTCCGACTACGGATGAAAACAAATGACAAAATGACATCCATCCTTGCTATCCCAGGCTGCCGCCTGGAACCCATCCTAGATTTATGAAGAGAGGAAGAACACCAAATCAAACAAAGCATTGTCTCACGTCAATTCATCACATTACCTGTACCTGCAACTGTTGTTGTAGTAATCTGTGAGGGACTCAGCAATCTCATTTCCAAGGGTATCAAGACTATTAAAGCTTAATGGGTGAGGTATGGTTAAGTTGTGAGGCTGC
Organism: Hordeum marinum; assembly: GCA_022496015.1. Classification (NCBI taxonomy): domain Eukaryota; kingdom Viridiplantae; phylum Streptophyta; class Magnoliopsida; order Poales; family Poaceae; genus Hordeum; species Hordeum marinum. The sequence continues at coordinate 416,493,136 of CM039675.1, forward strand.
AGCAAGCAACTAAGCATTTATTTGGGTGACTAACTTAAAAATACAGGAAGTAGAGTATGGTGGTCTACGAATAACGGATGTGAACTAGTAATGACAACTAAGTGATCCTGAACACCTACTTACGTCAAACATAACCCCATCGTGTTCTCTCTCGGATAAGGACTCACGAGAAGAGATAGTCACGTTTACGCACATAGTTGGTGTATTTTATTAGAGTTTACTTCAAGTTTGCTATGACCGGGTGTTAAACAAAATATCCAAGATTGCCACATAACCGTGGGCATGGCTTTTCGAAAGATTTAACCCTGTAGGGGTGCTCCAACTCATCCATCACAAATTAACCACACGCAACGGGAATAACCTCGACCGCAGATCTCGTTCTCTTCCTAGGCAATTCCGCAGGAAATCCGCCACCTCGAGATATCCCAAAGAATAATCGGAATTCCCCACCCAAGACATCGAGAAAGGTAAAACAATCTAGCAAGGCCGCCCGGCATGTCGACGATCCCGATAGGAGCCGCGTATCTCGTTCTCAGGACATGATGGATTGTCCAAACTTCCGGTAGGCCAGTCGCAGAGTTGCCCCTGGTAGCCACCGGCGGCTGACAAGTTGGACCAACACTCATTAGAAGCACTGGCCTGGGGGGTTGATTAATTATCCACGGGGTCCGGAAAGTGCCTATGCAAGTCTATTAGTTATTAGGCAAATGTAGTACCAATGTTGGGCCTTGCCAAACAAGCTTTATCCTAAAAACAAAATCAAGGGGGTCCCCATAACAACCCCGAGCATGTTAGGAGCGCTCAGTTATGGAACATAACACCAGTTCACAAGTAACTAGGGGCGGCAAGAGTGGAACAAAACACCGAGCAAAAGGCCAAGCCTTCCACCGTTTACCAAGTGTACAAGTGCATTAAATTAAATAGCAATAATATTGTGATAAAAAGAAAGTCCATGTTGTCACATGGAAGCAATTGCACCTGCAGCTAGAAATGCTATAAGAAGGGCTGAGCAAGCGGTAACATAGCCAAACAAAGGTTTGCTGGGAGGTGGAGGTTAGAGGCTTATCATGGCAATGTTGGGAGGTTTTACAAACAAGTGGTAGGTAGCGAGACATAAAGATGGAAGCGAGACAACTAGCATAGAAATGATAGTAGTGGTATCCAGGGAAATGTGTCATCTTTCCTGAGATCCAGCTTGTAAGAAGAACGAGTCCATGAAGAAGACGGGCCAACGTAGTCGAACGAATCCTCACACATCGAACGCTTTTGGAACTCTATCGAGAAGGGATAATCCAAAAACAATAATCAACACATGATGCACCACAACATGTGCATGACATCATGCACAAACAAATATGATGCATGTCCGGTTTAGATATGCAAGGCATGGCAAATCACATCAAACAACTACTATACATTAAAGTGAAGCTCAATATGCAATGAGTTGCATATTGACAAAACTCCACGCTTGAATTACTTAGTTCATTCCCGTTTAGGTACACATCAATGTTAAATGTTGTTAGACATGGCAAGAGTTGAACCATGAACAACTATATCATCTAGGCATTTTAAATGGGCCCGGAACAACATATAGCATATTCGAAATGACCCCACATGCATATTATGAATTTGGTCCAGATCTGTACTAAACATGTTTTATATTTATTAAACATGAAAATTAAGTGTGACATGATATTCTACACATTTTTCTAGTCAAGTTCCATATATAAAACATTTGCATCGGAGCTACGGTTTAAAAGTTATGAAATAAATCATTTTACATGGAATTTACGCAAATTACATGAAAACAGCAAGTTAAACATTTTAAACACATGTGTGAGTTGGATATTATGAATCTATACGAAATTCTAGTCATCTTACATATATAAAGTTTTCTCATATGATGCACAGTTCTCGAGTTATTAAATGCATGAGTTTTTCTGTAAATCTGAAATTCAGCGGATATTAGCATATTCGCATTAGGGAAAAAACACATGGGCCAAATCTGGAGTATCCCAATAGTAGCACATGGGCGCAAGATAACTAAACGGTGCACGGGCGAGACGTAGCAAAAGAGCACGCGGGGAGCTCACCCGTGGGCTTCGGCTCGGCCTTGGGGGCGTAGGCGGCCCATTCGGGCGGCGTGCTGGCTGGGGTTAAGGCTTCGGCACGGTCAACGGGGTCAACCCGCTCCTCCTGCTTGCATGGGAAATAGCGGGGGTGGTTGGCGGCCAATGGGCGGTTCCGGCGATGGGGTCAGGCTCCAATGTGGTCCGGTGAGCGGATCTGACGGATGCGGGGCGAAGGGACCCATTCCCGGCAGCGGCTAACACGAACGGCAGCAGGGCAAGGCATCCATGGCGATTCCTGCAGGGTCGAGAGACGAACGAGGTGAGAGGGAGAGAGAGAGCAGATCAGGAGGACGACAGTGTGGGCGCCGGTGCTCCGGCCTGGTTCCGGCGAGGCTTCCGGCGAGGCACGGGGAGGCGTTGGCGGTGCTGGATCGAGGGGCTCCTCCCCTCGATCTGAGTAGGCACTAGGGAGATGCGGCGTCCAAGCGCTACGAGGCTTCAGTGCGGGCGGCAGGATTCGGGCCCGTCTCGGCCCACGGCGGACCGGTTGCGGGCTCAGGCGGGTGCGGGGTGGTGGGAGGCTGGCGGCGGCACGGAAATCAAGGCAGGGATTAGGTTTTCCTAATTAGGAGGGCTAGGCCTTCCTTTTATAGCTGGGATTTAGGGTTAGGGGAGTTTTGCCCATTTTCAGACCCTCCGATCGTGATCGGACGGCTCCGGTCGCGGGGTTAGGCTAGGATGGGCTAGTGGGCTGTGTAGATGGGCTAGGTGGAGATGAGTGGGAGGTTTGCGGCCCGTGACACGAGTTTTGAAAACACGGAAAATGTCCAATGAATAACCCGATGACGGTGCCGCAACAGGCGACCGTTGGGGTAACAAACAAACTCGGAATGCGATGAAATTTGTACCGCGGTACACCTACAATATAATAACACCGCACACCAACTTTCGACCCAATCCGGGAATATTTTTAGTGCACCTTTTAAAACATTTTTAACGATGCCGCGAGTGCGTGCATGTGTGGTTGGACTCGAAACAGACAACCACACGAACTGAGAGATTCGGTGCACATGAACGGATGCAAGTTTTGAAAATGAGTGACGATGCCATGTAGATGATGCGAATGATGTGATGATGAATGCAACAACCAAACGAACCACATGACGAGAATGTAAAAAAGGGGAATCTTCTGGAGCGTTGGTCCCGGGCTGTTACACATCTCCTCTCCAAGCCCTAGTTCATCTCTTGTATCCGATCTTTGTCTCAAACCTCAGATTGGTACCTGTGGGTCCCTAGTAGTGTTGATTACTCCTTGTAGTTGATGCTAGTTGGTTTACTCAATGGAAGATCATGTTCAGATCCTTTATGATAATTAATACTCCTCTGATTATGAACATGAACATGTTTTGCGAGTAGTTACATTTGTTCCTGAGGACATGGGATAAGTATTGTTATAAGTAATCATGTGAATTTGGTATTCGTTCGATATTTTGATGATATGTAAGTTGTCTCACCTCTAGTGGTGTTATGTGAACATCGACTACATAACACCTCACCAATATTTGGGCCTAGGGGAAGGCATTGGGAAGTAATAAGTATATGATGGGTTGCTAGAGTGACAGAAGCTTAAACCCTAGTTTATGTGTTGCTTCGTAAGGGGGTGATTTGGATCCATATATTTCATGCTATGGTTAGGTTTACCTTAATTCTTGTTTCGTAGTTGCGAATGCTTGCGAGAGGGGTTAATCATAAGTGGGAGGTTCCTCCAAGTAAGGGCAGCACCCAAGCACCGGTGAAAGGACGTGAATGTCGCATAGAGAGGGGGTGAATAGGCGCTTTAAAATAATTACGGTTTAGGCTTGAAGAAATGCGGAATAAAACTAACGTTTAATAAGTCAAGCACAAAACCTACAACAACTAGGCTCACCTATGTGCACCAACAACTTATGCTAAGAAAGATAAACAACTAAGTGATAGCAAGATATATAGCATCTAACAATATAGCTATCACAAAGTAAAATGCGTAAGTAAAGGTCTCGGGTAAGAGATAACCGAGGCACGGGAAGAAATGATGTATCCCGAAGTTCACACCCTTGCGTATGCTAATCTCCGTTCAGAGAGTTGTAGAGGCACAATGCTCCCCAAGAAGCCACTAGGTCCACCGTCATCTCCTCACGCCTTCGCACAATGCAAGATGTCGTGATTCTACTAAGGGACCCTTAAGGCAGTCACCGAACCCGTACAAACAAGGTCGGCGCAAACTCCACAACTTAATTGGAGGCTCCCAACAACACCACGAAGCTTCACCACAATGGACTATGGCTTCCACGGTGACCTCAAAAGCTCGGGGCAATCTCCACAACTTAATTGGAGACCCTGACGCTTGCCCGGAGCTTTGCACCACAATGATTGAGCTCTGAGGCACCACCAACCGTCTAGGGCGCCAAAGCACCCAAGAGGAGCAATCTCTAGGGTGCTCAAACACCCAAGAGTAATAATCTTCCCAACTTCTCACTTCCACGTATCATCGTGGAGAACTCAAACCTATGCACCAAATGGAATGGCAAGGGCACACGGAGTGCCCAAGTCTTTTTCTCCCAAATCTCACCAAAGCAACTAATGCTAGGGAGGAAAATGAGAGGAAGAACGAAGAAGAACACGAAGAACTCCAAGATCTAGATCCAAGGGGTTCCCCTCACTTAGAGGAGAAAGTGATTGGTGGAAATGTGGATTTAGATCTCCTCTCTGTTTTCCCTCGATAACTTGCAAGAATCATTGGAGGTATTGAGAGTTAGCAAGCTCTAAGAAGGTCAACAATGGGAGAAAAACAAGAGCTCAAAGGATAAGGTTCAATGGGGAAGAAGACCCCCTTTTATAGATGGGGAAAAATCCAACCGTTATGCTCACAACCTGCACAAAGCAATACTACCGCTCATGGGAGCGGTAGTACCGCTAGGGCGGTGGAAACCCTTTGAAAAAGAACAGCGAGGAGGCAAAAGGCTAGTAGAACCTCTGGAGCGGTACTAGCACTCGTCCTTATGGTACTACCGCTAAGGGTAGCGGTACTAGTGCTTGCGAGCGGTGCTAAAAAATTACATCCGTGCCTACCACCGCTGGACTTAACACGAGATTTTGGTACAGAGCGGTACTGCCGCTCTGGAGCCACGGTAGTATCGCTCTGGAGCGGTACTAAATAATTATATCCGCTCCAAGTGGTAGTAGTCGCGGTAGTACCGTTTCAGCCTTTTAAGAACACCAAAACTGCTACAACTTCTACAAACGGAATTCGAATTCAATGAAACCAAGTTTGTTCGAAAGCTAACGAAATGGGCTAACACAATATTGATAGAATATCAATAAGAAGCAAATGAGAAAAGTACCATAATAAAATGGTGAGAGCCCTTCCTCGGATAAGACCGATAAAACCTCCAACACCGAAAACGCAATAGAAGAAGCATATGAAATCCGTTTTCGATGTACTAGAGCTTGTCACGAAGATAACCACAAGCTCTAAAACCTCAAAAAGATAAAATACAAATAAGAATCAAGAAAGATGATGCAAGGATGCAATGATTTGAGGTCTCGACGAACGATACTATCAAGCTACTCACTTGAGAGCCCCCCTTGATAGTACGTCTATCGATCCTATAACCCGGTCTCCAAACTATCACCATGAGACCGGTAAAATAGAAAACCTATCAAGGGAAAACATTTTCCATCCATGAAGTCCACTTGAGCTAGATGATCACGATCTTGACTCCCTCAAGTTGGACCACCTTTCGTGATTGCGTTGGATCGATGAAGGCTAGTTCATTGCTCCCCCCATACTCCACTATGGGCGAGTCACTCTTTGGCACACCTTCACAAGTCCATTTTCACCACAATGGATGGCAAACTACAAGGATGATTTCTTCGTGATGCTTCACTTGAACTTGCGCACCGCAACCTTGATGACGATCACCACTTCATGTCATCTTCCATGGATTATATGGTATCTTCCTCTCGATGCAATCCCATGGAAATATACCTAACCCTACAAATAACACTCACGTAGACCATGAGTTAGTTTGAAAGCATAATGGACAATGCTTACCATACCACGGGATCACTTGATCCTTCTCGGTACATCTTGTACGCTTTGTTTATTGATCAACTTGGTTAAATATTTGCCTTAGTCTTGATCAACCTTGTATCTTATCTTCTCTCTTCATAAAGATGATGTCTTGAAGGTAAACATGAATGCTCACACGGTCTTCTTCTTCAAGACATGCTTGCAGTAAGCTCAACTCTTACGTGACCAATCTTTGGATAACACCTTGAATACCACCTTGGTCACCATATAAACTCCTTGAAACCAACAGATGGACTTCAAGAAGTACCTATGGACAAATCCTTCGAAATAACTCAAGGCAACCGTTAGTCCATAGGGGTGTCATCAATTACCTAAACAACACATGGATAAATGTGCTCTTACAATCTCCCCCATTTTGGTAATTGATGACAACCACTTTCAAGAGAGTTTATATAAGTAAACCAACAGATGGACTTCAAGAAGTACCTACGGAAAAATCCTTCGAATATAACTCAAGGCAACCATTAGTCCATAGGGGTGTCATCAATTACAAAAACAACACATGGATAAATGTTCTCTTACAATCCCCCATTTTGGTAATGGATGAAAACCACTTTCAAGAGAGTTTGTATAAGGAAAGAATCACAACCAAGCACACACACATGTAGTGGAATGCATGGGTGTGAGATGCAACTGCTTAAGCAATAAAAGCAAAACTCTCTAACCTTTTTCCAAAGTAAACTCTCTAAACTTATCCCCCATTTCCATTGATTGCTAAAATTACCGAAAAGATTAGCAAGCCAATATAATAGGTGTTCCTCCAAAAGGTTTGTATTTCTCAAAATATGAGTGCAATGAAATACACATATCCAATGATAAGTAGTTGGAGGAAACAAACTATACTGAGGATCCAAAGATTGCAAAAAGGATCTTATGGAACAAAGACATGCACCAGAGTGAAGCAAGCAATCAAGAGATACCAATTGGAACAGTCAATCACATGGTCCTCCCAGCCACATGAATAAAAGATATTATGATATGGGCAAAAGTGTGTTTATAAAGAAACTCGAGGAGCTCCCCATGATTTGTGCACAAATAAGAATTTTGGTATTTGAATACAAGTGCACAAAATAGGATCATGACTCCCCCAAGATCCATATAAACACACAACAAGTGCAAGCAAGTAGATAAGACAATGAGCATAGTACTTGCACTAAACATATGGTTAAGCAACATGTAAAAGAGGCAATCTTAAGAATAGGCTCAACCAAAATGATATGTGTGAGTCATGGCAAAGCACTTGAGAAGACTAGTATAAGGATTAGCATTAAGCATCAACATAGTCTTGATGAAATGAGACACAAAGTGCAAGCCATATCCTTCCCATATACACAAACTACTGGCAAATGGGTCCACAAGCTTACTAAATAAGAAATATAAAACCAAAGCTTGTGAAAACCCCAGGTGAAGGTAAGAAAAAAATAGCCTTGTGAGGAGGAGGGATACCAAACCCTCGTGAAGAGAAGCATGAGGAAAATAATCTTCACCACCAAAGAGTGCATCAAGATGCAAGGATATAAGATCCGCACTCAACACAAATTCTTTCACAAAACCACCAAGGAAATAAAAAAGGGAATGCAACGGTGGACGTGAAAGAAAAGAGGATATCAACTAGAGATGTAACTTCTCTCATGCGTATAAGATTCTAGGTAGAGGACAACCATGATGATATATCCACAAAGAATGATGTAAACACGAAATAGTTACAAGAAGGAATGGACAAGATATCCAAAAGGAAGGCATAAGTATACCAATAAGATCTTTGCTTGAAAGCATATCGCATGGCTTGTATTTTATTATTGTACATAAATGAACTCCCAGCATACGAACATCAAAGACATCACAACTAGAAACAAGAAATCATCATTGGGATGCTTTGAGAAAGGAAACAAGTATCACAAGAATGAATCAAGAGCTTCATGCCATGATGCAACCTACAAATGGTTGAATGCAAGAAATGTATGCATGAAGTAGAAACGTGTTACCGAGATAGCATTGGATGATGTAGTAGACAATGGTTCATCAATCATCCTAGTATGGCTCAAATAAGCACATGGTGTCAACACCTTCCTTGTAAGTGACCCGAGTGTCCAATGTATCTCCAATTGTTCCTAGAACAACACCATAAACAAAGTGGTACCTAAACTCATTGGGACCAAGAAGTTAGTGGACCAACAATACATAGGACAAAACTCCAAATAAATATGTGCACATAGATATGAAATTGAATTTCATGCACACTTTAGCCAATTTATGTCATAGTGGAGTCTCCCCTATATATCGGGACAAGGAGAGAGAACATGCCAACGAAAGTACATGTAGAAAATATGCATGCTCAAGGCTTTCAAGAATCAAATCAACACATAGTTGATAAGGTACTAAAAGATAAGGTATCAAGTGAAAATAAGGTACCAAATGAAAAAATATCACTTGATGGATACCAACTAAAAGATACATCAAGTAATGAGATATCCAATGACACATGCCAAATAGAAGGAAACAAGATACCAAATGAAGGAAAACAAGAGGTATCAAGTTCCCAAAAGAGAGCCAGGTTCCAAACAAACCAAACCCTCCGCAAATTTTCATGATGGCACAAAGCACCATAGAGAAAAGGCTTGCCTCCCACCAACACACACTTGATAAAGATCAAAAGATTTTATGATGAACACATAAAGAGAGTGTTCTACAGAAAATAGGATATCTTCCCCAAGAGATGTGCATTATATAGATTTTGCATTTGAATACAAAATGCACACGATGGGATCATCACTTTCCATATATCCATAGAAACACTAGACATGCTCAAAAAGATCCACAAGAGGCAAGGAAGACAAACGATAAATAAAATACTATGTAAAGATGATTAGCAATCTCTACCACTTAAAAGGAATACCAATTCTCAAGGACAAGAAGTATTTGGAAATAATTCCCATTGGTGGCTTGCAAATAGATCCAACGTCATCTTTACTCCTAAATCACAAGAAAATGATACTTGTAGAGCTAGCATGCCACCTAGGAACAAGGTAAATTATAATATCAACTCTATGTGGCAATATCTCAAATGTACACATTCTCTGGGCTTGTAATATGCACATAGTATATTACTCCCCCATAATGTGGTAACCCAACATTATTAACAAGTGGCAAATGAAATCCAACAAGAGATGATTAATGGACCATTTAGAATTTGAATTTCTCATGAGAAGACATACCAAATAGGATCTAGATAATCTTGTAATATCAATACTAAGTGGTATTCCTCATGAACACACATTTTTAGGGTCGTGAAGTGCATAAAGCACATCACTCCCCCAAAACGGGATAATCCATTAATCTCTCACATAGAGACAACTATGATACAAATATAATGCAAAAATGCTCTACACAAGACTCACACATACATGATGTGCAACCCCTCATACATACTTGATTTTTAAAGATAAAGAAATAGGAAGCACAACATATACAAACACATGCAAGGTACAAAACCACAACATGCAAAGGGGCAAGTAACTAACAATGTATTCAATTTAAATACAAGTTACCGCAATGAGGAACATTGGTATATGATAGACACTTGATGATCCACATGACTTCGCTTGAGACAATATGAATGATGAAGAACCCTTAATTCTTCATCATTTAGCCAAGTCACCAATGCCCTCCATCAACACCTATTGATCAAATTTGAGCTTGTTGGTCCCCAACCAAGTTGGGTCCTAAGAGGTTAGTCGCAATAGGCTTGGCTACCCAAATGGTTCTTTTCTTGACACCACTTTGAGTACCAACACATTTGGCAAACACATTGCCAAGCTTATCCTTCCCAAGAGAATAGATATCATCAATAATGATTGGGTTGGATAAGTTACCTTTCGTGCAAGAAGAAGATAAGTGACCCTTCTCATGACATAAGTAGCAACATCTACCCTTTACTTTCTTCTCAATTGATTTCTCAACTTGAGGAGCGATGACTTGGGTCTTCTTGGGAAGAGGCCTTTCTTCAACTTGTGGTTGAGCATGAAATTGAACTTGTGGCTACTTCCCTTGTTGCTTGTTACTTTCAGGCTTCTTCTTCAGTGGGCAAGATCTTACATGGTGCCCTTCTATTTTGCACTTGAAGCAAATAATCTTGGCCGAATTGTTAACTTGTTCTTGGCCCTTCTTCTTGTACTTGGTGGACATCTTCTTCTTCTTCGAGTTGAATCCAAGTCCACCTTTGTCATTTGGGAATTCTTGTACACTCAAGATATTGTTGAGTGTGGACTTCCCTTCATGACTCTTTTCCAAGTTTTTCTTCAAAGAAGTGATTTGGGCCTTGAGATCATTGATTTCCTCTACATGGTTAGAATCAACACAAGTGCTAGAGGAAGTATAAGCTTCATCGTTAGAGCAACAAGGCAAGGAAAGTAATTCATCACAAGATGTACCAACATTATGAGTAGATGAACTACGAGGACTAGCACATGGCAATAAAGCATTTCTACTAGATGTAGTGCTAATGTTCACATGAGGCTCACTAGATGTTACCTTAGTGGTACTAGCCTCATGAGCTATCTTTAGTACATTATGCGATGCTAGAAGATCGCCATGAGAGCTAGAAACCTTTTCATGACTTTCTTCCAATTTCCCATAATTTCTAGATAGCAACTCAAGTTGAGCCCTTAGCTCAACATTCTCATTTAATATGGATGATTCACAAGAAATAGAGTTAGTAGCGCAAGCATCATCATGAACAACAAGAGGAGAAGGCAACTTGGCAAGCTCTTTAGCATATGAAACTTTAAGTTGAGCATGAGACTTGGTGAGTTCAATGAGCGAACTCTTAATGACCCTTGAGCCATTTTCGAGGTGCTCAAAGTCCTCAAGGAGGTTAGCATGTGCAAATTCAAGCTTATCATTTTTAGTTCTAAAATCATTAGCCACCTTGAGAGCTCTTTCATGGGATTCCTTTAATCTAGATAATTCTAGAGCAAAGGTCTCCTCAAGAGATTCCTTGGTGGGTTGTTCATTCTCAAGAGCTTGAGATAGCTCCACAGCCTCATTAGTGTAATCACTTTCATGACCTTCCATTTTGTCAATGGTGGTCTCATGCTCCTCTAGATGAGCTTCCAACTCCTCAATATATTTCTTGCTCTCAATGTCAATACACATGATTTCCATGAAGTTGGAATGAGGCAATTTTATTCTTATGAAGAGCTTTAAAAACCATTTCTCCCTTAATTTTTAAGGAAGCAATATTATCACTATCTTCATCATTATCATCAACATTATCATCGTGAGATATATTGGGATTCAAAGTAGGAGATACTTTTGAAGCCTTAGCCATAAGGCAAAAGTGAGAAACAATAGATGATGATGTAGGATCCCTTGAAGCACCATCCAAGACCACATCTTGTTCCATGGAGTGTTGGGTTTCCTCTACATGGTTAGCACAACAACTCAAGGAAATAGATACAGTTTTATCATGGCCACAAGATATAGAAAGCATATGATCATGACATTTAGTCAAGCAACTTGTACATGATATGCAAGGACTATCAACACAAGCATATCAAACATTTAAAGTGCTTGAGGTGTTACAAAGATGAAGCATTGCAATAAGATAGTGAAGAAGAATTATCAACAATAAGCCCATTATCATCATTACAATGATCATCACTACTCGCCATATGATTACCTTGTGGCAATACACATGTAGGTGAAGTAGATGAAGTTGAGAAGACAACACGACCAGAGGTGGAGGGAGAACAATCAGACCTACAAAACTTGGACTCAACAAATTTATCTTGAAGCTTTCTCCACAACTCATGAGCATCCTGGAACGGCATGAGTTCAAATATAACTACATTGCTCAAAGCATCAAAAAGCACATTAGAAGCTTGAGCATTGAGATAAGAGTTTTTCTCGTCCTCCAAAGATAGGTTCTGAAATCCTTTGGAGGAGAAAAACCCATATATACAATTTACTCTAAAGACGGGTCCATGACCCTAAAGAGATTAAGCATGCAAATTACCCAAACATCAAAATTTGTGCCATTGAAACTAAGAGTGTCAAAGAATCCTAACCCCTAGTAGACACCCTTACTCTCTAGGTTGTTAAACCTAAAAATGAGAGACCTAGCTCTGATACCAATTGAAAGGATGTGGATGTCGCCTAGAGGGGGTGAATAGGCGCTTTAAAATAATTACGGCTTAGGCTTGAACAAATGCGGAAAAAAAACTAATGTTTAATAAGTCAAGCACAAAACCTAAAACAACTAGGCTCACCTATGTGCACCAACAACTTATGCTAAGCAAGATAAACAACTAAGTGATAGAAAGATATATAGCATCTAAAAATATAGCTATCACAAAGTAAAGTTCATAAGTAAAGGGCTCGGGTAAGAGATAACTGAGGCACGAGGAGACAATGATGTATCCCGAAGTTCACACCCTTGTGGATGCTAATCTCCGTTCGGAGCGATGTGGAGGCACAATGCTCCCCAAGAAGCCACTAGGGCCACCGTAATCTCCTCATGCCCTCGCACAATGCAAGATGCTATGATTCCACTAAGGGACCCTTGGGGGCGGTCACCAAACCCATACAAACAAGGTTGGGGCAAACTCCACAACTTAATTGGAGGCTCCCAACAACACCACGAAGCTTCACCACAATGGACTATGGCTTCCGCGGTGACCTCAAATGCTCAGGGCAATCTCCACAACTTAATTGGAGACCCTGGAGCTTGCCCGGAGCTTTGCACGACAATGATTGAGCTATGAGGCACCATCGACCGTCTAGGGTGCCAAAGCACCCAAGAGGAACAAGCTATAGGGTGCTCAAACACCCAAGAGTAATAAGCTTCTCAACTTCTCACTTCCACATATCACCGTGGAGAACTCAAACCTATGCACCAAATGCAATGGCAAGGGCACACGGAGTGCCCAAGTCCTTCTCTCCCAAATCCCACCAAAGCAACTAATGCTAGGGAGGAAAATGAGAGGTAGAACAAAGAAGAACACGAAGAACTCCAAGATCTGAATCCAAGGGGTTCCCTCACTTAGAGGAGAAAGTGATGGGTGGAAATGTCGATCTAGATCTCCTCTCTCTTTTCCATCAAGAACTAGCAAGAATCGTTGGAAGGATTGAAAGTTAGCAAGCTCCAAGAAGGTCAACAATGGGGGGAAACACGAGCTCAAAGGATAAGGTTCAATGGGGAAGAAGATCCCCTTTTATAGGTGGCAAAAAATCCAACTATTATGCTCACAGCCCGCACAGTGCGGTACTACCGCTCATGGGAGTGGTACTACCGCTAGGGCGGTGGAAGCCCTTTGAAAAACAACATCGAGGAGGCAAAAGGCCAGTAGAACCTTCGGAGCGGTACTACCGCTCGTCCTCATGGTACTACCACTAGGGATAGCGGTACTACCGCTAAGGGTAGCGGTACTACTCCTTGCGAGCGGTCTAAAAAATTACATCCATGCCTACCACCGCAGGAGTTAACACAAGATTTTGGTCCGGAGCGGTACTACCGCTCTGGAGTGTAGGTTCGAAAGTAGGTCTAGAGGGGGGGTGATTAGACTACCTGACCAAATAAAGTTTTTCCTTTTTCCCAATTTTAATTCTTGGCAAGTTTTAACATTCATAGCATATCAAGTAACACCCTACACATGCATGTCTAAGAAGATAGCAGCGGAAAGTAAAGACATTGCACATGTAAGTAAAGAGAGGGTTAAGAATGCAAACACAAGTGATGGCACGATAATTTTTCCCGTGGTTCCGATAGGTGGTGCTATCGTACGTCCACGTTCATGGAGTCTTCAACCCATGGAGGGTAACGGTCGCGGGACTCCACGGAGGGTTCCATGAAGAAGCAACCTTAACTATTCCATGCGGCTTCCGTCAAAGAAGGAGTAGCCTCACTATTGGTAGATCTTCACAAAGTAGGCGATCTCCTTGCCCTTACAAAATTCTTCGTTCACTCCACAACACGAAGTAGGATGCTCCCAAGCGACACCTAACCAATCTGGGAGGCACCACCCTCCAAAAGGTAATAGGCTCGGTAATGACGATGAACTCCTTGCTCTTGTGCTTCAAGATGATAGGCTCCTCAACACACAATCTCCCTAACATAGATTTGGCTTGGTAGAAGAGATGGGATTGGTCGAAAGCAACTTGGGGAGGCTAGAAATCAAGATCCATATTGTTGGAGTGGAAGATCTTGACCTCAACACAAGGGTAGGTGGTTCTCTCTAAGAAAACTAAGTAGGATAGGTATGGAATAGTTCTGAGTGCTTCTCTTTCGAGTGGGTGGTGGTGAAGGGGTATGTATAGGCATCTCCAAAAATCCAACCGTTACACACAATAAGTCAGACTCGGTGACACCGATGTGTAAATCTCGATGGTACCGAAGTGACAAAAAGTGGAAACTTTTGAATCTCGGATGGACCGATATACAATCCTCGGTTGCATCGACAAGATGATCAATGGTCAGATTTACCATACTTGGTGACGCCGATTCACCATTCTCGGTCGGACTGAAAATGAGAACTTGCGTAACAGGAAGTTGGCAACCCAACTCGGTGGCACCGAGTGCAGTGTCGGCTGCACCGAAGTGTTAGTGTTTGGCTGAGTCTATCTGGGGTTTGGAACTTGGTGGCACCGGGATAGGAATGTTGGTTGCACCGATTTGGCATATTTGGTTTAGGACAGACTTTGGCGGGAGAGTTTGTGGATGGTTTGGTGATTGTCCCTTGTGCACGTTTGAGCATATTGTTCACCATCAAAACTTTACCCCCTTTTAATAGTATTCGGTTTCCTATAGACTCAAAGTGATTTCTCACAAATGTAAAGTGTAGAGTCCTCTTGCTTGAAGCTTGGCCAACCTATTTCCTTGAATCTTGGGGTAATCCACAATCCTTTTGCCATTCCCATCAATGAACTTTTCTTGAAATATAATTGGTGGAAACATTAGTTCAATGACTTATATGTTGTTATTAATTATCAAAACCACCAAGGGAGCAAATGTGCTTTAAATCTCCCCCCTTTTTGGCAATTGATGACAACATATAGATCAAAGCTTCGACAAAGATATAGTCAATGAATATAGTCGTCGCTTTGAGAAGTATGTGATAAGCAAGAGCTCCCCCTAAATTTGTGCATTATTTTGAATTTGCGTTTGAATGCAAATGCACAATCAATTAGGTACATGGGTCATTACTTACATGTCACATGCTACTTGGTGGTGTGCGAGAGTAATTGGAATGAATATCATAGCACAATACAATCAACCAAAGATGAATGATCATCACATAAGCATTAAAATGATAGGAAATAGTAGCATCACACATCAAAGCGTATGATCAAACATCATCAAGCGTATATCACAAGAAAAACAAAAGAGTATCACGGCAACCAAAAGCAATTGTTTTGAAAAAGCAGAACACCAAACGCTCTCTCTCTCTCTCGAAGCCTAATGATCTATATACACTTATCCCCCTTTGGCAACAAGTTACCAAAAAGTTCAAAGGTATCTATCTAAGCGTTCTTGGGCTGGTCTCCTCCAGTTGTCGATGAAGGAGTCGAGAGCATGGTGTCGGCGAAGATCTCTGTAGATGTCGTGGATGGAGCTGGAGTAGACACTGGTGGAACTAGAGCTGATGGAGCAGGAGCTGCTGACAGTAGAAGGAGCTGATGAAGAGGGCCTCGATTCTAGAGCAGGCACTATGGTAGATCTTGTCTGAGTGAAGAACTGGGTGCCCGGCCTGAGAGGTGATCCTTCCTCATCATCATCATCATCAGAAGAAGAAGAGGTAGAAGAGACCCGGGGAATGTGCATGGAGTCAACTTCCTTCTAGAGCTCTATCACTATCTTTGTAACCTTGTCCACTTTGTCACCAAGCACTTTGATCCTTGACTCAAAGATCCTCACAAGTCTATTTTGGTTCTCTAGAATCCCCTTGATATCCTTTTGCATGCCATGGACGGTTGTGATCAAAAGATCCATTTTCTCGTTCCTAGATCTGGGGGCTTGAGCACTAGCGGCTCGAATAGCTTCTACCTTTGCTTGTGCTGTAGAAGATGTGGGATGATCTGGGTCCATCACCACAATGTTATCTTTGAACTTTGGTTGTAGGGGCAGGTGTGGCGATCAAGAGCAAAAATGTGCTTCCCCAACTGAGAGTTGATAAGCAACTAGATGTAGGGTGCATAGCATCATGAGCGTTTCTAGTCAGCACCAACCCTCTTGATTGTCTCAACAATCAAATCCATTACTCTAATCCTGGTGTTCCTGTCAAGGTGGATCAACATGTTGATGGAGTAGCCTCTGATCATCTTATCATCTCTAGACTTGGGCATCAAGGTATGCCTAAGAATAGTGTTTATAGTCCGGAGGCCTGCTTGCAGATAATAGATGGATCCTAGCTTGTATGATTGCACCTTGTCTGCGGGGATAGGAGTATACATGTCTTTCATGGCATTGTGACTTGCCTTGGGTTTAGAGTATACATCCAAATCTCCTTCCTGGGCTTCTGGAACTTCCAATAGAGCAGCCCATTCCTCAATAGTGGATTCATATCTAGAACCTTCTGTCATCCATACAATTCGACCATCTCCGTAGAAATGAGCAGTGGAGTAGAATTGCATGATCATCTCGTCGTTCCATGTTGTAAGCTCTCTGCCAATGAAATTGTCCAAACCAATGCAATGGAAGTTGTCTTGGACACTTGGGAAGTAGTCCACATTATCTTTGATGAACTTCCAATCGACATACCTCATGTCGCTAACAGCTGGGCTCTTGTCAAGCAAAACGGTCTCATAGAAATCATGTTGCTCTCTGGTGTAAAACATGTAGTCAACAACAGTCTTCCTTCTCTGAGCATAAGGATCTATGGCTCTCCAGCCTCTCAAACATGAGTCTTTCCTCTTCTTCATGTCCTCATCTACAAAGTGGCTAGCATCGTGTACTGGAAGATGTGGTCTGAGCTTCATCAAGGTAGTCAAGTCATCATCATCTTCCACTCTGGAGGCAGTCCCTTTGTTATTCTTTGAAGCAGGAATGTCCCTAGTAGTCCTCTTGGACTTTTCTGTAGCAGCCTTTTTAGATGTAGGCTTGGTGCTCTTGGAGGTGCCAGTCTTTGGCATAGCATCAGCCATGAGCTTCTTGGATTTCTTCTTGGGAGGGACTATCTCAGCATGCTCTTCCTTCTCCTCCTCAACAGCAGCACCAGCAGCCTCCTCTAGGTCTTCAAACATGGAGGTAGGCTTGCCAATAACATGGACAATCCTCTTCTTAGACTTCTTCTCCCCTGCCTTCTTAGGCATAGCTTTCTTGGGGACCTCAACTGACATAGTGGCTCTTGCACTCTGATGTGCCTTGATAGTATCAGTAGGAGCATAAACTTTGCTGGCAACTCTTCGAGAGGAAGTAGCTTCAGTTGCTGACTTCTTGGCAGCCTTTTCTTGCTTTTTAGCAAGTATCTCCTCAGGAATAACATCTGAGTCTTCTTCATCATAGTTGAGCTTCTTGTTGGTTCTGGTGGCATCCTTGGGCAACCCATGAGAGCTGGGGGTGCCCGGATATGAGAAAGAACTGGCTTCTGGGCTTGTTCCAGAACTCATATCAACTCCCTGCTCTGCCACATTCTGACTCTCCTCTGAGCCTGGCATATTTACCATGTGAATAGAGTATAGGAGAGCAAAAGAAGATAAGTCATCACAAAATGAGGCTGGTTTTTGAAATTTGAGCAATTAATTTCCAAGATTTTTGCATTCAATCAAATAGATATCGGTGTAGCCGAAACAGAAATTTTGGTGGGACCGAGACTGACTGACTCTCTAACCAAAACTTGGCAGCCTTCTCTATAAGACCGAAAAGAACAACTCGGTTCCACCGAGTCAGTTCTCAACCACACAGAAAAGTATATCGGTGAGACCGGTATTTCCGTTTTGGTTTCACCGAGATCTATCGGGCAGACGGCAAAACCCTAGAAAACTCATCTTTCGCAAGATTATGATGATTTGAGAGGATGAAAACATGTGCAAAGGGTGTAATGATGATAAACAAGGATCTAATGCACAAGAATCGGACGAGGAGTGCAATAGAGATCGAATCCGTACCCTAGTTTGGTGCGGATCCTCTACGGTGGCGACGAGGGAGATGAGTTCGTCGGTGACGGTGATTCCCAGTGGCGGAGGAGCGCGGGGAGACAAGGGCGACGACCAGGGGTCTTTGGAGCGGCAACTTAGGATTTTGGAGCGCGATGTTTGAAGATGGAATTTCAAAGCATTGGGGTCCGGAGTTATATACCCACCATTGTCGGTGACACCGATTCTAAGTTTTCGGTGTCACCGAGTGCCTCAAGTGTCAGCTGACAGGGACACTCGGTGTAACCGAGAAAATGAAATCGGTTGTACCAAGATTGAAAAAACCAGATCAACCCTAGGCATTCGGTGAGACCAAGATTTTTTGACTGGTTCCACCGAGATGCACTTGGGAGGTTTTAATGGTCAGTCCTTGTCGATACAAAACTCCGAGTGCTCCACACACAGAGGGATCGAAAAGCACTTGTTCAAATTTTGTGATGCAGCATGAATAGAGTATGAGGTGAGAAAGCATAGATAGCTAAAGAAGTGGTCCTGGGCATTCTTGCATATCCAATTGGCAGAAGATAAATTAAAAGCCAAATAGCAACAATTGGATATCCTCGAAGGAGAAAGTAAATGCGGACCAACATGCTCACACAATAAGATGTCAAATGAAATCATGTCAAACATGCACATATACTCTAGTATTTAACAAGCACTTGGGCAATGACGAAGTCATCTATATATGAGTATTTGACTTAGGAGCCAAGTAAGAATACTTGATCATAGGTCATACTCATCATTTAAGCACAAGTGGGGTTACCACTTTTACATAAAGCTTTTAATGTTTGTCACATACTAAGAGATGCTTTGACTCAAGTCTTAGATTAAATCTCCCCCTTGATGTGACATCCCCCCATAAGAGGGATAAACTAACCTTGGGTTTTGTCGATGAAGACTTCATGTTGGTGAGGTGGTCATGGATGCTCAAGGTTGATGAAGATCACCAAGAGTTGGGAGCATCCTTGTTGTTTCCTTACTCTTCTCACCTACATGGGTTAGTCCCAACACACAAGAGACAAATCCAAGGATATCTATGGACATGGAGTGCAAAGCATGTGTAATGATGTCCATTGATTTATTGATTACCATGTCCCTTGCTTACCTTTGAGGGAATGTGTGACTCCTTAATCTATTTCATAGGGTTGATATTGATTGCAAATAGATCTTACCAATAATGAATGTGAGTGAATTTCATTGGCAGAGTCACCCCTCAAGAACTCTCTAGTTCTTCTTCTTGGGAATCCACATCAAGTTGATGGGGATCCTTGGTGTTTAAGTAGCACCTGTAGAAGTTGAGATTGTAGTAGCCTTAGGAACCCACTTCACCAAAGCTTGGGATTCATCTTCATAAGATTCAAAGTCCTCTTGGAGCTTGTTCTTTCCCTTGAGCTTGGTGTCTTGTGGTGGAAGGTCATCCTAAGTGTTTGTCCCCTTGGGAAGAGTATTTTCATACTTCTCCTTTTGAGGAACAAACTTGGGATTGGGATATTGACCTTCTTCCCATTCAACTCCATTAGCGTTGAAGTAGCCAACACCGCAATTCTTCCCGTATCCTCCGTGCTTGCGTACAATCTCATCAAATTGTGTGTACCCTTCAAGACTCTTGTAGATAACTTTCTCTATAATTCCTTTCAATAAAGAGTTTTCTTGCTCAAGTGTAACTTGGCTAAGAGAATCATCATTAGTGGAATCAATAGAACTACTAGGAGCAACATCATTGGGTTTAGTGTTTTTATTGTTGCTACTAGATGAAGGACCTTTCTTTCCTTTGTTACTAGTTTGCTTAGATTTGACTTGTGGCATGAATGTATACAAGAGTAGGCGTTTGTCAATATAAGATGAATTCTTCTTTCGGAGATCGTTATTGATAACTTTAGGAAATTCATGTTCTTGCTCCAAATTGAGCTTCTCGAAGCATAGCTTCTCATGAGTTCTTACAAGCTCTCTATGATCTTCAAGAGTAGATTCTTGAGCTAACTTAAGAGTGTTGAGTTCTTTAGTTAGTTCTTCTATTTTCATCTTATCATTGTTAATTGACTTATCTTGAATAGCATGAGAAATATCAAGTTCATTATGATTAACATCACTAGTTTTATCACATAGCAAGTCATCATCGTAAAGCAAGTCATCTTCATCACTATCGAAATCAAGATATTCGAGGTGTGATACCTTGGGGCCTTTAGCCATGAAGCAACTTCCACCTCCTTTTATTTGATGAATCAAATAGGTCATAGGAGTTTGTTGTCACTAGTGCAATTCCGGCAACACCATCATCTTGACTATAATTGGAGTTGAGTGATAGCTTCTCTCGGAGTGGTTGTCGGAGTCGAAGACGGAGATGGAAACCCATTCACCAACATGAGCTTGATGCTTCCTTCTTGAGTAGCTCTTGGTGTGCTTGTCCTTCTTCTCTGAGTCCCTTCTTCTCCTTGAGGGTCTTTGTTCATAACGATCATCTCTACTCCTTCTCTCTCTTCGAGGTGATTCATATCTTGAGCTTCGTCTTCTTGGTGACTCTTCTCTTCATTTGTAGGGAGCTGAGCACTCATTTGAGTAGTGTCCGTGCTTCCCACAATTGTAGCAGTTTTGATCACGACTTGACGAATGCTTCTCTTCATATTTTGAGTTAGAGCTGCGATCTTTGCTTCTATTCTTGTAGAACTTGTTGAATTTCTTGACCATGAGGCTTATCTCTTCATTTGTGACAAGGTTGTCGCTTGAGGTAGCGGGAGCATCACTTGTGGCTTTGTAAGCACCGCTGGACTTGTGATGAAGGTCTTCCTTATCTTTGAGTGTCATCTCATGAGCAACAATTCTACCAATCACTTCTATTGGTTTGAGATCTTTGTAGTTGGGCATCATTTGGATCAATGTGCACATGGTGTCATATCTCTCATCTAAAGCTCGAAGTATCTTCTTGATGATGAAGTTGTCAGTCATTTCTTCGCTTCCTAAGCCGGCAATCTCGTTGGTGATGAGAGCTAGCCTAGAGTACATTTCAGCGATTCCTTCACCATCCTTCATCTTGAACTTGCCAAGTTGACCTTGAAGAACATCTAACTTGGATTCTCTCACGGACTTAGTTCCTTCGTGCATATCAACCAAAGTATCCCAAATCTTTTTTGCGTGTTCAAGATGGCTGATTCTGTTGAATTCTTCAAGACATAGGTAGTTGAAGAGTATGTCACATGCTTGAGCATTGAGTTGCAACATCTTCAATTCATCCGCGGATGCTTCACGATCTGGTTCCTTTCCATCCGCAAAGAATTCACCTTGCAAGCCAACACGAACAACAGCCCAAACGGCA
This sequence comes from Hordeum marinum, assembly GCA_022496015.1. Lineage (NCBI taxonomy): Eukaryota > Viridiplantae > Streptophyta > Magnoliopsida > Poales > Poaceae > Hordeum > Hordeum marinum. The sequence goes on from CM039675.1 coordinate 416,514,779, forward strand.
GGATTATGACCAAGCAAATGCATTTTCATTTTATGCTTCCAACTAGAAAAATTAGTGACATCAAAGTACAGACCTCTACGGTGATAGTTTCCCTCACTAGATGCCATACTTCTCCTAGGTTGTGAAACCAATGCAATGGAGACCAAAGCTCTGATACCACTTGTAGAATCGAAAGTAGGTCTAGAGGGGGGGTGATTAGACTACTTGACCAAATAATAGTTTTGACTTTTTCCCAATTTTAATTCTTGGCAAGTTTTAGCATTCATAGAATATCAAGTAGCACCCTACACATGCATGCCTAAGAGTATAGCATCGGAAAGTAAAGACATTGCACATGTAAGTAAAGAGAGGGTTAAGAATGCAAACACAAGTGATGACACGATGATTTTTCCCGTGGTTCCGATAGGTGGTGCTATCATACGTCCACGTTCATGGAGTCTTCAACCCATGGAGGGTAACGGTCGCTAGAGTCCACGGAAGGCTCTACCCACCGAGGGTTCCATGAAGAAGCAACCTTGACTATTCCATGCGGCTTCCGTCCATGAAGGACTAGCCTCACTATGGGTAGATCTTCACGAATTAGGCGATCTCCTTGCCCTTACAAAATTCTTCATTCACTCCACAACACGAAGTAGGAGGCTCCCAAGCGACACCTAACCAATCTAGGAGGCACCACCCTCCAAAAGGTAATAGGCTCGGTAATGACGATGAACTCCTTGCTCTTGTGCTTCAAGATGATAGACACCTCAACACACAATCTCTCTCACGGATTTGGCTTGGTAGAAGAGATGGGATTGGTGGAAATCAACTTGGGGAGGCTAGAAATAAAGATCCATATGGTTGGAGTGGAAGATCTTGACCTCAACACAAGGGTAGGTGGTTCTCTCTCTAAAAACTGAGTAGGATAGGTATGGAATATTTTTGAGTGCTTCTCTTTCGACTGGGTGGTGGTGAAGGGGTATATATAGGCATCTCCAGAAATCCAACCGTTACACACAATAAATCAGACTCGGTGACACCGATGTGTAAATCTCGGTGGTACCGAAGTGAGAAAAAGTAGCAACTTTTGAATCGGATGGACCGATATACAATCCTCGGTTGCACCGACAAGGTGACCAACGGTTAGATTTACCACACTCGCTGATGCTGATTCACCATTCTCGGTCGGACCGAAAATGAGAACTTGCGTAACAGGAAGTTGGCAAGCAAACTCGGTGGCACCGAGTGTAGTGTCGGATGCGCCGAAGTGTTAGGGTTTGGCCGAGTGTGTCTCGGGTTTGGAACTCGGTGGCACCAGGATAGGAATGTTGGTTTCACCGATTTGGCATATTTGGTTTAGGACAACTTTGGTGGGAGAGTTTGTGGATGTTTTGGTGACTATCACTTGTGCATGTTTGAGCATATTATTCACCATCAAAACTTTACCCCCTTTTAATAGTATTAGCTTTCCTATAGACCCAAAATGATTTCTCACAAATGTAAAATGTAGAGTCCTATTGCTTGAAGCTTGGCCAACCTATTTCCTTGAATCTTGGGGTAATTCCACAATCCTTTTGCCATTCCCATCAATGAACTTTTCTTGAAATATACTTGGTGGAAACATTAGTTCAGTGACTTATATGTTGTTATTAATTACCAAACCAACCAAGGGAGAAAATGTGCTTTCATGGAGCCGTGGTAGTATCGCTCTATAGCGGTAGTAAAAAATTACATCCGCTCCAAACCGTAGTAGCAGCGGTAGTACCGCTGTAGCCTTTTAAGAACACCAAAACTGCCACAACTTCTGCAAACGGACCCCGAATTCAACGAAACCAAGTTTGTTGAAAAGATAAAGACATGGGATAACACAATATCGATAGAATATCAATAAGAATCAAATGAGAAAAGTTCCATAACAAAATAGTGAGAACCCATCCTCGGATAAGACCTGTAAAACCTCTAACACCGAAAACGCGGAAGAAGCATATGAAATCTGTTTTTGATGTACTAGATCTTGTCATGAAGATAACCACAAGCTCTAAAACCTCATAAATAGAAAATAAAAATAAGAATCAAGAAAGATGATGAAAGGATGCAATGGTTTGAGCTCTCGACGAACAATACGATCAAGCTACTCACTTGAGAGCCCCCCTTGATAGTATGGCTATCGATCCTATAACCCGGTCTCCAAACTATCACCATGAGACGGTAAAATAGAAAAGTTATCAAGGGCAAACCTTTGCCTTGCATGAAGTCCGCTTGAGCTAGATGATGACGATCTTGACTCCCTCAAGTTGGACCACCTTTCATGATTGTGTTCGCTCGATGAAGGCTAGTTGATTGCTCACCCATACTCCACTATGGGTGAGTCACTCTTTGGCACACCTTCACAAGCCCATTGTCACCACAATGGACGGCAAGCTACAAGCATGATTTCTTCGTGATGCTTCACTTGAACTTGCACACTGCAACCTTGATGACGATCACCACTTGATGTCATCTTACATGGGTTGTATGAGATCTTCCTCTCAATGCAATCCCATGAAGATAAACCTAACCCTACAAAGAACACTCACGTAGACCAGGGGTTAGTACACAAAGCATAATGGACAATGCTTACCATACCATGGGATCACTTGATCCTTCTCGGTACATCTTGTACGCTTTGTGTGTTGATCAACTTGGTTCACTCTTTGACTTAGTCTTGATCAACCTTGTATCTTATCTTCTCTCTTCATAAAGATGATGTCTTGAAGGTAAACATGAATGCTCACACAGTATTCTTCTTCAATACATGCTTGTAGTAAGCTCAAGTCTTACATGACAAATCTTTGGATAACACCTTGAATGCCACTTTGGTCACCATATAAACACCTTGAAACCAACAGATGGACTTCAAGAAGTACCTACGGATAAATCCTTCGAATATAACTCAAGGCAACCATTAGTCCATAGGGGTGTCATCAATTACCAAAACAACACAAGGATAAATGTGCTCTTACAACCGGTCCACCCACATATCAAATTATTAAAGTACCGAACGTGAATCAAATGAGCATGATGAAAACTATCTTGATAGAAATTCCCATGTGTCCTCGGGAGCACTTTGCTTTATATAAGAGTTTGTCCAAGTATGTCCTTTGCTACAAAAAGGATTGGGCTACCTTGCTGCACCTTTGCTACACTTGTTACTTGTTACTCGTTACGAATTATCTTATCACAAAACTATCTGTTACCGATAATTTCAGTGCTTGCAGAGAATACCTTACTGGAAACCGCTTGTCATTTCCTTATGCTCCTCGTTGGGTTCTACACTCTTACTTATCGAAAGGACTACGATAGATCCCCTATACTTGTGGGTCATCACCCCTCCAGGAATTGATGCTGCATCACCTCGTCCGTGAAGCACAATGGGTGGGCAGCGCCTCTGACCCGAGGTATGTCGCGTCGGTAATCGGCGTTTATTATAGCCCGGCTTTGTTCCCGACCTCTGTTATTGCAGTCAAGCGAAGACCGGTACCCTTCCCATCTATCCGGTGAGTACCCTCTGGATCCATAGAAGTGTAACAGCCCGAGACCGATGCTCCAGAAGATTTCCCTTTTATTACATTGTTGTTGTGTGATTCGTTTGGTTGTACCATTCATCATTGCATCATTCGCATCATCGGCATGGCATCGTCACTCGTTTTTGAAAACTTGCATTCGTTCGTAGTCGTCGGTTCTCTCCGTTCTTGTCGTTGCCCGTTTCGAGACCAACCACACATGCACGCGCCCTTGGCATCGATAAAAAATGTTTTAAAAGTGCACGAAAATATTCTCGGATTGGGTGGAAAGTTGGCGTGCGGTCTTGTTTTATTGTCGGAAGACCGCCTGCCAAATTTCGTCGCAATCAGAGGTCGTTTGATACCCGAACAGTCGTCCATAGTTGCACTGTCATCGGTTAATTGTCGGACGTTTTCGGATTGTAAAAAAACTCTTTCACGGGCCGGAACCTCCCTCTATTCTTGGCCCAACCACCTCTTCACATCCCACTAGCCCAACCTAGCCCCCCCCTTGCTTCCAGACCGCCCGATCGAGGTCCAACAGTTGACATCGGTGCAAAAATCCCTAACCTAGCCCCCCATTTCCTATATAAACAGCCCTAGCCTACCCTGCCTTGAAATCCGCATCACCCCTAACACTAGCCTCCTCTCCGTCTCCCTCCCGCAGCCTCCACTGCGCGGGACCCGCGAAGCCCATCCAGGGCCCGCTCGGGCCCGAACCAGCCGCCTCGAGAGGAGCTCGAGGCTCCTGCCTCCGCCTTCCCGCCATGGAGCCAAGCCCCCTTGTGCCTTCGCCCCGTGCCGCTCCGCCTCCCACCGGTCGGAGCACCTCCATGCCGCCCCTTGCGCCTCCCTCCCATCGGCCGCCAGCCCCGCGAAGCCCTATGACCCGCCGTTGTCGCTTTCGCGAGCTCCGCCGCCGCACCATGGAGCTGGGCGTCCAACCGTCGGCCGCCGTAGATCTTCGACGGGAATGGACGGATCCGGGGTCCCCCGTTGCGGATCCCCTCTTCCCCACCTTCGTCCCACCTCGCCAATGCCCCGCCGCTCGCTGTTAATCCAGCCACCGCCAGTTCTTCCGCTCGAGCATGAGAGCAAGGAGAAGGACGAGTGCCCGCTTTCCTGTCGCCCCTGTCGCACGCATGGGCCGGCCCACCAGCACCCCACGGCCCAGTAGTCCCAGCCTCCCCACGCCCAGCTCCACCGACTAGGCTTTTGGCCTACTATGGTGAGCACTTTGGCTCTAAGCCCCGCCCTGTGCGCTGAATGCTATATCATGCCCATGACCTGTGCAGCCTAGATTTGATAAGTTTTGGCCCATTTTGATTGTGGTTACGATCTGCGAATTTTTTCAATTACCCTGGACATTTATTAATTACAGAAAAAAACATCATTTTGCATTGCTCATAAATAATTAACCATGCATCGTATCAAAATGCTTTATATATGAAAAAAACTTAGAATAATGTGTAGATTACTTATATCGCATTTTCATGCATGATAGGAATGTTGCGTGTGATGGTTGCATTTAATTGCATGAATAACTTGCTAATCGGTTTATGTCATAAATTGCGTAATTAATTGTGACATATTTTCTACATGAACCTGTACATATGATATATGTTTCGGGGTATAAAAATCCATAGAATTTATTTGTGCATTTACTTTTGTCATTTAAGCAAGTTTGTGTGCATGTCATTTTTGCCATGATGCCCTTTTGTTTATTTCGTGTGATTTAATCCATGCATATTATGGAACGGTTGCCAACATGAGATATGCCCTTTGACATGTGCACTAGACCCTGGTCATTTTGTTTTCCATGATAATCAATGTTTAGGTGTTGTTTTCTTGTTGCCAACATGCTTAACCAATGTGCTGTTTTGAGGGGTCTAATTATTTATAAGTCTAGAATCTGTAATATTTTGTAGTTGTCTTGCCATGTGTTTTGCTAGTGATCTAGAACTCCGTTGTGGTTGGTGTAATGGATTTATTTGTAGTTTATAATGTCCTCTAGCATGCTTTCAAATTCATGCCACTATATGCCATGTAACATATAGTTTTATTGCTGCCAATATGCCTTCGTGATAAAACTGCACTGTCAAAAACTGCTATTTTCACTAAGTCTGAAACTGCTTCCAAGTAGACATGTTGTGAGCTCCCTACCATGTGATCCATGCCTCTTTTGAGTATGATAGGTGAAGATGAAATGAAGTGTGTGCTATATGCTAATGCCCCATGCTTAGTTTGTGCATTTTAGGATCTTGTAGTTTTTGTTTTCGTGTGTGCAAAATGTCATGTTGTTGTTTTGGACAGATTTGCACTAAACCTTGTATGGGTGTTTGTGGTGGAACCATAGCTCTGTTTTGGGCATGCCATATATTGAACTTGCTTATAATTTCATGTAGTATCATATTATCATGTTGCATCCATGTTTTGAAGTGCTCGTGGTTGTGTTTTTCATGCATTTTGCATTCAAGTCATGTTCATCTTGTGTGTGTCATAACTTTTAGACCGTAGCTCCGTTTGAAATGTTCCATATACATAAGTCGACTAGAATGACACCTAGAATTGCATGGTATACTTTATTATATTTTTTAAAAATTATAAAATATGGTTAGTTCAGATCTGGACCAATTTCAAAATTTACATATGGGGTCATTTCGGAAATGCTATAAGTTGTTTCGGGCCTCATTTAAGATGCCTAGATAAATAGCTTAATTATGCTTCACCTCTTGTCATGTTTAACAACATTTAATATTATTGTGTACCTAAATGAGAGTGAACTAAATATTCGAATGTGGAGTTTCATCAATATGCAACCGTTGCATATTGAGCTTCACTTAATGTGTAGAAGTTGACTGTTGTGCTTGCGATGTCATGCATAACATGCATCGTATTTGTTTGCGCATCTTGTCATGCATATATTGTGGTGTATCGTGTGTTGATTTTTGTTTCCGGATTGCTTCTTCTCGATAGAGTTCCGAAAGCGTTCGGAGTGTGAGGATTCGTTCGTCTACTTCACGGATCGTCTTCTTCATGGACTCGTTCTTCCAAGCGAGATCTTAGGCAAGATGACACATTTCCCTGGATACCACTACTATCATTGCTATGCTAGTTGTCTCGCTTACATCATTATGTATCGCTACCTACCACTTGTTTGTCAAGCCTCCGAACATTGCCATGATAAGCCTGTAACCCCTCCACATCCCAACAAACCATTGTTTGGCTATGTTACTGCTGGCTCAGCCCTTCTTATAGCGTTTCTAGCTGCGGGTGCAATTGCTTCCATGTGTCAACATAGACCCTCTTTTGTTATCGCAACAGTACTGCCATTTAATTTAATGCACATATATACTTGGTAAAGGGTGGAAGGTTTGGCCTTTTGCTCGGTGTTTTGTTCCACTCTTGCCGCCCTAGTTACTTGTGAACCGGTGTTATGTTCCATAATTGAGCACTCCTAACATGCTCGGGGTTGTTATGGGGACCCCCTTGATTTTCGTTTTAGGATAAAATTTGTCTGGCAAGGCCCAACTTTGGTACTACATTTGCCCAACATAATAATACTGATCACCTTATTAAAGCATAGAGGGTCGCCCCCTCGTGGATTAATTTATCATAATACAAGGGGTCCAGTGTTGCTGGTACTGGTCCAAAACAGAGTCGGGTGCGGGGCTAACCCGAGGCAACTCAGGAGATGTCTATCAGGCCACTGTATGATTGCTTATCCACCATGTCCTGAGAACGGGATACGCAGCTCCTATCGGGACCGTTGACACGTCGGGAGGTCTTGGTGGACTTGTTTTACCTTTCTCAAACATCTTGCGCGTGGGATTTTGACGACATGTCGGGCTATCTCGAAGTTGAGATTTTCCATTGGGATTCTGCAAATACTACAGGTAATTCCGCGGTTGAGGAATTCCGACGCGGCGTGTGGTTAATTTGTGATGGACTAGTTGGAGCACCCCTGCAAGCTTAAATCTTTCGGAAAGTCGTGCCTGCGTATATGTGGCAACTAGAAAATTTGTTTAACACCCGGGCATAGCAAACTTGAAGTAAACTCAAATAAAATACACCAACTGTGTGCATAACCATGACTCTCTCTTCTCATGAGACCTTATGCGAGAGAGAACACGGTGGGGTTATGCATGACATAAGTAGGTTTTCAGGATCACTTAGTGATCATTACTGGTTCACGTCTGTTATGCGTAGACCACCATACTTTACTTTCTGTATTCGTAAGTTAGCCACTCAAATAAATGGTTACTCGCTTGCTACAGACTCACCACTTAACCGTACCTCACCATTAAGCTTTAATAGTCTTGATACCCATGGTAATGAGATTGCTGAGTCCTTGTGGCTCACAAATTACTACAACAACAGTTGCAGGTACAGGTAATGTGATGATTTGATGTGAGAGCGATGATTGTTTTGATTTGGATTTCTTCTTCATCGTCAATCTAGGATGGGTTCCAGGCAGTAGCCTAGGATAACAAGGAGGGATGTCATTTTATCATTTGGTTTCGTCCGTAGTCGGACACTGCTCTTTTGTATGATGTTTGAAGTTGTTCTATTGATGTGATATTGATGTATCTTGTGGCGAGTGTAATCCAATTCCATATACTCATATCTTCTGTACATGTACTTGTAATGATATCCATTCTTGCAACATGACGAGATGCGCTCCTATCCCTGTCGAGGCCCTCAACACAAAATAAGGATAGGGTCGCATCTTGGGCATGACAAGTTGGTATCAGAGCCTGTACCGACCTAGGAGCCCCCTTGATTGATCGAACTTGGCCAATTCGAGTCTAGAGAAAAATTATTTTGAGTCTAGTTATATATCGGAGAATAGGTTTCTTTTACTCCTCTTATATACTCCGGTGAGGTATTCGACTTAGGAATTTTATTCTACTCCTCTTCTCGCTCAATTTTTTTAGGATCGCGTGGATATTTCGGAATCTGTATGATGTCGATGTGACGGAGTTCTGTACTTGGTGCCTCCTATTATCGAGGAGTGGAGCTCCGAGGGATTTTTGCACAACGTTATCATTCAGTTTGCTTAGTATCTCAGGACGAAAGATGTTCGAAATTACTTTAATACTTTTCATGGCGAGATAAGGCTGGAGTTGACTTGGTACTAGGGAGGCATCCAGAGTACTGGCCTGCTTAGTATCGTTGTGTTTTCGAAGGTCCGAGATAGATGGAGTTCCGAAGCCTGTGGTTATGTGTTGACGAATGGATACAGTTGGAGTGTAGGGCTTGTTAGTTGTGTGAGATATTTTGCCTCGCTATATCCCCAACACCAGATTGCATAACTAGAAAGTTTCAGGAGTTCTTAGGTGGGAATTCAAGTAGGTACCTAGGATTATCATTCCAACAAGTGCATAATGGGTATGTATTTGTTCTGGCTTGTTTCGTAAGCATCATCCTTTGTTTTTATTTGAATATGGTAATTCGAGTTGCTTCGATGTCAAGTGGCAATTTCATATCTTTTCTAAGTAGTGTTCTCATATTTTACGGGAATGCTAATCCTTTTGTTCAACTCGAGTTGTCTTGAAAATCTTTTCAACCGGTGCGCTCCTCTTCAAGATATTCAATCATCTCCAATATTTGCAAGATCAATCCTCATAGTTCTTTCCGGAGTTCTTTTCATTTGTCCTAAGTTGTCTTTGTTTTCCCCACCCTCCCATCCTTTTTCTTCAATGATTAAATTCTCATCCAAATGCCTTTCTTTTTATCGATGCTTTTGCTATCTTTTCTTTTGTATCATATCCGGTGATTCATTGTGAAGATCCTCAAGTGATTATAATTCATCATTTCTTTATTCTTGTTTCCTTCCCGACGCATTCAATTCAAGATATCGGTGTTCTTCATATCCTTTTCAATCACTAAATGCTTCCCCCATGTCAAAAATTCTGTACAAGTATCTTTTGTTTTTCATCTCTCTCTATTCTATCTGGAGCGTTAACGATATCTCAGAAGACTTTCATTTCCATTCATATCCTCTTAAATTATTCCGAGGTTCTCACCTCATCAAGTTCTTAATTTTTCCGGTGCAATCTCTCTTTTTCTAAGCAATTGTCTCAATGATGGTTTCTTTTGAGTGGGCCCATAACCCACAGGTTTTTCCCCCAGGATCTTACCTGGCTCTTCTAATCTTGTCTGGAGATGTACTCAAGTTCTTTTCAAATATGACGTAAGAATGAATTTCATCAGTCATCTTCCTTCTCAAAGATCGCTTCTAAATCATTTTCATCGTTGGCTCAACCTTCTTTATTCATTTGTTCTGGAGTGCCTCAATAATTCTTGGTGGTGTTTCTCGCCATCATTCTCAGCATTGAAGACCAAAGAAGAGTTTCTTTTAAATCATATTTCATTCTCTTGAAGATTCGTCATATCAGCCTGACGCTATCCTCTTGAATTGTTTCCGATCATGGGAAATGCCTCCCATATCTATCCGAAGCATTTCAGAGTGGTATTCATTTCTCGATCCTCCGAAGGCCATCATTTCAAAGATTCCTTGTTCTCAGATTTCAGCTTCCGTTCTCAAATTCTTCTCAATTGTTGTCCCTTCATTCATATCTCTATTATTCCGGTGCCTTGTGAAGTTTTCCATTAGGTGGATCATTATCTCTCCGTTCCCATGTATCTTCGTTCAATCATAATGTCCTCAATCATTTGTGAATTCTTACCGGCATTCTCATTCAAGACTTCTTCAAGTTTGTGATCTATCTCTCCCTCTTCAATTCTTTGTAACAAGAATAAGTGGTGTGTGAAATCTGTTGCTTGTCATCAATTTAACCCGATGAAGGATAACCATAACATAATTCTTATTATTGTTTCAAGAAGGTGATTTCAAGCATTCTTCCAGAGGTTGTTCCTGATATCAAATTCTCTATTCTAGTGGTCCATCTTTTTCTTTTTGGAGTTCCAAATTTGCTCGAATAGCTCATCGGGAAGCTTCATCTAAATCATGGCAAGGCATCAATCTTGTTCTTTTGCAACCTTCACTTCTTTTCTATCATCCTTTCATTCTAGTGTTCTTCAAGAGGTCCTTTATGGTTGTTTGTTAAGGATGTAATTCTTCTCGAAGTTTTCTTCAAGATTCTTGTTGGAGGTGCTCAAGTGATCTTTATCTTGGATTTCTAAGTTCAATTCCTTCTCCATTGTTTTTTGAGATGGTATTATTAAATTCTTGATTATGAGGAGTCTCGAAGGAAAATTGTCGAGTATGAGATAAGTAAACCCATCATGTATTCTCGGAGTTATCTTGGATGGGATTTCACTTAAGGCATTTCTTAAGGATTGCTACTATCATGGTGTTATAAATGATTCAAGTGTCTCCTCCACCTGTTGGTGAAAGAAGTTTTGCATCTCTTGTTGCTCTCAAGCAATCAATTGTTTGTGTTGTGGCAGGTTTTCACCTAATAATTTTGAGATGTTTTTCATAAGCCCATAACAAGCTATTTTTTTGTTGTTGATTCTCCATCAACTCCGTTCAACCATGATTTTCAAATTCAATGGTGGTATAGGTGTCATTTACTTCTCTGTTCTCTTCTCTCCAAAGATCCAGTTTCTATTCTCTTGTTACGGAGGCCTTGTGATGTTGCTCTCTTCAATCTATCATCTTGCTTTGTCAAGATCATGTTCTTTCTTTGCTTATTCATTTAACCGGAGTGCTGTGAAATATTTTCATGATCCTTCCATCTTATGAAGTTTTGATTCTAATCCAACCGAAGTTTGGTGTCTCTCTTTCAATTTCTTTCCATCATATCAAATTTTGCCTCTCTTTCCTACTGAAGTGCTGCCCAAGTTTCTTGTGAATTTTTCCTTGTTCCTTGTGTCATCTTTCATCTCGTCGAAACCTTCAATGATCATTGGTTTCACTCACTTGTCAGAGAAGCAACTAATTTTACCTTTTGCTCTTTCTCTTCCCCTTCTCATTCTTAGATCTCGGGACAAGATCCTCGTGTAGTGTGGGAGAGTTCTAACAGCCCGAGACCGATGCTCCGGGAGATTTCCCTTTTATTCCATTGTTGGCATGTGATTCGTTTGGTTGTCGCATTCATCGTTGCATCATTCGCATCATCGGCATGGCATCATCACTCATTTTTGAAAACTTGCATCTGTTAGTAGTCGCCAGTTCTCTTCGTTCTTGTTGTTGCCCGTTTCGAGACAAACCACACACGCACGTGCCCGCGGCATCGATAAAAAAATGTTTCAAAAGTGCGCAAAAAATATTCTCGGATTGGGTCAAAAGTTGGCGTCTGGTCTTGTTTTATTGTCGGTAGACCGCGTGCCAAATTTCATCGCAATCAGAGGTCGTTTGATAGCTGAACGGTCGTCCGTAGCGGCACTGTCATCGGTTAATTGTCGGACATTTTCGGTTTATAAAAAAACTTTGTCATGGACCGCAAACCTCCCTCTCTTCTTGTCCCAACCACCTCTTCACATCCCACTAGCCCAACCTAGCCCCCCCGGTTCACTTCCAGGTCGCTCGATCGAGATCCGACTGTCGAAATCAGTGCAAAAATCCCTAACCTAGCCCCCATTTCCTATATAAACACCCCTAGCCTACCCTGCCTCGAAATACATGCCACCCCTATTGGAAGCACATTTGCTCCCTTGGTGGTTTTGGTAATTAATAACAACATATAAGTCACTGAACTAATGCTTTCACCAAGTATATTTCAGGACAAGTTCAATGGTAGGGATGGCTAAAGGATTGTGGAATTACCCCAAGATGCAAGGAAATAGGTTGGCCAAGCTTCAAGCAAGAGGACTCTACATTTTACATTTGTGAGAAATCACTTTGAGTCCATAGGAAAGCCAATACTATTAAAAGGGGGTAAAGTTTTGATGGTGAACAATATGCTCAAATGTGCACAAGTGACAGTCACCAAAACATCCACAAACTCTCCCACCAAAGTTTGTCCTAAGCCAAATACGCAAAACTGGTGCAACCAACATTCCTATCCCAGTGCCACCGATTCTAAACCCTAGACAGACTCAGCCAAACTCTAACACTTCGGTGAAGATGACACTGCACTCGGTGCCATCGAGTTGGGTTGCCAAGATGCTGTTACACAAGTTCTCATTTTCGGTCCGACCGAAAATGGTGAATCAGCGTCACCGATATTGGTAAATCTGACCATTGGTCGCCTTGTCGGTACAACCGAGAATTGTATATAGGTCCCTCCGAGATTCAGAAGTTGCCACTTTTGGTCACTTCGGTACCACCGAGATTTACACATCGGTGTCACCGAGTCTAACTTATTGTGTGTAACGGTTGGATTTTGGGGGATTCCTATATACCCCTTCACCACCACCCACTCGAAAGAGAAGCACTTAGAACTATTCCATACTTATCATACTCAGTTTTCTAAGAGAGAACCACCTACCCTTGTGTTGAGGTCAAGATCTTCCACTCCAACCATATGGATCTTGATTCCTAGACTCCCCAAGTTGCTTTCCACAAATCCCATCTCTTCTACCAAGCCAAATCTGTGAGAGAGTGATTGTGTGTTGAGGAGTCTATCATCTTGAAGCACAAGAGCAAGGAGTTCATCGTCATTACCAAGCCTATTACCTTTTGGAGGGTGGTGCCTCCTAGATTGGTTAGGTGTCGCTTGGGAGCCTCCTACTTCGTGTTGTGGAGTGAACCAAGAAGTTTGTAAGGGCAAGGAGATCGCCTACTTCGTGAAGATCTACCCATAGTGAGGCTAGTCCTTCGTGGAACCCTCCGTGGGTAGAGACCTCCGTGGACTCTCGCGACCGTTACCCTCCATGGGTTGAAGACTCCATGAACGTGGACGTATGATAGCACCACCTATCGGAACCACAGGAAAAATCATCATGCCATCACTTGTGTTTGCTTCCTAACCCTCTCTTTACTTACATGTGTAATTTCTTTACTTTCTGCTGCTACACTCTTAGACATGCATGTGTAGGATGTTACTTGATATGCTATGAATGCTAAAACTTGCCAAGAATTAAAACTGGGAAAAGGCAAAACTTTTATTTGGTCAAGTAGTCTAATCACCCCCCCCCTCCTCTAGACCTACTTTCAATCCTACACCTATCCCTAGCCTCCTCTCTATCTCCCTCCCGCAGCCTCCACCACGCCAGGCCCACAAAGCCCATCCAGGGCCCGCTCGGGCCCGAGCCAGCTGCCGCCGCCCCGCGCCTCCCTCCCGTCAGCCGCCAGCCCCGCGAAGCCTTGTGACCCGCTGACGTCGCTGTAGCGAGCTACGCCGCCGCGCCATGGAGTCGGGCATCCAACCGCCGGGCGTCGTCGATCTTCGTCAGGAATGGACAGATCCGGGGTCCCCCATCGCGGATCCGCTTTTCCCCGCCTTCGTCCCGCCTCGCCGGTGCCCCGCCGTTCGCCGTTGACCCAGGCGTTGCCTCTGTTCTCCCGCTCGGGCACGAGAGCAAGGAGATGGACAAGCGCCCGCTCGCCCGTCGCCCCTGTCGCCCGCATGGGCCGGCCCACCAGCGCCCCGCGGCCCAGCAGTTCCAACCTCCCCATGCCCTGCTCGACCAAATGTGCTTTTGGCCCACTATGGTGAGCACTTTGGCTCTAAGACCCGCCCTGTGCGCTGAATGCTATATCATGCCCATGACCTGTGCAGCCCAGATCTAATAAGTTTTGGCCCGTTTTGATTGTGGTTACGATCTGCAAATTTTGTCAATTACCCTGGACATTTATTAATTACAGAAAAAACCATCATTTTGCATTGCTCATAAATAATTAACCGTGCATCGTATAAAAATAATTTATATATGAAAAAAACTTAGAATAATGTGTAGATTTATTATATCGCAGTTTCATGCATGATAGTAATGTTGGGTGTGATGCTTGCATTTAATTGCATGAATAACTTGGTAATCGGTTTATGTCATAACTTGCGTAATTAATTGTGACATATTTTCTACATGAACCTATACATATTATATATATATTCGGGGTAGAAAAATCCATAGAATTTATCTGTGCATTTAGTTTTGTCATTTGAGCAAGTTTGTGTGCATGTAATTTTTTCCATGATGCACTTTTGTTTATTTCATGTGATTTAATCCATGCATATTTTGGAATGGTTGCCAACATGAGATATGCCCTTTGACATGTGCACTAGACCCTAGTCATTTTGTTTTTAATGATAATACATGTTTAGGTGTTGTTTTACTATTGCCAACATGCCTAACAAATGTGCTGTTTTGAGGGGTCTAAATATTTATAAGTCTGGAATCTGTAATATTGTGTAGCTGTCTTGCCATGTGTTTTGCTAGTGATCTAGAACCCCGTTGTGGTTGGTTTAATGCAGTTATTTGTAGTTTATAAAGTCCTCTGCATGTTGTAAAAGTTTGTGCCATTATATGACCTATAGCATATAGTTTTATTGCTGCAATATGCCTTCGTGATAGAACTGCACAGTCAAAAACTGCTACTTTCACTAAGTCTGAAACTGTTTCCAAGTAGACATGTTATGAGTTTCCTACCACGTGATCCATGCCTCTTTTGAGTATGATACGTGAAGATGAAATGAAGTGTGTGATATATGATGCTGCCCCATGCTTAGTTTGTGCATTTTAGGATCTTTTAGCTTTTCTTTTCATGTGTACAAAATGACATGTTGCTGTTTTGGACAGATTTCCACTAAACCTTGTATGGATGTTTGTGGTGGAACCGTAGCTCCGTTTTGGGCATGCCATATATGGAACTTGCTTAGAATTTCATGTAGTATCATATTATCATGTTGCATTCATGTTTTGACGTGCTTGTGGTTGTCTTTTTCATGCATTTTGCATTCATGTCATGTTCATCTTGTGCTTCTCATAACTTTTAGACCGTAGCTCCATTTGAGATGTTCCATATATGTAAGTCGACTAGAATGACGCGTAAAATTGCATGGTATATTTTATTATGTTGTTTAACAATTATAAAATATGGTTAGTTCAGATCAGGACCAATTTTGAAATTTACATATGGGGTCATTTCGGAAATGCTATAAGTTGTTTCCGGCCTCATTTAAGACGCCTAGATAGATAGCTTACTTATGATTCACCTCTTGCCATGTTTAACAATATTTATTATTGTTGTGTACCTAAACGAGAGTGAACTAAATATTCGAATGTGGAGTTTCATCAATATGCAACCATTGCATATTGAGCTTCACTTAATGTGTAGAAGTTGATTGTTGTACTTGCCATGTCATGCATAACATGCATCATATTTGTTTGCGCATCATGTCATCCATATATTGTGTTGTATCGTGCGTTGATTGTTGTTTCCAGATTGCTTCTTCTCGTAGAGTTCTGAAAGCATTCGGAGTGTGAGGATTCGTTCATTTACTTCACGGATCGTCTTCTTCACGGACTCGTTCTTCTTCCAAGCTGGATCTCAGGCGAGATGACACATTTCCCTGGATACCAATACTATCATTGCTATGCTAGTTGTCTTGCTTCCATCGTTATGTCTCGCTACCTACCACTTGTTTGTCAAGCCTCCCAACATTGCCATGATAAGCCTCTAACCCCTCCACGTCCTAGCAAACCATTGTTTGGCTATGTTACCGCTTGCTCAGCCCTTCTTATAGCATTTCTAGCTGCAGGTGCAATTGCTTCCATGTGTCAACATGGACCCTCTTTTGTTATCACAATATTATTGTTATTTATTTTAATGCACATATATACTTGGTAAAGGTTGGAAGGCTTGGCCTTTTTCTCGGTGTTTTGTTACACTCTTGTCGCCCTAGTTACTTGTGAACCGGTGTTATGTTCCATAATTGAGCACTCCTAACATGCTCGGGCTTGTTATGGGGACCCCCTTGATTTACGTTTTAGGATAAAACTTGTCTGGCAAGGCCCAAATTTGGTACTACATTTGCCCAACATAATAATAATGATCACCTTATGAAAGCATAGAGGGTCGCCCCCTTGTGTATTAATTTAACATAATACAGGGGGCCAGTGCTTCTGGTGCTGGTCCAAAACAGAGTCGTGTGCGGGGCCAACCCAAGGCAACTTGGGAGATATCTATCAGGCCATTGTACACTGTGCTTATCCGTCGTGTCCTGAGAACGAGATACGCGGCTCCTATCGGGATCGTCGGGAGGTCTTGCTAGACTTGTTTTACCTTTCTCGAACATCTTGCGCATGGGATTTGGACAACACTTAGGGCTATCTCGAATTTGAGATTTTCCATCGGGATTCCGCAAATACTATGTGTGATTCCACGGTTGAGGATTTCCAATGCGGCGTGTGGTTAATTTCTGATGGACGAGTTGGAACACCCCTGAAGGGTTAAATCTTTAGGAAAGTCGTGCCCGCGGTTATGTAGCAACTTGGAAACTTTGTTTAACACCCGGTCATAGCAAACTTGAAGTAAACTCAAATAAAATAGACGAACTGTGTGTGTAACCGTGACTGTCTCTTCTCGTGAGACCTTATCCGAGAGAGAACGCGGTGGGGTTATGTTTGACATAAGTAGGTGTTCAGGATCATTTAGTGATCATTACTAGTTCGCGTCCGTTATGCGTAGACCACCATACTTTACCTTCTGTATTCGTAAGTTAGCCTCTCAAATAAATGCGTAGTCGCTTGATGCAGCCTCACCACTTAACCATACCTCACCCATTAAGCTTTAATAGTCTTGATACCCTTGGAAATGAGATTGTTGAGTCCCTGTGGCTTACAGATTATTACAACAACAATTGCAGGTACAGGTAATGCGATGATTTGACGTGAGAGAGATGCTTGTTTTGATTTGGAGTTCTTATTCTTCATCAATCTAGGATGGGCTCTAGGCGGCATCCTAGGATAGCAAGGATGGATGTCATTTTATCGTTTGGTTTCGTCTGTAGTCGGACCCTGCTCTTTTGTATGATGTTTGAAGATGTCGTTGTATTGATGTGATATTGATGTAGATTGTGGAGAGTGTAAGCCAATTCCATATACTCATCTCTTATGTACATGTACTTGTAATGATATCCATTCTTGCAACACGACGAGATGTACTCATATCCATGTCGAGGCCCTTGAGCCAAAATAAGGATAGGGTCGCATCTTGGGTGTGACAAGATGGATCTCGTACGACCTGCTCTGTAGTCCAGGTCGTGTTGCAGGTCGAACCTGTCATTGGGCTCTATTGGATCTTTTCCCCGTCTTCGGGGTATCGTCGAACTATAACCGGTATCGTCAACCGTCATGTCTCGTCCTCGAGGAGGGCGGTCTGGCTTGTCGTATGGGCTATGTTTGGGAGACGTCGTATCAGTGAGCTCATCAGCAAATTGTGGCAACAGCCTTCGGCATGGATAGCTCTTAGTTTGGTCCGATAGACACGTACCGTATCTTTCCTCAACTGAGAGGACTCTTATCCATCGATCATTGAGGTTGTCCTGTTTGTCTCTAAGCTTACATTCTTTTGCCTTCAGGCTGCGGGCCGTGGCTATAAGTTGTTGCCTGAACAGTTCCTGGTCTTCAAGATTATCGAGGATGGCGAAGTAATCGGCTTCCGAGATGTCCTCCTCCTCGACGGGGGGAGGTAATTGTCATCCTCGGAATCGTTTAGGTCATCGGGGTTGCCCTGGTCTCCAGGCCTCTCCTGACCCTCTAGCGAGTGTTCGGGGATATCAGGATCGCTGAGATCTTCCAGGGTATCTCCGTCCCCGGCATTGATGATAGCTTTCCTTCCCTTTTTGCCTTTTGACCATTTATGCGGCTTCCGGCGCCTTGACGATACTTCACCCGATTTGCCGCCATCATTTTTAGGTGTGTCCTCGCCATTAGCGGCTGGAGTGTACACCATGTGGACGTCGTACATGGAGGTGGCGGCCCATTGCCTGGTATTAACGGGGGTGGGAGCACAATCCTCCTCATCCATGTATTTTGATTCCTCGGAGGCATAGTCCAACATGTCGGTTAAATCTTCGATAGTGTCTATCAAGTGGGTAGTGGGTGGGACGAAAAATTCGTCCCGACCCGCCCTGAGACCGATCTGAGCATGGATCGGGGTTGGGTCGTCAGTAATCTTCATCGACGAGATCCATTCTACAGCCTTGTTGACGATCGAGATCTAGATCAGGTCGACCTGCTCAGAGCTTTCAGAGTTGACCTTCGTTGTGTCCGTGCTAGGGGAGTGTTTGCCAAGAACGGGTATCCGATCATCTAGCCCTATGGCTGGATCCAGACTAAGAGCCTAGTCATCACTGGGGTAGATCCCATGGGCGGGGCCGAAGGAGGAATCCGAGGTTAAAGCCTCAGAGTCTTCAGGCACGACAGAAGAGACTGTGAGCCCGGTTAGCGAGAGATTGCCTCGAGAGTCTAAGGAGAATTCTAGGTTCCCGAATCTGATCTCTTGTTCAGTGGTGAAGCTTCCAACCCGGCCTAGATGGACGGTCGGGTCAGCATGCAACACAATGTTGCCGAAGGCAAAGATCTGTCCGGGGATAAATGTGTCCATGTTGTGGACCTCTTCGTTGATGACGACGTGAGCCATTGATTCCTTTGGAGATCACAGGAACTCTCAATGAAAGCACCAATGTCGGTGTCAAAACTGACGGATCTCGGGTAGGGGGTCCCGAGATGTGAAACTAGGATCGATGGTAACAGGAGACGAAGGAGACGATGTTTACCCAGGTTAGGGCCCTCCTATGTAGGTCATACCCTATGTCCTGCTTGATTGTATTGATGATATGTGGGTTATAGAGTTGATCTACCTCGATATCTAATAGCTAAATGCTACCTCTTGAGCATGCGTTTGTTTTCCCTTGAAGAGGAAAGGGTGATGCAACGAAGTAGATAAGTATTTCCCTCAGTTGTTGAGAACCAAGATATCAATCTAGTAGGAGGAACAAGCAAGTCACCAATGGATGCACCAACACAAACAATCAAACTCTTGCACCCAACGCTATAAAGGGGTTGTCAATCCCTTCACGGTTATTTGCAAGGATTAGATCTGTTAGAGATAGATGTAAACAATTGCGGAAAGTAAAAAGTAAATAAATTGCAGCAAGGTATTTTTGGTATTTTTGGTTTATAGATCTGAAAAATATATTATGGAAAGTAGACCCGGGGGCCACATGTTTCACTAGAGGCTTCTCTCTTGAAGGAAAGTATCACGGTGGGTGAACAAATTACTATCGAGCAATTGACAGAAAAGAGAATAATTATGAAGATATCCAAGGCAATGATTATGCATATAGGCATCACGTCCGTGTCAAGTAGACCGAAACGATTGTACATCTACTACTATTACTCCACACGTCGACCGACTCCTACCTGCATCTAGAGTATTAAGTTCATGAAGAATAGAGTAACGCATTAGGTAAGATGACATGATGTAGAGGGACAAACTCAAGCAATATGATGAAAACCCCATCTTGTTACCCTTGAAGATAACAATACAATACGTGCCTCGCTACCCCTACTTTGTCACTCGGTGAGGACACCGCAAGATTGAACCCAAACTAAGCACTTCTCCCATTGCGAGAATTACCAATCTAGTTGGCCAAACCAAACCAATAACTCGAAGAGACTTTCAAAGATATGTGATCATGCATATAAGAATTCAGGAAAGACTCAAATAATATTCATGGATAATCTGAATATAAACCCACAATTCGTCGGATCTCAACAAACACACTGCAAAAGAGTATTACATCGGATAGATCTCCATGAAGATCATGAAGAACATGGTATTGAAGCACAAAGAGAGAGAGAGAGAAGCACTACAGGAAACAGATACTTTGCCGCCCGCCATCCCAGACGGCAAAGGCTTTGCCGTCCACCAGCGGATGGCAAACCTTCCGGCTGAATGAGCCACGGTAAAGGCCTCTTTGCCGTCCGCTGGCAGATGGCAAAAACCTTTGAATCTTTGTCGTCCGCCAGCGGACGGCAAAGGGCCTGGACGGCACACGTGGCCACTTAGCTCCGTTAGGGGCTTAACGGTGTGCTTTGCCGTCCACTGGCAGACGGCAAAGACCTTAGGGGGTCTTTGTCGTCTGCCAGTGGACGGCAAAGAACCCACCTACACCAGCCCCAGTTTGCACAGGTAGCTGCCACATGGCCACTTTGCCGTCTGCTGGCAGATGGCAAAGCCCTTTGCCATCCGCCAGCAGACGGCAAAGTGGCCATATAGCCCCTGTTTTTTTGTTTTTCTTAAAATCATTCAATTTGACAAAATATTCATATATAGCCAACATATACATATCCAACATACATATCCAAAACATACATATCATTCAACAAGTTCCAACAAGCATACAAAATAAGTTCCAACAACATATAGAAGTTTCGAACAACATATCAAACATACATATCGAAAACAAGTGTCCAACATAGATATCCAAAACAAGTTTCCAACATATCCAATAAACACAAAGGAAGCAGAAGTAGAAGAGTACACTCCATCAATGCAAGCTTCCTCATCTATAGCAAATCTACAAAGTAGGAAAGATGAGAGTTAGAAGAAGAAGAAGACTAGGTAGAAGAAAAAGAAGAAAAAGAAGAAGAAAAAGAAGAAGAATTTATCTTCTCTTTCTTTTTCTCCTCTCCTCTAAGTATAGCTATCCTAGGTAGAATATATCATTTTGGAGCTAAGTAAGGTTATTATGTATTTTTGAGGAAAATAAGCTAAGTATAGGTCATTTTGGAGCTAAACCAAGGTTATTTTGCCATTTTTTACCTAAGTGAGCATATTATGTCATAAATGAACTAGCTAAGCTAATTATAGATCATTATTGAGCTATCCTAGGTAGTTATGCCATTTTGTACCTAAGTGGGCTAATTATGTCATAAATGAACTAGCTAAGCTAGCTATAGATCATTATTGAGCTATACTAGGTACTAATGACATTTTCTAGCTAACTAAGCATATCAAGTCATTTTGGAGGAAAAAATGCTAAGTATAGGTCATTTTATAGCTATCCTAGGTAGAATATACCATTTTCTAGCTAACTAAGCATATCATGTCATTTTTGAGGAAAATAAGCTAAGTATAGGTCATTTTGGAGCTAAGTAGGTCATTTCTTAAGATAAGTATGCATTTGTTAATGAAAACACTTGGGAAAACTTACCATCAACTTAAGCCAAGCACACCCCGAGGAAGTAGGCTTAGAGCGCTCTGGACCCCCGCCCACCATCTGTCAACACCTGCAATGACAAAGAGTGAACGAAATAAGTTGAACATAAAAAAATTGAATACGTAATAACATATATATGTACATAATAATAATTGAATACCTCGCATTACTAATATTAATCTTCATCGTCTATATATGCTCCGGGATCAATAAATGCATAATCATCATCACTATCAGTAATGACGTGCTCATCAACATCATCAATAAATGCATCAACATGTGGAAGGCCTCTATGTAATCGGTCAAGCATTGTCAGGTCATCCGCAGCAGTAACCTCTTCTTCTTTCGTCTCTTCTTGTTCCTGCTCAGGGGTGAAGTCGGGTTCACTGTCGCCGTCGACCTCAATGTTCTGGGGTGAAGTAGAGCGGTTCTTGAAGTGTTTTTTGGAAACACGTGTTTCTTGGAAGAATTCTCGTTCATATGTGTTTGGGTTAATGTGAGGTTCATAATCATCTTCATTGAGGGGAGGTGGTCTAAAATGTGGCGGCACATCATAAACGACATCCCAACCTTTTAAAACCATTTGCGACTTGTATCAATTCGGAGTCCATAGACTCTGCATTAGCCTACAAGTTTAATACCAAAGGATTGTTGCATTAGCCGCAAACTAGGCGAAGAAATGAAATCGTCTAATTAATGGAAATTATCGTTTGCTTGAACCAAGAGATGAAACCGGGATAGCCGCCTCCATGCTTTTCCAAAAGCTCATACTCTTCAATGGAATCCTTTTGGATCACCGCTCCAGCCGAGAATTTGGTGACGTATCGACTGTATCACATATCCGGGAATAAGAGCATTTCAAAGGAATTAGAAGTTGCGAAACAATGTACCGAGAACTTACTCGATGTACGGCCGCACTTCTGTTAGGTTGTTGAGGATATACAACGAAATGGTCTGCCATTCTTCGACATCCAACCCTATGGATTTCGAAGCACCGGCTGGTTTGAGCTTCCCTTTGAATAGGCTGAGGTTGGATCGACCTTTTTCACAGTCGCCATCATTGTACCAAGGCTTCGGATTATGCAAATGACGATTTTGGGCTGTGTAGTGTGCTGTCACAAAGTTTGTCACCTCCTCAGTAATGAATGCCTCGGCCATCGATGCTTCAACTCTACATACCCAATCTACAGGGCTTGATGCATCGGATCCGGAGCATACGGGAAATTGTGCATCAGATCCGGAGCAGAGCATACGGGAAAATGAACCCAATCTACACATACTCAGGTTGTCCATGGATAATGTTGAACAATTCGAAAGAATCACGGTTATAAATATGCTAACGAATGCATATTTATAGATGTAACCCTTTCGAACGGGAGACACATAGTGGTTACGCATACTGATGATTCAAGACACCTATAGCTAGCAAGTTTCATCGGCACGAAGACTGGAACAGAGGAAATGAAGGGTGCAGGAGGAGATGTAATTTGTGCTCACCCACGAATGCAGGGGTGAATCTCGTCGAACGCACGGGGAGGTCGTCGAACACCAGACCCTCGCAGCGACGAAACAACTGCACATTTAAATCCACCTGATCAACACAAATATATATATATATAATTTTTTTCATAACAAAATCGGAAATTATATGACCTAACTCATAATTCACACATATATGACCCCGTCGGCCTCTGGAAGGCCGAAGAGCACCCTTTCGGTCAACAGGAGGCCGAAGAGGTGTCGAGGGTCGGGGGTGTCGTGTAATGGTGTCAGGGTGTCGTGTCGGGGTTGAGATGTCATGTCCGGGTCGGGGTGTCGGGGTCGGGGTCGGGGTGTCGGGTCGGGATCGGGGTCAGGGTTTTTCCTCTTTTTTCTTTTCTTCTTCTTCCTCTTCTTCCTTTTCTTCCTTTTCTTCCTTTTTCCTTCTTCTTCTTCTTCTTCCTCCTTTCATTTTTCCTCTTCTTCTTCTCCTCCTCTCCTCTTTTTCTTCTTCTTCTTCCTCTTCTTCTTTTTTCTTCTCCTCCTCCTCCTCTTCTTCTTCCTTTCCTTTTTTCCTCTTCTTCTTCTCCTCCTCTCCTCTTTTCTTCTTCTTCTTCTTCTTTTTTTCTTCTCCTCCTCCTCTTCTTCTGTTTCTTCTTCTTATTATTATTTTTTGTTCTTTTCATTTTTTATTTTTCCTTTTGTCTTCTTCTTCTTTTCTTCTTTTTTTCTTCTAGGTTTTTTCTTTTCTTATTTTTATCTAATTTTTTTCTACCTAATATATACTAACTAATATGAACTAATAACTAACTAATATGAACTAATAAAAACAGAAAAAACAGAAAAAGGGGGAGGGTGGAGCTCACTGGAGGGGGGTCGAGGCGGCGGTGCAGGGCGGCGGAGGGGGAGGGGCGGAGCTGGGTCGTCGGGGGTGCCTGCTCGCCGCCGACCCAACGCGGCGGAGCGGCGGGGCAGGGGGCGGCGGGGGCGACGGGGTCGAGGTGGTGGAGGAGGGCCACAAGGAGGGGGCGGGCGGCGCTGCGGCCTGGCTCCGGCGGTGGTGGAGAAGGGCCGCGGGAAGGGGCGGTGGTGGAGGAGGGCTGCGGGGAGGGGGCGGTGGCGGGAGGTCGGGGTGGCGGCGCTGAGAGAGAGAGAGAGGTAGAGAGAGATGTGTGTGTGAGAGAGAGGCGCGGGGGGCAGGGTAACCGTTAGTCCGCCGTGACATTGTGGGCCCCCTTACTTCTTTGCCGTCTGCTAGCAGACGGTAAAGAGTTCTTTGTCGTCTGCCAGCATACGGCAAAGAAGTGGCACATGGCAAAGAGCTTGGCCTAGCTAGTGTCGTGCCCCGTGGGGCCCACTCTGGTCTTTGCCGTCTGCTGGCAGACGGCAAAGAAGTGCAGATGTGATGAAGAAGCATGGTGGGCACGACAACCACGATGGCGACACGTTGATGGAGATCAATATGATGAAGATCATGGTGTCATGCCGGTGACGATGGAGATCATGCCGGTGCTTTCAAGATGGAGATCAAAAGCACAAGTTCATGGCCATATCATGTCACTTATGATTTGTATGTGATGTTAATCCTTTTATGCACCTTGTTTTGCTTAGGACGACGGTAGCATTATAAGGTGATCCCTCACTTAAATTTCAAAATAAATTGTGTTCTCCCCGAGCGTGCACTGTTGCGAAAGTTCGTCGTGTCGAGACACCACATGATGATCGGGTGTGATAGACTCTACGTTCACATACAACGGGTGCAAGCCAGTGTTGCACATGCAGAACACTCGGGTTAAACTTGACGAGCCTATCATGTACAGACATGGCCTCGGAACACAAGAGACCGAAAGGTCGAACATGAGTCATATAGCAGATATGATCAACATGATGATGTTCACCATTGAAACCACCTCAACTCACGTGATGATCGGACTTGAGTTGGTGAATTTGGATCATGTATCACTCGAATGACCGGAGGGATGTCAATTTGAGTGGGAGTTCTTAAGTAATATGATTAATTGAACTCATTATCATAAACATAGTCAGTAGTGTCTTTGCAAATTATGTTGTAGATTACTAGCTCACGATGTAGCTCCTTGAATTTTTTATATGTTCCTAGAGAAATAGAGTTGAAAGATGATGTTAGCAATATTGCGGACTGGGTCCATGATCTGAGGATTGTCCTCATTGCTGCACAGAAGGCTTATGTCCTTAATGCATCGCTCGGTGCGCCACCCCCTCTAGTGTCATTTGTAGATGCTGTGAACATCTGACAGGCACGTTTCGATGACTACTTGATAGTTATGTGCGTCATGCATTATGACTTAGAACTGAGGCTCCAAAACATTTTGAACGCCACGGAACATATGAGATGTTCTAAGAGCTGAAATTGGGATCTCAGGATCGTGCCCGTGTTGTGAGATATGAGATCTCCAACAAGATTCTTTGCCTGCAAGATGAAGGAGACTAGCTCAATCGTTGAGCATGTGCTTAGATTGTCCGGGTGCTACAATCGCTTGAATCGAGTGGGAGTTGATCTTTCAGATAAGATAGGGATTGATATAGTTCTCTGAGTCACTATCACTAAGTTACTAGAACTTCGTGATGAACTGTAATTATGCCAGGGATGGAAATGATGATCCCTGAGCTGTTCGCGATGTTTGACACCGCGAAGGTAGAAATCAAGAAGGGGCATCAAGTGTTGATGTTTAGTAAAACCACTAGTTTCGAGAAGGGCAACGACAAGGAGGGAAACTTCATGGATGGCAAGTCAGTTGCTTCTCCAGTGAAGCAACCCAAAGTTGAACCCAAACCCAAGACTAAGTGCTTCTATTGTGAGGAGAGCGGTCACTGAAGCGGAACAACCCTAGATACTTGGTAGATAAGAAGGCTGGCAACGTTGACAGAAGTATATTTGATATATGTGTTATTGATGTGTACCTTGCTAGTACTCCTAGTAGCACCTGGGTATTGGATACCGGTTCGGTTGCTAAATGTTAGTAACTTGAAGTAAAAGCTACGGAATAAACGGAGACTAGCTAAGTGTGAGGTGACGATGTGTGTTGGAAATGTTTCCAAAGTTGATGTGATCAACATCGCACGATCTCTCTACCTTCAGGATTAGTGACAAACCTAAATAAATATAATTTGGTGTTTGCGTTAAGCATGAACATGATTAGATCGTGTTTATTGCAACACGGTTATTCATTTAAGTTAGAGAATAATGGTTATTCTATTTACATGAATAATACCTTCAATGGTGATGCACCCAGTGAGAATGGTTTGTTGAATCTTGATCATAGTAATACACATGTTCATAACATTGATGCTAAAATATAGAAAGTTAATAATGATAGTACCACATACTTGTGGCACTGCCGCTAAATGTCATATTGGTATAAATCGCATGAAGAAACTCCATGCTGATGGATCTTTGGACTCATTCGATTTTGAATCGGTTGAGACATGCGGACCATGCCTCTTGGACAAGATGACTAAAACCCCGTTTTCCGGAACGGGCAATTGACTTATTGGAAATGATACATGTTGATGTATACGGTCCAATGAGTGTTGTAGCGTGCAATGGATATCGTTACTTTCTTGCCTTCACTGATGATTTGAGTATATATGAGTATATTTACTTAATGAAACACAAGTCTGAATCATTTGAAAAGTTCAAACAAATTTAGAGTGAAGTTTAAGATCATCGTGACAAGAAGATAAAAATGTCTATGATATGATTGTGGAGATGAATATCTGAGTTACGAGTTTGGCATACAACTTTAGACAATGTGAAAATTGTTTCACAACTCATGCCACCTGGAACACCGTAGTGTGATGGTGTGTCCGAACGTCATAGTCGTGCTCTATTGGATATGGTGCATGCTATGATGTCTCTTATCATTTTATTACTGTAGTTTTGGGGTTATGCGTTAGAGACAACTACATTCACCTTAAATAGGGCACCATCTAAATTCGTTGAGATGACACTGTCTAAACTATGGTTTGTAGAAACCTAAGCTATCATTTCTTATTGTTTGGGGCCATGACGCTTATGTGAAAAAAGGTTTTCACCTAGTGAGCTCGAACCCAAAGCGAAAAAATGCATCTTCATAGAATACCCTAAGAACAGTTGGGTATACCTTCTATCTCAGATCCAAGTGCAAAGTGTTTGTTGCTAAAACGGTTCCTTTCCCGAGAAAAAGTTTCTCTCGAAAGAATTGAGTGGGAGGAAGATAGAACTTGATGAGGTTGTTGAACATTTGTTTCAACCAGAGAGTAGCACAGCGCAGAAAGATGTTTCTGTGGAACCTACGTCAGTTGAAGAGGAAGTAAATGATGATGATCATGAAGCTTCGGATCAAGTTACTATCGAACCTCGTAGGTCGACAAGGATGTGTACTGCTCCTGAGTGGTACGACAACCCTGTCTTGGAGGTCATGTTGTTGGACAACGATGAACCTACGAGATATGGAGAAGTGATGATGGGCCCGGATTATGACAAAGGGTTAGAGGCCATGAAATTCGAGAAAGGATCCATGTATGAAAACCAAGTATAGACTTTGGTAGACTTGCTTGTTGGATGGCAGGTCGTCGAGTACAAATGGACCTTTGAGATGAAGACAGACGCTGATGGTAAATGTCACCATTTATAAAGCTCGACTTGTCACAAAGAAGTTTCCGACAAGTTCAAAGAGTTGACTGTGATGAGACTTTCTCACTCGTAGCGATGCTAAAGTCTGTTGGAATTATCTTAGCAGTTGCTGTATTTTTCAATTATAAAATCTGGCAAATGGATGACAAAACATCGTTTCCTTAATAGTTTACTTGAGGAAAGGTTGTATGTGATACAACCAGAAGGTTTTGTTAGTCCTAAGGATGCTAAAAGGTGTGCGAGCTCCAGCAATCCATCTAAGGGCTGGAGCAAGCATCTCGGAGTTGGAATATACACTTTGATGAGGTGATCAAAGTTTTGTAGTTTATACAAAGTTTACGAGAAACTTGTATTTACAATAAAGTGAGTGGGAGCACTATAGAATTTTTGATAAGTATATGTGGATGACATATTGTTGATCGGAAATAATGTACAATTTCTGGAAAGCATAAATGGTTGTTTGAAAAGTGATTTTCCAAGGAAGACTTGGATAAAGCTACCTAATTGTTGAGCATCAAGATCTATAGAGATAGATCAAGATTCTTGATGAGACTTTCAATGAGTACATACCTTGACAAGATTTTGAAAGAGTTCAAAATGGATCAGTCAGAGAAAGAGTTCTCGCCTGATTTGTAAGGTGTGAAGTTGAGTGAGACTCAAAGCTCAATGACGACAGAAGAAAGAGAAAGGACGAACGTTGTCCCCTATGCCTTAGCCATAGGCTCTGTATAGTATGCCATGCTGTGTACCGCACCTGTGTGTAGCTTGCCATGAGTCCGTCAAGGGGTACAAGAGTGATCCAGGAGTGGACCACTGGACAGCGGTCAAGATTATCCTTAGTAACTAAAAGACTAAGGAGATGTTTCTCGATTATGGAGGTGATAAAAAGTTCATCGTAAAGAGTTACGTCGAACCAAGCTAACACCAATCCGGATGACTCGTAGTAGCAATCTGGATACGTATAGTGGAGCAGCCATTTGGAATAGTACCAAGTGGAGTGTGGTAGCAGTGTTTACAGTTTGACATAGAGATTTGCAAAGTACACACGGATCTGAATGTCATAGACCCCTTGACTATAAGACCTCTCTCACATGCAAAGCACGATCGAGCCCCAGAACTCATTGGGTGTTAGATTCATAACAATGCGAATCACATGGTGATGTGAACTAGATTATTGACTCTAGTGCAAGTGGGAGACTGTTAGAAATATGCCCTAGAGGCAATAATAAATTAGTTATCATCATATTTCCTTGTTCATGATAATCATTAATTATCCATGCTATAATTGTATTGACCCGAGACTTAGATGCATGTGTGGATACATAGACAAAACCATGTCCCTAGTATGCCTCTAATAGACTAGCTCATTGATCAAAGATGGTTAAGGTTTCCTAGCCATGGACATGAGATGTCATTTGATAACGGGATCACATCATTAGGAGAATGGTGTGATGGACAAGACCTAAACTACAAACGTAGCATATGATCGTGTCGGTTTATTGCTACTGTTTTCTGCATGTCAAGTATCTGTTCCTACGACCATGAGATCATGCAACTCACTAACACCAGAAGAGTGCCTTGTGTGTATCAAACGTCGCAATGTAATTGGGTGACTATAAAGGTACTCTACAGGTATCTTCGAGGGTGTCTATTGGGTTGGCATGGATCAAGACTGGGATTTGTTACTCTGTGTGACGGAGAGGTATCTCAGGGCCCACTCGGTAATACAACATCACAACAAGCCTTGCAAGCAATGTGACTAAGTGTTAGTCACGGGATCTTGTATTACGAAACGAGTAAAGAGACTTGCCAGTAATGAGGTTGAACTAGGTATGGAGATACCGACGATTGAATCTCGGGCAAGTAACCTACCGAATAACAAACAGAACATCATACAGGATTAACTGAATCCTTGACATAGAGGTTCGACCGATAAAGATCTTCGTAGAATATGTTGGTACCAATATGGGCATCCAGGTCCCGCTATTGGTTATTGACTGTAGAGGTGTCTCGGTCATGTCTACATAGTTCTCGAACCCGTAGGGTCTGCACACTTAAGGTTCGGTGACGTTTTGGTAGTATAGAGTTATGTATGGTGGTTACCGAAGGTTGTTTGGAGTCCCGGATGAGATCCCGGACGTCACGAGGATCTCTGGAATGGTTTGGAAGTAAAGATTGATATATAGGAAGTCCTGTTTTGGTCGCCGGAAAAGTTTCGGGCTCATTGGCAGTGTACCGAGAGTGCCGGTAGTGTACCGGGGGACCATCGGGAGAGGTATTTCGAACCAAGAGGATACATGGTCTATGGGAGGAGGTAAACCATCCCCTGGTGGGATGGCCTAAGCCTCCTCTAAAGGCCCATGCGGCTGGAGTGGTTTGAGAAGGAAAAAATCCAAAGGTGGAAAGGTGGAAAGAGTTTCCAAGTGGAAAGGAGGAATCCTACTCCTAATAGGATTGGAGTAGGACTCGTCCACCTCCAATTTCGACCAAACCTTGAGGGTTTGAGGCTGCCTCCTCCCCTCCCCCCTACTATATATACTAGAGGATTTAGAGGAGAAATCTAACCCTAATATCCACGTGCTACCTCTCCTCTAGATCACAGTTTCTCCTCTAGATCGGTTTTCAGCGGTGCTTAGGCGAAGCCCTGCTGGAATAGCTCCACCACCATCGCCGCAACGCCGTCATGCTGCCGGAGAACTCATATACCTCTCCTCTCCCTCTTGCTGGATCAAGAAGGCGGAGATCGTCATCGAGCTGTACGTGTGTTGAACTCGGAGGTGTCGTCCGTTCGGCGCTAGATCGAAAGGACCATGATCAAGATCGCGAGACGGATCATGATGAGATCGCGAGACATATCGTGATGAGTTCACGGGCCGGATCGTGATTGGATCGCGATATGGATCATGATGAGATCGCGGGATGCTCGGCGATTTGGATCGCGAAGACGTTCGACTACACCAACCGTGTTTCTTAACACTTCCCGCTTAGCGATCTACAAGGCTATGTAGATCCACTCTCCCTCTCGTAGATGCTCATCACCATGGATAGATCTTGCGTGTGCGTAGGAAAATTTTTGTTTCCCATGCAACGTTCCCCAACAAATCATAGCTTCCATCATCCTTTCCTCACATGGGACAATGCTCTAATAATGATGGTCATCACACTTTTATTTACTTACAACTCGATAACTAGAACAAAAACATCATGCTGGCTATCTTACGATCATGCAAAGCAATATGAAAGTGATGGTGCATATCATAATAAACGAAACGGTGGAAGCTGCATGGCAATATATCTCGAATGGATATGGAAATGCCATAATAGGTAGGTATGGTGGCTGTTTTCAGGAAAGATATATGGTAGCTGTTTTGAGGAAGGTGGGTTTATTGCACTGGCGAAAGTTGTGCGGTACTAGAGAGGCTAGCTTAGGTGGAAGGGTGAGAGTGTGTATAATCCATGGACTCACATTAGTCATAAAGAACTCACATACTTATTGCAAAAGTCTATTAGTCATCGAAGCAAAGTATTAGACGCATGCCCCTAGGGGAGAGGTTGGTAGGAGTAAGCCATCGTGCGCTCCCGACCCTCACACAAAGGTCGACAATCTATAAACAAATCATGCTCCAACTTCCTTACATAACGGTTCACCATACGTGCATGCTACGGGAATCACAAACCTTTACACAAGTATTTTTACCAATTCACAATTACTTCCTAACATGCCTCTTAACATTATCATCTTTATATCTCAAAACTTTATGCAAGGAATCAAACTTCTCATCATACTCAATGCACTTAATATGGAAGTTTTTATTATATCCCTCTTGGATGCCTATCATATTAGGACTAAATTCATAACCTAAACCAATTACCATGCTGTTTAAAGTCTCTCAAAATAATATAAGTGAGGTACGAGAGTTCAATTATTTCTATAAAACCAAACACCACCATGTTCTAAAAAGGTATAAGTGAAGCACTAGAGCAAAATTGCCTATCTCAAAAGATATAAGTGAAGCACATAGAGTATTCTAATAAATTCACAATTAATGCATGTCTCTTATAAAAGATGTGTGCATCAAGGATGATTGTGGAAAACTAAAAAGCAAAGACTCATATCATACAAGACGCTCCAAGCAAAACACATATCATGTGGTGAATAAAAATATAGCCTTAAGTAAATTTACCGATGGATTGAAGACGAAAGAGGGGATGCCTTCCGGGGCATCCCCAAGATTAGGCTCTTTGGTATACTTGAATATGAATTGGGGTGCCTTGGGCATCCCCAATATTAGGCTCTTGCCACTCCTTATTCCATAGTCCATCAAATCTTTACCCAAAACTTGAAAACTTCACAACACAAAACTTAACAAAAAAAAACTCGTGAGATCAGTTAGTATAAGAAAATAAATCAACACTTTAGGTACTGTTGTGAACTCATTATTTATTTATATTGGTGTAATACCTACTGTATTCTATCTTATCCATGTTCATACCTCCCCCCCCCCCCGATACAACCCATAGATACATCAAGATAGGTAAAAAACTCGAAGAAAACAGAATCGGTCAAAAACAAAACAGTCTGTAGCAATCTGAAAACTTCGTATACTTATATAACTCAAAAATTTCTGAAACATTAGGAAAAGCTGCAAAATTTGTATGTCAATCTTGTGTACAAATTTCAGACACATTCGACGCTCTGAAAATTTTATAAAATTCCTGGGCTGGGCGCAAAAGTTTCTGTTTTTCAGCAAGATCAAATCAACAACCATCATAGACCATCCCAAAGGTCTTACTTGGCACAAACACTAATTAAAACATAAAAAACATTTACTACAGAAGTAATAATGTGGTAAACACTCAAAACAGAAGCAAAAACATAACATAAAAATAAAATTGGGTTGCCTCCCAACAAGCGCTATTGTTTAACGCCCCTAGCTAGGCAAAACGCAATAGATTTAGGTATTGTCATCTTTGGTATGCAATCCAAAAGTGGCTCTCATAATAGATTCGTAAGGCAATCTTATTTTCTTTCTAGGAAAGTGTTCCGTGCCTTTCCTTAGTGGAAGTTGGAATCTAATGTTTCCTTCTTTCATGTCAATAATTGCACCAACTGTTCTAAGGAAAGGTCTACCAAAAATAATAGGACATGTAAGATTGCAATCTATATCAAGAACAATGAAATCCAAGGGCACATAATTCCTATTTGCAAAAATAAGAACATCATTAATCCTTCCCATAGGTTTCTTAATAGTGGAATCACCAAGATGCAAATTTAAAGAGCAATCATCAAGATCATGGTAACCTAGCACATCACATAAAGTTTTCGGAATCGTGGAAACACTAGCTCCAAAATCACACAAAGCATGGCACTCATAATATTTAATTTTAATCTTAATAGTAGGTTCCCACTCATCATGGAGTTTTCTAGGGATAGAAACTTCCAAGTCAAGTTTTTTTTCAAAAGATTTCATCATAGCATCAACGATATGTTTAGTAGAAGCCTTATTTTGATTATAAGCATGTCGAGAATTCAACATGGATTGCAACAAGGAAATACAATCAATCAAAGATCAGCTATCATAATTAAAGTCCTTGTGATCCAAAAGAGTGGGTTCATTACTATTTAAAGTTTTCACCTCTTCAATCCCACTTTTATCAATCTTAACATTAAGATCTATAAACTCCGAATCATTAGGACGACTTTTAAGTAAAGTTGACTTATCTCCAGTCCCATCCTTATCAAGATTCATATTGGAGAACAAAGATTCAATAGGAGTCACATCAATCACTTTGAGATCTTCATCATTATTAAAAGATTTTGGCCTATTAAATCCTCAAGATGAGCAAACTGAGATTTCAAACCATAAAACTCCTTGGACAAATCATAAAGCTCTTTGTTCATGTAATCAAGCATACCCTTTTGTTCTTTAAGCTTGTTTCTAAAGAAATTATTATGGTCAAATTGGAGTGACATGAATCTCTTAGCATTATCTTCAATATCTTCTAGCTTCCTAAGATGAGGATCAAAATTGTTGGGTTGATCCATAGAGACGAGTAAACGATCTAACACACAAGCAAACAAAAGGCAAACGAAAAGGTGAAAGGAAGAAGGGCGAATAAAAAGGCAAATCTTTTTGGTATTTTCTGAAAATCATTTTAGAAGTGGGGGATAGGAAAAAGAGAGGCAAATGGCAAATAATGTAAATGTAAGAGATGAGTTTGTGGTGGGTACTTGGTAGGCTTGATGTGTATCCTCTCTGGCAACGGCGCCATAAATCCTTCTTGCTACCTCTTGAGCGTGCGTTGGTTTTCCCTTGAAGAGGAAAGGGTGACGCAGCGAGATAGATAAGTATTTCCCTCAATTGTTGAGAACCAAGGTATCAATCCAGTAGGAGGAACAAGCAAGTCACCAATGGATGCACCTACACAAACAATCAAACTCGTTCACCCAACGTTATAAAGGGGTTGTCAATCCCTTCACGGTTATTTGCAAGGACTAGATCTGATAGAGATAGATGTAAAAGATTGCGGAAAGTAAAAAAAATTGCAGCAAGGTATTTTTGGTTTATAGATCTGAAAATATATTATGGAAAGTAGACCCGGGGGCCATAGGTTTCACTAGAGGCTTCTCTCTTGAAGGAAAGTATCACGATGGGTGAACAAATTACTATCGAGCAATTGATAGAAAAGCGAATAATTATGAAGATATCCAAGGCAATGATTATGCATATAGGCATCACGTTCGTGTCAAGTAGACCGAAACAATTCTGCTCTACTACTATTACTCCACACATCGACCGACTCCTACCTGCATCTAGAGTATTAAGTTCATGAAGAACAGAGTAACACATTAGGTAAGATGACATGATGTAGAGGGATAAACTCAAGCAATATGATGAAAACCCCATCTTGTTATCCTTGATGGCAACAATATAATACGTGCCTCGCTATCCCTACTTTGTCACTGGGTGAGGACACCGCAAGATTGAACCCAAAACTAAGCTCCTCTCCCATTGTAAGAATTACCAATCTAGTTGGCCAAACCAAACCAATAACTCGAAGAGACTTCCAAAGATATGAAATCATGCATATAAGAATTCAGGAAAGACTCAAATAATATTCATGAATAATCTGAACATAAACCCACAATTCATCGGATCTCAACAAACACACCGCAAAAGAGTATTACATCGGATAGATCTCCACGAAAACCATGAAGAACATGGTATCGAAGCACAAAGAGAGAGAAGAAGTCATCTAGCTACTAGCTATGGACCCGTGGGTCTGTGGTGGACTACTACGCATCATCGGGGCAATGGGGTTGATGTAGATGCCCTCCGTGATCGAATCCCCCTCCGACAGATTACCGAAAAAGGCTCCAAGATTGGATCTCTCAGGAACGGAGGCTTCTGGCGGCGGAAAAGTATTTTCGTCGCTTTTTTGGTATTGGGAGAATATTTGGGTATTTATAGGACGAAGATTAAGGCTAGGACTCCTGCCAGGGAGTCACAAGCCTGCCAGACGCGGCGAGGGGGTGGCCGCGCCCCCTGGCTTGTGACCTCCTGGAAAGGTCCTTGCCTTGTACTCCAAGCCTGGTAGATCTCTTTTGTTCCAGAAAAAATTATCGCGAAGATTTTATTCCGTTTGGACTCCGTTTAATATTCCATATCTGCAATACTGAAAAATAAATAAATAACAAAACTGACACTAGACTCTAGATTAATAGGTTAGTCCCAAAATAATATTAAGTAGCATATTAATGTATATGAAACATCCAAAACAGATAATATAATAGCATGACACAATCAAAAATTATAGATACATTGGAGACATATCATTAAACTCCAGATGAGTTGTCCTTTATCCTACAACCTAAAACCCTCCGGCTTATATAGACGCCGAGGGTACCTAGGATTTACACATGGTCGGTTACACGTTGAAGGGATAAACATGCCTATTCACTATTCCAAACGTAATACGTCACGATTCCTGAACCTTCGTTCCTGGAGACAGGGCCTTCGATCAATCCAATGCTCGGTAAGCGGCTCATACAGTCCGGCCCATAAGAAACAGGTCGGCCATCCGAGGACCTCTTAAACCAGAACTTCCTTAGGTACAAAAGGAGTAATATCAAGGCATATAGATCGAACACTTATAAGTGAATCGTCTTAGTTGTTTGCATTTTTTATATTTCATACATTTTTATACTATATTTCATAATGTAAAATAAGTGAAATTTATAGTCAAAATTGTGCGATTAAGACAAAAGAATGTCAAGCACACCTTTTTATTTTGGATGAAGGAGTAGATTTCTGAGAGTTCCTATCTGCCGCTCTCGTTGACAGATTATCAGCTGCTCGCAAAAGTGGATCTCCGACTAGGCCGGTCCATGAAGCTAGCAATCACGACCCGATGCCTCACCAATGAACGAATATGAGCTAGCATCATTCTTGTTTATAGAGCAGCGCAAATCTGTAAGAACCAATGCCTCTCCAATACTTTTAAAATTTCAAACGCGAAACATTTGTTCGAAAGAAAAAAATCATGAATGTTTTATGAAACACTAACACTTTTCATATTTCTGAACAAATTTTGGAAAAACATGAACAATTTTCAATAACATGAACATTTTTTTGAAACACCTTTTTTTTCTGAAAATACAAACATGTTTACAAATTCGAGAACACTTTTTGAAACGCCCAAGAAAAATCTGAAGAGCTCGAATTTTTTATTTTGTGAACACTTCTGAAATAACGGAATATGTTTTTGAAATTTTGATCATTTTTTCAAATATGACTTATTTTTAATATTCTAAATATATATATTATAAGAATACTCTACACAATGTTTTGAAAAATGCTAAATGTGTATAAACAAAATGTGTCCGATGTATACAAAAAACATAGAACGATATGGAAAATGTTGACATCCACTTCGAGAAATGTTAATAATGTATTTGAAATGTTTAAAATGTATATTAAAAATATTGAACATGTTCAAAATTTTATCAGATGGACAAGAAAAATATATGATTTTTATAAAGAAAAGTAGACATCAAAACATATAATCGAAAAAATGTTTATCATACATGTAAAAAATATTAAAATTATAGTAAATATATTTTAGATGTATATAAAAATGTAAAATGAGTACGAAAGGAATAGAAAACACAACATTTATTTGGAAAAATGCTCATAGTGTATGTGAAAGATGTTGTACATGTATTCAAAAATGTTCTTGAAACTTACAAAAAAAATGTATAATGTCTAAGAAAACTGTAGACATGCATTGAGAGAAAACAAGATCAACCAAAGAAAGAAAGATAAAAAGGAAAAGTAAAACCAGTGAAAAGGCAGTGCAAAAAAGAAAAATCATGGAAGCAACAAAAGAAAACATAAATAAATAAAAAGGAAAAAACCTGTAAAAACAAAGAAAAGGTTGGTGCAGAAATAAACAAAAAAAAAACTTTTTTGACCCAACAGTGAAAATCGAAGAAGAAAACCGGACAGAAAAAACTAGACCGGAAATAGGGAAAAATTGAGGGTAAAAACACAAGGATTTCTATAGTATTATGACGGCATGGTCGTGCCACGCCTCAGGCGGAGTATGTATACACTTCATATGAACAAAACAATTAATAATTTAAAACATCTTCGAAGTTTGATTTTTTTACAATAAAAATTAAAAAAATTGCACTAGTATAAAAAGAATTCACAAATAGAAACCAGCGTTGACTTCACGGTAAAAACAAATTTTATTTGTTATTATAGGTCACTATTCACTCTATTTTGACCGGAATTTTTGCCTTTTGTCAAAAGAAGTCAAGAGATTTTTTATTTGTGTGGAATTTATTTGGCCATGCATTGGAGGGTCAAGTTTATTTGAGAAAAAAATTCAGAATTTGTTGACTTTTTATTCAGTTACTAATTATTTTTCATATAAGGTGTATATACATACATAGACCAAAAATTCCTCTCGAGTGTACGTACACGGTACTATAAACAAGATATATCTCGTGCGTCATGGATCGGTTTTAGTCCTCGTAGTCTAGGTTTTTAGGCTTGTAGTCGTCTTGGCTTCGACGATGATGATGGTGGCACTGAATAAAGATTATTCGGATCCTTTCGTGACGAGGCCATTGGTCCTATGGTTGGGGATGGATTTAGAAACCAGTTTGTTCAAGTAAGGATGGTGTGGCGGCGGCGATATCCTCATGGTGGACCTATGTTCTCGGGATCCTTTGTTGCGACGACGTTTTCTCTAGCGTCGACGGCGGAGCTTGTAAAGTAGACCAGGGGCGGATGCAAATTGTGGTATGCATCAACGACATCTGGAAGACAGAATGCATGCTGGGATCGTGGTTTGTGGATGGCAGTTAATATTTCCTCCTTCAACATCTTAATCGTGGTGGGCTGTCAGATCTGAAGTTCGATGACGTGTCCGGGTGTTGTCCCAGTCTGATTCATTCAATGACAACGGCATCACTCTTGGTGAGCCACCTTAAAGGTCCGCAAAGTTGCATGTCAGCGATATCGCGTCGAGCTCGGATGAGAAGCTGACTCGTCATTCTTTTCTTCGATGGCTGTTGTGATGGTGCAGGAGACAGGTGACAGGTGTTGGTATCAAGCTTAAAGATGTTTTGTCATGTCGATCTTTATGTAACTTGTACTTTAATCTTTATGATATGAATGAGACACGTATTATCAAATAAAAAAAATAAAGACTTATTTCTTTTCTCAATCCTATTTCCCACTCAATACGGCGCGGGTCGACCACATGCACTATGTGTGCTTTGGTTCGGCCCAATGCGGTGGCAGGGTGCTTGGTTACTCGTCTCCTGTCTTTTTCTTTTTCTATTTTCCTTCACTTAAATTTAATTTTATGTTATAAATTTTATTCTTAATGGAACTTATAGAAAACCAGAGCATTATGCAAAATCCATAAATTAGAAAATGTTTATAAAATTTAACAAAACGAAATTTTAAGAAATATTGGTCAATTTTGATAATATTTCAGAATTTAAAAAGTCCACATGAAGTTTTAAAATTCGCATAATTAATTTCATATTAATTTCAATGTATTCGAAAGTCTTAAAAATGTTCTGCAAATTTTACCTATGTTCCTGAATTTGAAAACCATATTAAAAATGTAATTCAAAATTTGTGAAAATGTTCAAGAACTAAAAATGAGAAAAAGGAAAATACGAATAAAAAATCGAAAATTTGAAAAAGAAAAATACTAAATGGAAACCGATGTAAAATTGTAAATAGAAAAATACGAATTGCAAACGTTATCCCAAACTCCTCATGTGGTGACAAGTGACCTTACGCATGTGCATCACCTGACAGTTTTGCTGTGTTTTCGTACTCGCACGTGAAGGGTATGAGGCTGACTGTTCGTGCTTCTTTTACAAGATCTGTTTGAAAATGATCAGAAAATGTGAGCGGGGCTCCACATGGATAACAAAATGTAAGATATAATCTTGTCACTCACTTGCGTAGCCATTGTTTATTTCCCCCTCACGGGAGGTCCCCGCCAAGGCGATTTGTGGTCACTAATGGTGGTAGGCTTCATTAGCAGCGAGCAGAGCTTTATTCATGGGGGAAGGGGTGTGACTTTTGTTGCGATGGCCCAACACGATGATGACCTAGCCACCCTGCTCTAGCGTATGGTAAGAATCTTAAATATGTTCGTTTGAATTTTTGACTGGATAGTGTGTTTGCTTCACCAATTCTTAGAAATGAGTTTGTCTTAGACATAGAGATGTTCACGCTGGTGATTTACTCGATTTAGGCTAAGTTTTGTACCATCGTTGCCTGATTAAGAACTAGGGTTCCAGTCTTTTGGTTTCGTGTCAATCAACTCATGTTAAGTGATCAATTTGATAGACCCACTAGATCGTATGGGTCAGTGATTTCCGATAGTGAGGTGTAGAGTATTACCTTCTCCTGCACTCGAGGTGCTCCCGCCGTTGGCCATGGTGGAACGGCGACGGCGGCGATGACAAAGAGGTGGTGGTGGTGGTGCTGTGTGTGCGGCGACGGCGGCGGCGGTGCTTCCCGTAAGCACTGCGCACGGCCTAGATCGGTAGGTTTGTGGGTGGGAAGTGCGGCGACGATGAACCTCGTACCCGTGTCCCGGCCCCCACAACTCTTTATATGCGCAGGTCACAGGGCCCACCAACCAGTAAGGGGTTGGGGGGTTGGGCGCCCCCATTAGGGCGCGTGGATCAAGGGTCCGGTGGGCCGTTGGGCCCACTCGGTGGAGATCAACCTAACACAATTTGCACTCTTTTTCGCGAAAAGACCGGTTGTCTATCTAAAGTAACATCATTTGTTACTCCCTCCGTTTCTAAATATAAGACCTTTTAAAGATTTAATCATGAACTACGTATGGAGCAAAATGAGTGAACCTACTAGCTAAAATATGTCAATATACATCCGTATCTAGTCTATAG
Source organism: Hordeum marinum (assembly GCA_022496015.1). Taxonomy (NCBI): domain Eukaryota; kingdom Viridiplantae; phylum Streptophyta; class Magnoliopsida; order Poales; family Poaceae; genus Hordeum; species Hordeum marinum. Next base: position 416,554,973 of record CM039675.1, read on the forward strand.
TAAAATCATCTCTAAAAGGTCTTATATTTAGGAACGGAGAGAGTAGATCTTAGGCACGAATAATAATCATTGTATTTTTGTCATTGTGGTGTTGATTATTATTCTAAAAGTTGTTGGGCACCATGTGGATGCCTTTTTTGTTGACATAAGACAGTGATGCACACAAAATACGGGTGGATAATGAGTCAAGCTGACTCGGCAGGACTCATTACCATAATGAGCTCAAATACTATCTCAGCTAGCTCAACTGCCCAGTTAGTGCATCTCGCAAGGGACACTGATGTTCAAGTCTTGCAGCTCTTTACACAAGTGAACAATAGAGGATGCATACAATCAGAGTTCTGCGCATGAAGATGACGGATATATCTACACAACTGAGCACTCATGCATGTGATGTGAGTGTCAACGATAATCACCCCACCCCTTAACCCTGAATATCCCCGATGGTTGTCAGTCTAGCAAGTAGCAACGCGTCCCTCTAACTCTGAGATGTTCAAACATGTGCATGATGGAAGCCCATCCGTGCGGGAGGACATCCTTAGTGGCGGGCCCTAGGTGTTTTGCCAACAAATGTAACCACCCTTGTCCAGTTAGTTAGTTACATAAAGCGCCGAATGCGTTTGGCGGAAGCAAAGCACCAGCACGCCCGCACGCCGCAGTACCGCGCTAGCTGTGCCGCTTTATGTTTCAGTTGATGAATCGGTTGTAAGCGACACCTAACGAAACTAGCCGAGCGAGACGGAGACGAGGGTCTATTATTGACACGCACGCACCGTCAAGTTGATTCTGCGGGGCCCCGGCCCGCCGCTCAGCTATAATCTTTTAACCATTCAATAATCCACCCAACAATGTGGTGTCGATTTAGATAAGATTAGGCTATACGTAGAGCTCGATCATATCATGCATGACCTGACGGGTGTACTGGATGTGGATGCCAGACGGATGGATCGATGGATGCTGATACGTACTACGTGTGACACGACCCCCTACCTGTCTTCGCTCGTTCGTTATGCTGGTCTGTGTGTGTGCATGCTGCAACCTTACTCCTGGCGACCTTTATGCCAGTCAGTGCTCCGAATCATCTCCGTCGAAAAGCCGATGTGACGTGCGAATTTGTATACATGGCTATATCCTAAATATATAAAAGTTTATCTTCCACTCGGAAGAAAGACATCCTCTCAAAATGCATGGCATCTCTCTTCTTTTCCGCGTGCTTATCGCCTACTCGGAGGTGGTTGGAGCTAGCGGATCTAGTGACACGAGAGGCTACCAGCAACAGCAAAGCACGAAGGAGGATAGAATCGATAGATGTTATCACGTACGTGGTGTCGGCGCGCGACGAGTGCGTCCCTTCACATCCATGCTCCCGTACGTCGTCTTGCTTGCATGAAAAGGAAGTGGCAGCGGCGCCGCACGGCGTCGAAAGGAACCTGCGCCGGCGCCGTTGCACCGGAACGAAGCGGTGCTTTTCACCAGCTGGTTGCACCGGACATGCACCGTACTGTATATGGGAAAAGGCTGGCATTGGATTCGGACGGAGGTGCGCGGGTACAAGCCATGTCCGTGTCGATCGTACGCCTTGCTGATCTCCTTGTTCTTTACTACTTCTAGGACTAGGAAAATGGCTCAGGGGCTTTAGTAACTGATGACAGCCATGAAGCTATCTACTCACGTTCACCAATCTTGTGGGATCAAGTAGTTTGCTATGCGGCTCTCTCGTTGTCCATTCCGGCTCCGGACTGTGCCTAATGGAGCGCAGCTCGACTTTTGAAGCAACACGTAGTGACACCAAGAGAAAGAGTGACGAAGGAACTCCGGAAGCGCAGAATGAAGACGTGCGCCCATGGCGTGAACGCTAAGCTAGTAGGAGCTTGCTGTTCGCATGTCGGTCGCCGACGTGTATAATATTGGGTATGGAACCCATGTGTACTTGCACATGAAAATCTACATTTATACCTTAGCAGAAGCAATCTCGTTCGCACTTATTATCAAGTTCCATATATATCGTCAATCACGTACCAAACATAATATTTGGGGTAGGATATATACATAATTTAGATGCAAATTACGTGCACGGCTGAGCAAACTGACAATCGATATCGATACCGATAGATTAATAATACTTGATTATCTCATTATGATTGTCGAGCCGTAGAGGGAACATTTTGAGCTACGTTGCCATCTTGTTATAATCAAATAATTCTTAGTTAATATGACAGATTGTCACATACACTAAATAATCTTCATTTTTAGTGAAAATTTTATTTCCAGAGTTGTCTACTTCATACTAGGGCATTTGTCGTACTAGGACACCACATATACAAAGATATCCCCCTCTCGTTAGGGTTTCTCTCCTCGTGGCACCGACGGCGTCGAGAACACCCCCCTCCCCATCCTTGATAGAGCCCTCCGGCTGGTAGTTGTTCCTCGGGCTAATCAAGGGATGACCTTTGCATCGTTTCCCGGCCTTGAGTCATCTGCTAGTTGGGGCTTCATTTGGTTGGGACTTGTGGATCTTGGTTCTCATCCCATGTGTTAGGGTACTGCATAAAGCTTCGAGTACGTCCAAATAGGGCGTGCATGATCATGACGATCTGGATGAGATGATGGAGCGGCTAGAACTTACCAAAGAAGACCTAGATGATATTTTTTATTAGATGAAAGATCCGCCGCCAGCAGAAGCTACTACACAAGTAGTCGTTGTGAGAGTTCATATGGAGAAGGAGTTTAGGAAGTTTTGGTTTTACAAAAATATGAGAATATCATGTGACTTGGCTAAGGCTATGAAGTTCAGATTGTTTCAAAACAACATGTTCACAACACAATCCACGTGTTTAGGAGATTGGGATAAGGTGGGGGATGGAGGTCCATGAACCTTCCGAGACAACCCAGTCCTAATGGTTGTATATGATTTGTTTCTCTAAGATGTCGTTGATTCAGTTGAACTCGTTAAAATTTTGGATTCAAATACATGATCTGTCATATGGCTATAGTTCAATGGTGAAGTCTTTGGCATCTAAGGTAGGCAAAATTGTTTCTGCGGAGTAGCCGTTTAGTAATCTCCCTCGAATATTTTTACCGACCTAGAGTTCGTCTGGATGTAAGGAAGCCCTTGATTTTTTTGTCTCGATGGTTAGGGATAGTAAAAGGCAAGACTTTTGGGCTATGATTGGGAACCTAGATATGGAATGTGGAGATGGAATTCATTACCCGTCCACTCTATACTTGAAACATATGTGTCCAAATTGGTTCATGCGGTCTGGTGGTGGCCGTGGCCATGTTCGAGGTTATGGTCACGGTTGAGGGAGAAGATCAGGTGCTTCGACTATGATGAATACTCTGAAATTGATGATCACGACAATGAAAGCCATGACTACGAGTTGGAATATGTTCGTCAGGATGATCTTGACGAAGAAGAGCTCATGCGTCGACTAGAAATTATTAATGCTGAAGTTGGGAAGACGTTGTAGTTGTACCATGACAAGCTGGACGCCGAACAAAAGCCCAAGTTCGAGTTATTGGCACTACTACCTCCTGATGGTGGAAAAGTAGGAGACATGATATAGAAGCTTGTGTTGGAAATATGCCCTAGAGGCAATAATAAAATGGTTATTATTGTATTTCCTAGTTCATGATAATTGTCTATTGTTCATGCCATAATTGTGTTAACCGGAAACCGTAATACATGTGTGAATACATAGACCACAACATGTCCCTAGTGAGCCTCTAGTTGACTAGCTCGTTGATCAATAGATGGTCACGGTTTCATGACCATGGACATTGGATGTCGTTGATAACGGGATCACATCATTAGGAGAATGATGTGATGAACAAGACCCAATCCTAAGCATAGCACAAGATCGTGTAGTTCGTTTGCTAAAGCTTTTCAATGTCAAGTATCGTTTCCTTAGACCATGAGATTGTGCAACTCCCGGATACCGTAGGAATGCTTTGGTTGTGCCAAACGTCACAACGTAACTGGGTGGCTATAAAGGTGCACTACGGGTATCTTCGAAAGTGTCTGTTGGGTTGGCATGAATCGAGACTGGGATTTGTCACTCCGTGTGACGGAGAGGTATCTCTGGGCCCACTCGGTAAGACATCATCATAATGAGCTCAATCTGACTAAGGAGTTAGCGACATGATGATGTATTATGGAACAAGTAAAGATACTTGCCGGTAATGAGATTGAACAAGGTATAGAGATACCGACGATCGAATCTCGGGCAAGTATCATACCGATAGACAAAGGGAATTGCATACGGGATTGATTGAATCCCCGACATCGTGGTTCATCCGATGAAATCATCGTGGAGCATGTGGGATCCAACATGGGTATCCAGATCCCGTTGTTGGTTATTGACCGTAGAGGTGTCTCGGTCATGTCTACGTGTCTCCCGAACCCGTATGGTCTACACACTTAAGGTTCGATGACGCTAGGGTTATAGGGAAATGGTATACGTGATTACCGAAGGTTGTTTAGAGTCCCGGATGAGATCCCGGACATCACGAGGAGCTCCGGAATGGTCCGGAGGTAAAGATTGATATATAGGAAGTCCAGTTTTGGTCACCGAAAAGTTTTCGGGCTCATCGGTAGTGTATCGGGAGTGCCGGAAGGGTGCCGGAGGACCCCCGGGAGGGGTGTGACGACCATAGGACTTTGTGGGCCCTTAGAGGAGGTGTGCCAGCCCTTAGTGGGCTGGCCAATACCTTCTAGAAAGGCCCATGCGGCTGGGATCAAGAGATAAAGGGCAAAAGGATTTAAAAGGAGGAGATCCACCTCCCTTGTGGGAGGTGGACTCTTCCCCACCTTCGGCCGAAGCTCTCCTCCTTGGAGGAGGGGCCAAGGCAGCCCTCCCTCTCCCTCCTCCTATATATATGCAAGGGTTTGGGCTGATTAGAGACACGACTTCTTTCTCTCTCGGTGCAGCCCTACCCTTCCTCTTTCTCGTTCTCCGTAGCGCTTGGCGAAGCCCTATCGGAGTTCACGTAGCTCCACCGTCACCACGCCGTCGTGATGCTGGAGCTCTCCCTCAACCTATCCTTCCTCCTTGCTGGATCAAGGCATAGGAGACATCACCGGGCTGCACGTGTGTTGAACGCGGAGGCGCCGTTGTTCGGCGTTGAGATCGGAATCCACTGCGATCTGAATCGCTGCGAGTACGACTCCACCAACCGTGTTCTTGTAACGCTTCCGCTTAGCGATCTTCAAAGGTATGAAGATGCAATCTCTCCTCACTCGTTGCTGGTTTCTCCATGGATAGATCTTGGTGATCGTAGGAAAAAAATGATTTACTACTACGTCTCCCAACAGTGGCATCATGACTAGGTCTATGCGTAGAATCTATGCACGAGTAGAACACAAGTTGTTGTGGGCGTCGATTTTGTTAATTTGCTTACCACTACTAGTCTTATCTTGATTCGGCGGTATTGTGGGATGAAGCGGCCTGGACCGACTTTACACATATGCTTACGTGAGACTGGTTCCACTCCCTGACATGCACTTGTTGCATAAGGTGGCTAGCGGGTGTCTGTCTCTCCCACCTTAGTCGGATTGGATTCAATGAAAAGGGTCCTTATGAAGGGTAAATAGAAATTGGCATATCACGTTGTGGTTTTGGCGTAGGTAAGAAACGTTCTTGCTAGTAACCTATAGCAGCCACGTAAAAACTTGCAACTACAAATTAGAGGACGTCTAACTTGTTTTTGCAGCATATGCCTTGTGATGTGATATGGCCAAAGGATGTGATGTGATGCATTGTGATGTATGAGATTGATCATGTTCTTGTAATAGGATTCATGACTTGCATGTCGATGAGTATGACAACCGGCAGGAGCCATAAGAGTTGTCTTATTTTATTGTATGACCTACGTGTCAATCATAAACGCCATGTAATTACTTTACTTTATTGCTAAACGTTAGCCATAGTAGTAGAAGTAATAGTTGGCAAGACAACTTCATGAAGACACAATGATGGAGATCATGATGATGGAGATCATGGTGTCGTGACGGTGACAGTGATGATCATGGTGCCCCGAAGATGGAGATCGAAGGAGCAAGATGATAATGGCCATATCATGTCACTATATTGATTGCATGTGGTGTTTATCATGTTTACATCTTATTTGCTTAGAACGACGGTAGTAAATAAGATGATCTATCAATAAAATTTCAAGAAAAGTGTTGACCCTAACTGTGCACCGTTGCTAAGGATCGTTGTTCCGAAGCACCACGTGATGATCGGGTGTGATAGGCTCCAACGTTCGCATACAACGGGTGTAAGTCAGATTTACACACACGGAACACTTAGGTTAACTTGACGAGCCTAGCATGTATAGACATGGCCTCGAAACACGGAAGACCGAAAGGTCGAACATGAGTTGTATAGAAGATATGATCAACATGGAGATGTTCACCATGGATGACTAGTCCGTCTCACGTGATGATCGGACACGGGCTAGTTGACATGGATCATGTGTCACTTGGATGACTAGAGAGATGTCTATCTAAGTGGGAGTTCATTAAATAATTTGATTATGTGAACTTAATTATCATGAACTTAGTCTAAAATTGTCTTTACAATCTATATTGTAGATCCCATGGCCAACGCGAATGTCACCCTAAATTCCAACGCGTTCCTAGAGAAAACCAAGCTGAAAGATGATGGAAGCAACTATGCGGACTGGGTCTGTGGCTTGAGGATCATCCTCATAGCTTCCAAGAAATTGTATGTCCTTGATGCACCACTAGGTGACCCACCCCTTCTCCCAGCAGAGCAAGACGTTGCGAACGCTTGGCATTCTCGCTGCGATGATTACTCCCTTGTTCAGTGCGGCATGCTTTACAGTTTAGAACCAGGGCTCCAAAAGCGTTTTGAGCAACACGGAGCATATGAGATGTTCCAAGAGCTGAAAATGGTTTTCCAAGCTCATGCCCGGGTCGAGAGATATGACGTCTCCGACAAGTTCTTCAGTTGTAAGATGGAGGAGAATAGTTCTGTCAGTGAGCACATCCTCAAGATGTCTGGGCTACACAACCGCTTGACTCAGCTGGGAGTTAATCTCCCGGATGACTCGGTCATTGACAGAATCCTCCAGTCGCTTCCACCTAGCTACAAGAGCTTTGTGATGAACTACAACATGTAAGGGATGGAGAAGTCCATTCCTGAGTTGTACTCGATGCTGAAATCAGCAGAGGTCGAAATCAAAAAGGAGCATCAAGTGTTGATGGTGAATAAGACCACTAGTTTCAAGAAAGGCAAGGGTAAGAAGAACTTCAAGAAGGACGGCAAAGCTGTTGCTGCACCCGGTAAGCAAGTTGCTGGGAAGAAGAAGAACAAGAATGGACCCAAGCCTAAGACTGAGTGTTTTTATTGCAAGGGTACCGGTCACTGGAAGCGGAACTGCCCTAAGTACTTAGCGGATAAGAAGGACAGCAACATTAAAGGTATATGTGATATACTTGTTATTGATGTGTACCTAACCAGCGCTCGTAGTAGCTCCTGGGTATTTGATACTGGTGCAGTTGCTCACATTTGTAACTCCAAGCAGGATCTGCGGAATAAGCGGAGGCTGGCAAAGGACGAGGTGACAATGCGCGTCGGGAATGGTTCCAAGGTCGATGTGATCGCCGTCGGCACACTACCTCTACATCTACCTTCGGGATTAGTGTTAAACCTTAATAATTGTTATTTAGTACCAGCTTTGAGCATGAACATTGTATCTGGATCTCGCTTGATGCGAGATGGCTACTCATTTAAATCTGAGAATAATGGTTGTTCTATTTATATGAGAGAAATGTTTTATGGTCATGCCCCGCTGGTCAATGATTTATTTTTGATGAATCTCGAACGTGATGTTACACATGTCCATAGTGTGAGTACCAAAAGGTGTAAGGTTGATAACGATAGTCCCACTTACTTGTGGCACTACCGCCTTGGTCATATTGGTGTCAAACGCATGAAGAAGCTCCATACTGATGGACTTTTGGAGTCTCTTGATTTAGAATCATTTGACACGTGCGAACCATGCCTCATGGGCAAGATGACCAAGACTCCGTTCTCCGGAACAATGGAGCGAGCAACTGACTTGTTGGAAATAATACATACCGATGTATGCGGTCCAATGAGTGTCGAGGCTCGTGGTGGCTACCGTTATGTTCTCACCCTCACTGATGACTTGAGTAGATATGGGTATGTCTACTTAATGAGACATAAGTCTGAAACTTTTGAAAGGTTCAAGGAATTTTAGAGTGAGGTAGAGAATCAACGTGACAGGAAAATAAAGTGCCTACGATCTGATCGTGGCGGAGAATATTTAAGTCACGAGTTTGGCACGCACCTAAGGAAATGTGGAATTGTTTCACAACTCACGCCGCCTGGCACACCTCAGCGAAATGGTGTGTCTGAACGTTGTAATCGCACTCTATTAGATATGGTACGATCTATGATGTCTCTTACTGACTTACCGCTATCATTTTGGCGATATGCATTAGAGACTCCCACATTCACTTTAAATAGGGCACCGTCAAAATCCGTTGAGACAACATCGTATGAATTATGGTTTGGAAAGAAACCTAAGCTGTCGTTTCTAAAAGTTTGGGGAAGAGATGCTTATGTGAAGAAACTTCAACCTGAGAAGCTCGAACCCAAAGCGGAAAAGTGCGTCTTCATAGGATATCCTAAAGAGACTATTGGGTATACCTTCTACCTACGATCCGAGGGCAAAGTCTTTGTTGCCAAGAATGGATCCTTTCTCGAGAAAGAGTTTCTCTCGAAAGAAGTAAGTGGGAGGAAAATAGAACTTGATGAGGTAATTGTACCTCCACTTGAACCGGAGAGTGGCGCAGCACAGGAAGTTGTTTCTGTGGAGCCTACACCAGCTGGAGAGGAAGTTAATCATGATGATCATGAAACTTCAGATCAAGTTACTATTGAACGTCGAAGGTCCACTAGGACACGTTCCGCACCAGAGTGGTACGGCAACCCTGTCCTGGAGATCATGTTGTTGGACAACGGTGAACCTTCGAACTATGAAGAAGCAATGGCGGGCCCGGATTCCAACAAATGGCTTAAGGCCATGAAATCCGAGATAGGATCCATGTACAAGAACAAAGTATGGACTTTGGTGGACTTGCCTGATGATAAGCGAGCCATTGAAAATAAATGGATCTTTAAGAAGAAGACTGACGCGGATGGTAATGTGACCGTCTATAAGGCTCGGCTTGTCGCTAAGGGTTATCGACAAGTTCAAGGAGTTGACTACGATGAGACTTTCTCACCCGTAGCGATGCTGAAGTCTGTCCGAATCATGTTAGCAATTGCCACATTTTATGATTATGAGATCTGGCAAATGGACGTCAAAACAGCATTCCTTAATGGTTTCCTTAAGGAAGAACTGTATATGATGCAACCGGAAGGTTTTGTCGATCCTAAAGATGCTAACAAAGTATGCAAGCTCCAGCGCTCCATCTATGGGCTGGTGCAAGCATCTTGGAGTTGGAACATTCGCTTTAATGAGGTGATTAAAGCGTTTGGGTTTATACAGGTTTATGGAGAACCCTGTATTTACAAGAAAGTGAGTGGGAGCTCTGTAGCATTTCTCGTATTATATGTGGATGACATACTCATAATGGGAAATGATATAGAACTCTTGGAAAGTATAAAGGCCTACTTGAATAAGTGTTTTTCAATGAAGGACCTTGGAGAAGCTGCTTACATATTAGGTATTAAGATCTATAGAGATAGATCGAGACGCCTCATAGGTCTTTCACAAAGCACATACCTTGAAAAGATATTAAAGAAGTTCAATATGGATCAGTCCAAGAAGGGGTTCTTGTCTGTGTTACAAGGTGTGAGATTGAGTACGACTCAATGCCAGACCACGGCAAAGGATAGAGAAGAGATGAGTGTCATCCCCTATGCTTCAGCCATAGGCTCTATTATGTATGCCATGTTGTGTACCAGACCTGATGTGAACCTTGCCATAAGTTTAGTAGGGAGGTACCAAAGTGATCCCAGAGTGGAACACTAGACAGCGGTCAAGAATATCCTGAAGTACCTGAAAAGGACAAAGGACATGTTTCTCGTATATGGAGGTGCCGAAGAGCTCGTCGTAAAGGGTTACGTCGATGCTAGCTTCGACACAGATCCAGACGACTCCAAGTCGCAAACCGGATACATGTATGTTTTGAACGGAGGGGCAGTCAGCTAGTGCAGCAGCAAGCAAAGCGTCGTGGCGGCATCTACATGTGAAGCGGAGTACATAGCTGCTTCAGAAGCAGCAAAGGAAGGAGTCTGGATGAAGGAGTTCATCACTGACCTAGGAGTAATTCCAAGTGCGTCGGGCCCGATGACTCTATTCTGTGACAACACTAGAGCTATTGCCCTTGCGAAGGAGCCCAGGTTTCACAAGAAGATAAGACACATCAAGCGCCGCTTCAACTCCATCCGTGATTACATTCAAGAGGGAGATATAGATATTTTTAAAGTGCATACGGATCTGAATGTCGCAGATCCGTTGACTAAACCTCTCTCACGACCAAAACATGATCAACACCAGAATGATATGGGTGTTCGATTCATCACAATCTAACTAGATTATTGACTCTAGTGCAAGTGGGAGACTGTTGGAAATACGCCCTAGAGGCAATAATAAAATGGTTATTATTGTATTTCCTAGTTCATGATAATTGTCTATTGTTCATGTTATAATTGTGTTAACCGGAAACCATAATGCATGTGTGAATACATAGACCACAACATGTCCCTAGTGAGCCTCTAGTTGACTAGCTCGTTGATCAATAGATGGTCACGGTTTCATGACCATGGACATTGGATGTCGTTGATAACGGGATCACATCATTAGGAGAATGATGTGATGGACAAGTCCCAATCCTAAGCATAGCACAAGATCGTGTAGTTCGTTTGCTAAAGCTTTTCAATGTCAAGTATCATTTACTTAGACCATGAGATTGTGCAACTCCCGGATACCGTAGGAATGCTTTGGTTGTGCCAAACGTCACAACGTAACTAGGTGGCTATAAAGGTGCACTACGGGTATCTCCGAAAGTGTCTGTTGGGTTGGCATGAATCGAGACCGGGATTTGTCACTCCGTGTGACGGAGAGGTATCTCTGGGCCCACTCGGTAAGACATCATCATAATGAGCTCAATGTGACTAAGGAGTTATCCATAGGATGATGTATTACGGAACGAGTAAAGAGACTTGCCGGTAACGAGATTGAACAAGGTATAGAGATACCGACGATCGAATCTCGGGCAAGTATCATACCGATAGACAAAGGGAATTGCATACGGGATTGATTGAATCCCCGACATCGTGGTTCATCCGATGAAATCATCGTGGAGCATGTGGGAGCTAACATGGGTATCCAGATCCCGCTGTTGGTTATTGATCGGAGAGGTGTCTCGGTCATGTCTACGTGTCTCCCGAACCCGTAGGGTCTACACACTTAAGGTTCGATGACGCTAGGATTATAGGGAAATGGCATACGTGATTACCGAAGGTTGTTAGGAGTCCCGGATGAGGTCCCGTATGTCATGAGGAGCTCCGACATACGTGATCACGACTTCTTTCTCTCTCGGTGCAGCCCTACCCTTCCTCTTTCTCGTTCTCCCTAGCGCTTGGCGAAGCTCTGCCGGAGTTCACGTAGATCGACCGTCACCACGCCGTCGTGCTACCGGAGCTCTCCCTCAACCTCTCCTTCCTCCTTGCTGGATCAAGGCATAGGAGACGTCACCGGGCTGCACGTGTGTTGAACGCGGAGGCGCCGTTATTCGGCGCTGAGATCGGAATCCACCGCGATCTGAATCGCTGTGAGTACGACTCCACCAACCGCGTTCTTGTAACGCTTCCACTTAGCGATCTTCAAAGGTATGAAGATGCAATCTCTCCCCACTCGTTGCTGGTTTCTCCATGGAGAGATCTTGGTGATCGTAGGATTTTTTTTTATTTACTACTACGTCTCCCAACAACTTGATGGTCAATTCGGGCACTAAGGGTGGTGTATTGACCCTGACTTGTAAAAGGGACCCAAAGAGGTCTAAAAAGGGAGCAAAAAGTGGAAGGAATTCCACTAATGACAGATCGGCGGGCTCTAGGCCAGAGCAACGTTGGAGTCAATGAATCTCCTGCAAATTGATGTTCTTATATGAGACTAGACAGAAAATGAAAAGAGAAAGATACATGGCTAGGATTGGTTTGAGAGGTTTTGAAGGTGATAGTAATAATGGTAACTGTGGTGGGTTAGCTCTTTATTGGCATGAATCTGTCAGCGTAAATGTTCAAGATACTCAAGATAGATATATAGATGTATTTGTTTGTTGTTCGGATGATGAACCAATGTGGCGCCTAGTGTGTGTCTATGGTGAACCTAGAACCGAGAATAGGCACTTCATGTGATCAGCTATCGAGGACCTAAAATTACAATCTGACTTGTCATGTATGCTTGTAGATGACTTTAACAAGGCGATGTGGAGTTTCGAGCATGTTTCTGCTACCTTGAGGTCTTAAGGTCGAATCCTAGCCTTCTGAGGCATCCTTGAGACGTGCAACCTAACAGACCATGGTTTTTCGGGTGTCCCCTACACATACCATGACAAACGTGATGACAACACGAATGTTAAAGTATGCCTTAATAGAGGAGTTGCAGATATACATTGGAGGAATATTTCTCTGTTTAACATCTTGTTTGTCTGCGATCGGACCATTTTCCTTTACTGCTAGTTGCTTTCATGAGATTGGGACCGTACTAAGCAAGACTTCTAGGCGGTATGAACTGTGGGAGAGGAGTCGCGCACTTCCGGGGACAATAGCAAATGCTTGGGCCGAGCTAAACAATATGTACAAAATTATCTTGCTAAATTAATGTCTTCGTTGCATAATTGGAGTAAAAAATTGGAAACGTCTCAAAAGAAGTTGAAAAGTCTAGATTGAGGCTTGAGGAATTAATGCTCATGAATGCTGATGTATGTGAAATAAAAATCCATAATTTATAAAATGGATGAACTCCTATATTGAGAAGAGAAGAGAAGAGATGTTGTACTTTTGGTTCTGCATGTTACTACTACCGGTTTTGAGGAGAAATATTTAGGGCTACCTGCACCTGAAGGAAGAACTAAGAGACGAAAGTTCCAAAATTTGCAAGTAAAGTTAACAAAAAGAATGGTGACTCAGGGAGTGAGGGAGACCTGGAAAATATGTTTTTATTAAGTATATTCCCAAGTTATTCCTACTTATATCATGGGGTCTTCAAACCACCTTCCTCGGTGTGTGATGACTTAAACATGATGGCGCATAATTTTTATTGGGGATCGGCAGAAGAAGAAGAAGAAGAAGTCCATTGGATTGGATGGCGGAATTTGATCAAGGCGAACGGGCACAGTGGTCATGGATTCATGGCTTTAAGGGATTTTAGACTCTTTAATCAAGCCATTCTGGCTCGACAAGCATGGTGCTTATCAGCGTACCCTAATAGTCTTTGCGCGTAGGTGCATAAAGCGAAGTATTATCCTAATGTCCGGCTGGAACATATGGTGTTCACATGCAATGCTTGTCCTACATGGAAAGCTATTTCATATGTGCTTGAGACCCTAAAGAAGCACATCCTATGGCACATGGGTAATGGTGAGAGCATTCAAATTTTGAAGGACATATGGATCCCTTGGGCCCCATCGATCGAGTACTCTGGTAACCACAAAGGGTCAATGTCGGCTAAAGTGGGTGTCGGAGCTCCTTGATGTGCGTGGTACATGGTAGTTGGACCTTCTCCAACGACACTTCGTCCAGTGCAATATTTTAAAATCTTTGTGGTAAGCCTTCCACTCGGCTTGCTGATGATTTCATTGCATGGGTGCGGAAGAAGAAAGGCATTTTCTCTGCAAAGAGTGCCTGTCGTTTTGTGCTAGCCGATCATCAAAATCCTTCTATAGGCGCAACGAGTAGGAAACCAAACGGACTTCACACTGTCTGGGCAATGCTATGGAGCAGGTACCCTGCTCCACCGAAGGTATGTACCTTTGCATGGAGAGTGGTCATCAATTCTTTAACCACTTGAAACACCAAGTATGCTAGGTGTTGGGGAAAGCTACATGGGAAACAAAAAAATTCCTACGCACACGCAAGATCTATTCATGGTGATGAGCATCTACGAGAGGGAGAGTGGATCTACATACCCTTGTAGATCGCTAAGGGGGAAGCGTTAAGAACGCGGTTGGTCTAGTCGAACGTCTTCGTGATCCAAATCGCCGAGAATCCCGCGATCTCATCACGATCCGTCCCGCGATCCAATCATGATCCGTCCCGCAAAATCATCACGATCCATACCGCGATCTCATCACGATCCGTCTCACGATCTTGATCACGGTCCTTCTGATCTAGCGCCGAACGGACGGCACCTCCGCGTTCAGCACACGTACAGCTCGATGACGATCTCCGCCTTCTTGATCTAGCAAGAGGGAGTGGAGAGGTAGAAGAGTTCTCTGGCAGCGCGAAGGCGTTGCGGCGATGGTGGTGGAGCTATTCCGGCAGGGCTTCGCCTAAGCACTGCAGAAAACCGATCTAGAGGAGAAACTATGCACTAGAGGAGAGGGTAGCATGTGACTGAAAATCTAGTGCAAAAACCCTAAAACCTCTAGTATATATAAGAGGAAGAGAGGAGGAGGCTTGGCCAAAGGTCCAGCCCTAGGAGGCTTCGGCCGAAGTGGATAGGAGAGGAGGAATCCTCCTCCAATCCTAGTAGGACTAGGACTCCTTCTTTTTTTGCGTTTTTTTGCCTTTTTCCACCTTTTCTCTTCGGGATTTTCTTTCCCAGCCGCATGGGCCTTCGTGGGACTTCCACCAGCCCACTAAGGGCTGAGATTCATCCTCCCACGGCCCATGTAACCTCTTGGGTCGAAATACCCCTCCTGATGGTCCCTCGATACACTACTGACACTCCCGATACACTACTGGTGAGCCCAAAACTTTTCCGGCGATCAAAACAGGACTTCCTATATATAAATCTTTACCTCCGGAGCTCCTCGTGACGTCCGGGATCTCATCCGGGACTCCGAACAACCTTCGTTCACCACCATACATAACTCTATACTACCGAAACGTCACCGGACCTTAAGTGTGCAGACCCTATGGGTTCGAGAACTATGTTGACACGGAGTAACAAATCCCAGTCTTGATCCATGCCAACCCGACAGACACCCTCGGAGGTACCTGTAGAGCACCACTATAGTCACCCAGTTACGTTGCGACGTTTGATACACACAAGGTACTCCTTCGGTGTCAGTGAGTTGCATGATCTCATGGTCATAGGAACATATACTTGACATGAAGAAAACAGTAGCAATAAACTGACATGCTCATATGCTACGTTTGTAGTTTGGTTCTTGTCCATCACATTATTCTCCTAATGATGTGATCCCGTTACCAAATGACATCTCATGTCCATGACTAGGAAACCATAGCCATCTTTGATCAACGAGCTAGTCTATTAGAGGCATACTAGGGACATGGTGTTGTCTATGCATCCACACATGTATCTGAGTTTCCGATCAACATAATTATAGCATGGATAATAAACGATTATCATGAACAAGGAAATATAATAATAACTAATTTATTATTGCCTCTAGGGCATATTTCTAACATGCAATGCTTCTCCTACATGGCAAGCTATTTCATATGTCCTTGAGACCCTAAAGAAGCACATCCTATGGCGCATGGGTAATGGTGAGAGCATTCAAATTTTGAAGGACATATGGATCCCTTGGACCCCATCGATCGTGTACTCTGGTCACCGCAAAGGGTCGATGTCGGCTAAAGTGGGTGTCGGAGCTCCTTGATGTGCGTGGTACATGGTAGTTGGACCTTCTCCAATGACACTTCGGCCAATGCGATATTTTAAAATCTTTGTGGTAAGCCTTCCACTCGGCTTGCTGACGATTTCATTGCATGGGTGCGGAAGAAGAAAGGCATTTTCTCCGCAAAGAGTGCGTGTCGTTTTGTGCTAGCCGATCATCAACATCCTTCTATTGGCGCAACGAGTAGGAAACCAAACGGATTTCGCATTGTCTGGGCGATGCTATGGAGCAGGTACCCTGCTCCACCGAAGGTATGTACCTTTGCATGGAGAGTGGTCATCAATTCTTTAACCACTTGAAACACCAAGTATGCTAGGAACATGGAGATTACTAATATATGCCCGATGCGTGGTACTCAGCCGGAGAGCTCTTTCCACGCCCTATGTGGATGCCCCCACCCGCACTCACTACATCAAGCTATGATGAAAATATGGTGGGTTACCAAGTACTCCCTCCATTTCATAATATAGTGCGTTCTCGATTTTCGAGCTTTAAGTTTGACCACAAATTTAACCAACGAGACCGATTACGGCGTGAGTAAAAAATTGTACCATCGAAAACTTCATTCGAATACGAATTCAATGATATAATTTTTACTCCCGCCACACTCGGTTTCGTTGGTTAAATTTGTGATCAAATTTAGATTTTGAGAAGTGTGAACGCACTACATTGTGAAATTGAGGGAGTAACTATCTTGGGACACACAAAAAATGAATGACTCTTGTAGATAAAGGCAGTATCCACATCTCGCAAACATCTTTATGCCTTGCTCTAATACCTACAGTCATGCGAGACACGTCACTACCATCATTGGATCAGCACAGACGCCATCAAAACCATGACATCATGGAAAACAAAACCGCGAACACCACCACCGATGACAACACCGGCAGGCCAATATCTCATTCTATGTAAACATAAGTGCAAACATATAAGCACGACACGTGGTGTGTGACCTCGTTCCACCTGTATAGCCAGCTCGGCTCCCAACGTGGCACACTATCCTACAAGTCTATCTTCCACTTGGAAAAACGATAAAACTGATGGCATCTCTTCACTTGTCTGCATGCCACCGCTCAAAATCGACGGCATCGGTCTCCTTTGCTGCGTGCATGCCAGTGCCACCGACCGAACCCGATCGATGGCATCGTTTTTCTTGCCAGAGGTGGTTAGGGTTTGATTTAATGGCACGGGAGGCTACCAGCAAAGCACGAAGGATTATATGACACCGTCAATGTTGCTGTCGTGTTGCATGAAAATAAGTGTACTAGGCTGACGGCGCCTCGATCATGCATGGCTCGGAAATAAACCTCGGTGGCTAGGTCCATTTCAGCCGTACGTCGTCCTCTTGATCCCCAATGTTCTTTACTGAGTAGGAGTACTAGGCATGTCGACCAGGGGCTTTATTCACTGATGGTCATGACCCAAATGATGCATTCATCTTCAAGAATCTCGTGAGGGCTGCACGATCGAACCTACATTGAACGGCATGCCAACGGAAAGTACGTAATGTGCTGTACAGCTCTCTCGTGGTCCGTTCTTACGCCGAATCTTATTACCATCTCGTGTGTCGTCCGAATGGAGCCCAGCTCGCTTTCAAGCGAACGCTGAAAAAATAGGTTAAGGCCAGCTTTCTAGTTTCAACCCGATCACCAGCCAAGAACGCCTATAAAAGGAGCCGCGCGCCACTGAGCTTCTCTCACGTCCCCTCCTCCTCCTCTGCTCCAACCCCCACAAACACTCCATGGGGGCCTTCTCCAACCGCGGCGCCGGCATGGCGGCGCTCACGCTGGCGATGCTCCTGGCATTGCTGCGAGTGTGCGTCGCCGGCAACCCGCCGTTCTCGTGCGGCCCGGGGGCGACGCAGGGCCTCGCGTTCTGCAACACGGGGCTGCCGCCGGCGCAGCGTGCGGCGGACCTGGTGGCGCGGCTGTCGCTGGCGGAGAAGGTGTCGCAGCTGGGCGACGAGGCGCCGGGGGTGCCGCGGCTGGGCGTGCCGCCGTACAAGTGGTGGTCGGAGGGGCTCCACGGGCTCG
The DNA here is from genome assembly GCA_022496015.1 of Hordeum marinum. Classification (NCBI taxonomy): domain Eukaryota; kingdom Viridiplantae; phylum Streptophyta; class Magnoliopsida; order Poales; family Poaceae; genus Hordeum; species Hordeum marinum. Next base: position 416,572,883 of record CM039675.1, read on the forward strand.
CCTTCTGGGGCCACGGCATGCACTTCGACGGCGCCGTCCGCGCCATCACTAGCTTCCCGCAGGTGCTGCTCACCGCCGCCGCCTTCGACGAGCAGCTGTGGTACCTCGTCGGGCAGGTATGCACCTCCTCCACCGGCTCTACCGAAGCTCCGTAACAGAAAGATCGGCTAGAAAGCGTAGTTACTGGTCTGGGTGGGAGTAGGTAGGATGGCGCGTGGGACGGACGCCGATCGAATCCAGCATTTTGGACTCGATCGCCATGGGGGTGCAACGTCGTGGTCGAGCGCACCCAAAGCATAGCCTTCTCCCCTCCCTCGTGGCCTTACAAGGGACACCCTGGTGGAGTTCGACCTGGTGGCCATGCATGGCGTGGACGAAGCGGTGCATACTTTTTGTACTTGACGGCCGAGACCCACCTGGTAGATCGCTCTAAAAAAAATAAAGAGAAAAACGGTCAGATTTTCGCTAAATACCGTAATATGAAAAGCTCTTAAATAGGGTAACAAGCCTACAAAATGTAGCATGGGTAAAACTTAAAATTCACTCTCAATTTTACAACAAAGATGAAATAATATACAGTCTTATGCTTGTGATAACATCTTGATTTTGTAAAGTACCTTGTTAGCTACTTAAAGGCTATTAAACCATATCACTAGCTGCACTTCCGTGCTAACAGGACAGAAACGGACAACTTAATTTCCGGTAAACCGAAAGTGCAGATGAAAGTAACATGATTGCACTAGAGGGAAAAGGTCGGTGAACGGAGACAGCAGCAGGTGTGCAGCAACTTGGTTCATTGGGATCGCTACCTAGCGATAGGAAAATGAATGAGCGAGAAAACATGCATGCATGTAGGCCTACACGTCCAGCCAGCTAGCCTTTCGTGCGTCACCAACAACCTATGTTTATTCCTGTGCTGGCCATGGCTAGAGTGTACCCACCGCACCATATCTTGTACACCGTCCTTGGTGGCATTGCTGGTTTGGCCCAGCTCCAATATTGATTAGTGATAAATGGTTGCTGTTTAACTGAAAATTTAAGATGTTTTGAAAGGCTTTACGATAGCTAAATGCGACCGTGGTACTGTACGTTTGTGCTTTGGTAAAAAAGAAGATCGAAATTGTGGTACAGAAACAAAATTGGCAAGTAAGCAATGAAGAGAACTGCACAAAGTTTTCTCCTTGGATGAATGAAAGAGTTTAGAGACCATAGCACGTAGGAGTAATTTGCAAGGTTCGACAGCGATGCTGATAGCCTTTTGAGAACCACTTTTGACTTTGGCCCGGATACGCATAAAAGCGTGAGCAATTGGCATTTTGGACACAATCATTGTCCTGGTTACTGAGTCTGAGTGATGATCCATAAGTGTACACCCCTCTCATTCATGCCACACGTGCCCGTCTTTGTCACTTGTCACTGTGTGGCCTCCCTCCATGATCTTTTTGATCTCGTCGATTGATTAGTACAGCTCTTTTCAATGGGGTCGGTACTTTTGTACTCCTGCAAAAGTGATCCCACTCAGCTGGGCACGGGACGCGCGCGTGTACCGGAAGCATATATCCTGCAAATCTAGAGCCCAGATTGAGTAATCTTTTTACCTGTGATTATTTACTAACGCGATCGACGATGGGTAAAAAATGGTGGTGCAGGCGATCGGGACGGAGGCAAGGGCGCTGTACAACCTGGGGCAGGCGGAGGGGCTCACCATCTGGTCGCCCAACGTGAACATCTTCCGGGACCCGCGGTGGGGCCGCGGCCAGGAGACGCCCGGCGAGGACCCCACGACGGCGAGCAAGTACGCCGTGGCGTTCGTGCGGGGCCTGCAGGGCAGCTCGCCGACGGTGCTCCAGACCTCGGCGTGCTGCAAGCACGCGTCGGCCTACGACCTCGAGGCCTGGAACGGCGCCATCCGCTACAACTTCAACGCGAGGGTGACGGCACAGGACATGGCGGACACCTTCAACCCACCGTTCAAGAGCTGCGTGGAGGAAGGCAAGGCCAGCTGCGTCATGTGCGCCTACACCACCATCAATGGCGTCCCTGCCTGCGCCAGCAACGACCTCCTCTCGAAGACCTTCAAGGGAGACTGGGGGTTGAACGGGTACGTCTCTTCGGACTGTGATGCGGTGGCGCTCATGCACGACGCGCAGTTCTACAGGCCCTCGCCGGAGGACACGGTCGCCGTTGCCCTCAAGGCCGGTGAGTGCAGCAAAACCACCATGAGAAAGGTCATTTGTTGCAGTTGATGCTGTGAGGAAAATTTTGATGTAAAAATGTTGCGAATTGTTTGCAGGATTGGATTTGAACTGCGGGAACTACACGCAGGTGCACGGCATGGCCGCGGTGCGGCAGGGGAGGATGACGGAGCTGGACGTGGACAGGGCCCTCCACAACCTCTTCGCCGTCCGGATGCGGCTCGGACACTTCGACGGTGACCCCCGGGGCAGCGCGTTGTACGGGGGCCTTGGCGCCAAGGACGTGTGCTCGCCTGCGCACAAGAACCTGGCACTCCAGGCGGCCACGGATGGCATCGTTCTGCTCAAGAACGACGCCGGCATCCTCCCGCTTCGCCGGGGCGCGGTGGCGTCCGCCGGCGTCATCGGCCATAACGCCAATGACCCCGGCGCGCTCAACGGCAACTACTTCGGCCCTCCGTGCGAGACCACGACGCCGCTGCAGGGGCTCCAGGGCTACATGCAGAACGTGAGGTTCCTGGCCGGGTGCGACTCGGCGGCGTGCGGCTTTGCCGCGACGGGCCAGGCGGTGGGGCTAGCGGCTTCGTCGGACTACGTGTTCTTGTTCATGGGTCTGAGCCAGGCGCAGGAGCAGGAGGGGCTCGACAGGACGAGTCTTCTGCTGCCTGGGAAGCAGCAGAGCCTCATCACCGCAGTAGCCAATGCGGCGAAACGGCCGGTGATCCTGGTGCTCCTCACCGGCGGTCCGGTTGACGTGACATTCGCCAAACTTAACCCGAAGATCGGAGCAATTCTTTGGGCCGGCTACCCTGGTCAGGCCGGCGGGCTCGCCATCGCCAGGGTCCTGTTCGGAGACCACAATCCCAGCGGCAGGCTGCCGGTGACGTGGTACCCGGAGGAGTTCACCAAGGTGCCCATGACGGACATGCGGATGCGCGCCGACCCGGCCACCGGATACCCTGGCCGGAGCTACCGCTTCTACCAGGGCAACGCCGTGTACAAGTTCGGTTACGGCCTCAGCTACTCCAAGTTCTCTCGACAACTAGTTGTCTCCGGTACCGGTAACAAAGCACCAAACACGAATCTGCTCGCCGGCCTGACCACGACGGCAACTGCCGACGCCGGCGCGAGCTACGCCGTCGAGGAGATCGGGGCCGACGGGTGCCAGCAGCTCAAGTTCCCGGCAGTGGTCGAGGTGCAGAACCACGGTCCGCTGGACGGGAAGCACTCGGTGCTGATGTTCCTCCGGTGGCCCAACGCGACGGGTGGGCGTCCGGTGAGCCAGCTGATCGGGTTCCGAACCCAGCATCTCAAGGCCGGCGAGAAGGCCAGCGTCACGTTCGACGTCAGCCCATGCGAGCACTTCAGCAGGGCGAGGGAGGATGGCAAGAAGGTGATCGATAGGGGCTCGCATTTCCTCAGGGTTGACAAGGACGAGCACGAGATCAGCTTCGAGTCCTGAGTCCGGAGCTCTATTCTGGCAAGGGTAGAAGACGAACTGCAGGGACGCTATTTATCAGTAGTTACACATAATTTAATTATTGGTTTAAGTTATACTGTATGTAATTCAGTTGCCTCAGAGTTAGCAGTGAGGCATGCATTAAGGAGAGGTTAAGGGAAGCACCGACACATGTTATAATACTCCCGAAATATACTAATTTACACGTATGTCGAAAATTCAAAATAGAGATAACAAAAGGGCATGTCTAGCTCTCATCTAGATCCTCGTCTAAATAACATTAATAAGGAACAGGGAGAAATAAAAAAGAAAAAGAAAAAATCAGCACAAATCTTTGCGTAAAATCAAATGGCACAAGAGTTAAATGTAACTTTGTTACGGATGAGAATGGGCAGATATGTGAACAAAAAGCCCGACTTATGTACATCGAGTTATCTATCGAAATGAAAAGGTTTGAACAATTTGGAGTGTGGATGAATTGGAAGAGCCCGCTCTATTTTGATTGGCGTTCAAAGTTGTCCGACAAGCGGAGTAAGAGAAACTAAGGCTCTTCCCAGTTCACCGGTGCTAAGGATACCATATAGACAAAAAAAATGACGTGGTAAAGCAATTAAAAATGAAAGAGAGCATTATGGTGACCACAGAAAAAAATCATACTAAGCACGTGAACCTATGTAAAATAGCTACCAATCAATGCATGAAGAAGACTAGTTGCTTAGAAACACAAGGGAAGCTTAGAAACACAAGTCAAGTAATACACTTATGTATTGAGAAGACTAGTTGCTAAGGTTTTTATTACACTTGACATCTCATCTAAGCACCGACGCATTGGAAAAGACCTAACTGCTAGAGGGTTGCCGAATAGACGTAGGTCCTCTATTTTTCCCGAGAAACCCTATTGGGTGCTTTAGGCGGCTGGCACTCGCGCAATTGTAAGTCGGGCTGTCGCCCATTAGGGTCGCTCGCCAGCCGCTATAGGTTCAGCCAGACAAATCCAATTTGTGGTTCAGCCAGACAAATCCAATTTGTGGTTCAGCCAGACAAATCCAATTTGTCCTTTTTTCTTGTTGACCCTTAACCAATAGACACTTATTTTTCTACTCCCTCCGTTACTAAATACTTCCTCCATCCGCGAATAAGTGTACATTTAGCTTTTGTCTCAAGTCAAAGTTTCAAAACTCTAATCAACTATATAAAAAAGAATAGTAACATATATGACCTCAAATTGGTATATCATGATAGTACATTTTAAAATGGATCTACTAGTAATACTAATTTAGTGCCATAAATGCTGCTACGTTTCCTATAAAATTGGTCAAAGTCTTAAAATTTTGACTTAGGACATAAACGAGATGTATACTTATTCATGGACGAAAGGAGTATTTGTCTTTTTAGAAATTTTACTATAGACTACATACGAATATATATAGACATAATTTATAGTATAGATTTATTCATTTTGCTTCGTATGTAGTCCATAGTTGAATCTTCGAAAAAACAAATATTTAGGAACGAAGGGAGTAGATAGTTCGCATAATAAAAAACGGTCACAAAGTCAACAAAATTATGCGAAAATAAAAGAAAGTTATACAAAATTTAAAAAATCACAAAATCACAAAATGCTCACGAGTTTGAGAAATTTTGTGAACTTGAAAATGTTCAGGAATTCAAAAATTGTTCGTGGATTTGAAAAGTTCACACATTTGAAAACAAATTGTGAAAAAAGGAAACCCAAAAACATATAAATGAAAAATAATAAATAAATCAATCAAATCATGAAAAACATGTCTAGAAGATTCTAGAAGCTTCAGAAAACATTGGTAGAAGCTTTCATAAACAGTGCCCTACATGGGCAGGCTGATGTGCACCATGTGAAGCGCATTTTATAGAACCCTTGCGGGCGTCAGATTGACAAGCCTTCACACCCATTGAGCCGTCCCAAAATTGTAGCGGCAGAAAGTACTGTGCGATCCAACATTGTAGCATCCAGTTCACTGTGTGAGTCCCTTTCTATTACAAGTCATATTCACAATATGAACGATTTCTTAAGTTTCTAAATATTTTCTAAATATAGTGAACCTTTTCTAATATAGAAAGAGCAAATTTTAAATACCCATTGAATATTTTTGTAATATATGTTGACCATTTTCGCAATATAAGTTGAATATTTTTATAGTGCACGGTGAAATCTTTTCAATATACGTCAAACATTTTCTAAATACAGTGTATTTCTTGTGAAAATGCGTTGACTAATTTTGAAATACAATTGAAGATTTTTGTGGTCTATATTGAACATTTCCTTAATATACATTGAACATGTCTAAATGCATGGTAAATCTTTTTGAAATATAAGATGAATATATTTTTAATATACTATGAACATTTCTGTAATACACGATGATCATTTTCATACAGTACAAAATAGGAATAAAATTAAATACAAGAAAATACAGGAAAACATTACATGGAAAAGGAGAAAAAAAGGAAGAAACATAGCGATGGAAAAACTGGAAAGAAGAACTCAATGGAAAAAATGACAAAAAGGAAAATAACGTAATAAATGTAGCGCTAGGGAAGGAAAGGACTTATAACGCTTGCCATGAACTAGCCGGTGCATGACGCTTGCCACGGGCGTCTGACCTTTTTTTCAATATGACCAACTAGTTTTTCTTTGAGGGTAAACCAACTAGTTTTTTTCTCGCATGACCAACTAGTTAATGAATACCCCTTCAAGGATTCAAGTGGGCAAGTGAGGGGCTATCGCGCCATGGGCCTAGTAGCCATGTGTCGCTCGTTGGGCGCAACCACAGTAACATGTGTTTTCATTTTTGTTCTGCACACGGTTTGATTTTTTTCGGGGTCTGGATTTTTCTTTATTTTTCTAGGTTCTCATGAAATTTTGTTTCTTTTTATTTTCCTCGTATGAAGCACATCTTGTGAAAAAGCACAGTTGTGCTTCACGATGAAGCACAATTGCACTTCCATGTGAAACTTGAGTGTGCTTCTAGTTTTCGATTTGTTTTTGGTTTCCTTGTTTTGGGTTCTATTTCTTTTGTCTTTGAATTTTCTGTTTCCAAGTATTTTAGCTTGCTGGTTTATTTGGTTTCCTATTTCTTTAGATTACTAGGGTTTTCCTTGTTTTCTTGAAAAGTCATGCAAACTATTAATGTGCGATCGAATTTTAATAATATTGATGCAAGAAACAAAATAGCGAAAACAATTTATAATTTGGACACATGGTTTAAGAGATGACACATTTTGAAAAAAAAAACTAATGAACTAATAAAAGCAGAAACTCCCAAGTTGTGATAAATATCACTAATAAGTCTACATTTGTCACCATAAGAAGAGACGAGAGTGACCATTACAAGGGATACCTTCTAACTAGTGATTTCGTTTTTTCCACTCTTGGCTCTCAACCCCTTCGGCCTTTTGGCCTTTTATTGTGGTTCTTGCCCTTATGTGCTCAATTGAGTGTGCGTGCGTGCGTGCGCACACCATACATGGGCTAAGCTCGGCGTTGGATGCAGCCACATGCCCGCCAGCCACTCACACATGCCCACATGAAGGGGCAAATTCTATTTGCCTCTCACACGCGCCAAATAGTTGAGGCGGCGTCCGCAATGGGGTTAGGTTGGTCGGGCAAGTTCTGGATTTCCTTTGCAGGGGTTGTTGCTACTTTTCACTATTGCCTTTTTATTCTATGATTTTTCTTCTAGTTTTTCTTTCATTTTTTCTATGTGTCATTGTTTGTTTCATCTGTATTACCTTTTTCCCTTCCCAAATTTTCTTTTTCTTCTATTTTCTTGGTTTCCATTTTGCACATTTTCTTTTTATATAGTTTTTGCAGTATATGGTGATTTTTTTTCTAATATAAGATGAATATTTTTAAATACATACAAAATTTTTAAATACATACATGGAACATTCTTTAATACACACTGAATTATTTTATATAGTCTTATAAACACTAAAAAATTATATATGGTGATTTTCTAATATACACTAAAAGTATTTATAAAACACATAATGAACAATGTTCTACTACCTTCGTCCAAAATAAATATCTCAACTGTATACTAACTTTGATACAAAATTATACTAAGCTCGAGACACTTATTTTGAGACAAACGGAGTATATTAAAAAATTTAGCTCTAAAAACACCGATTTTATAGGTGAAACCCGCTTAAAAAAGAGAAAAGAAGTCAAACAAAGAAAAACTGCATGAGGGGAGAATGGGCCTGCCCATTTGCACCTGCCTTCAGTGAAGGCTCCTCTATTTGCCCTTTGTGGGTGACAAATAGGAGGGAAGTCCTATTGTACGGTCAATAGGTCCAATAGCACCATGATGCAAAGGGGCACTTCGTAATTGACCGTCACATGTACTCCCTCGATTCCTAAATATAAGTCTTTTTAGAAATTTCACTATTAGACTATATATAGATGTATATAGACTGATTTTAGAATGTAGATTCACTCATTTTGATCCGAATGTAGCCCTCTGTTGAAATGTCTAAAAAGACTTATATTTAGGAATGGAGGGAGTAGCAGACGAAGACTGTATCAAACCGCATTATAGCGATCGGTTCCCTGCAGCACCCGGTTTTCAGTAAGTTTTATTAGCTTTAAATATTTTCTCCCAAAAAATATTTACCTTTTATAAAATGTCAATTTTTTTGAATACTTGAACAGATTTTGAAGTTCATGATATTTTTCGTAAAAGGGAAGAATTTTCTGAAAAATAAGAGTACAATTTGAAAACACGTTTTTTCAAAAATTCAGATCAATTGTCTAAATATCTAAATAGTTTTTAAAATTCTCAAATATTTTTAGAAATTTTGGTTTTTAATGTACACATTTTATTAAATTCCTTAATCATTTTTCAATTTGTGATTTTCTAGAAACATTTATTATTCGAATTTTCAATAAAAATATAAAACCAGAATCATTTTCTGAAAAACGTAAACAATTTTCTAAATTTTGGAATAACATTTGAAAAACAAAAAAACAGGAAAACGAATAACATGAAAGAATTAAAAACATACTTCCTCCGTCTCAAAATGTAAGACATTTTTTAACACTGCACTAGTGTCAAAAAACGTCTTACATTATGGGACGGAGGGAGTACTTTTGGGGGGGAGGGGGGGAAACGGACTTAAACAATATGTTAGGTCAACCCCGATCTGTGGGCGGATTAAGAGAGCGAGTTCTTTTTATGTTTCAGTATGCGTTTTTGGGGTTTAGATTTCTTTTTCAAGGTCTTTCAACTTTTTGGTTTCTCCCGATTTTTCCTAAATTTGAGAGAAAATCAAATGCACAGAAAAAACACATTTTTTCTGTTTCCATCAGATGTACACATTTGCTTCTTGTGGAACATAGATTTGCTTCCGTGAGAAGCGCAATTGTACCTCTCGAAAAGGAGGAAATTGTTTATTTTTTTGCATCCACATGTGGCACATACTTAGTTTCTCATGGAGGCACACGTATGCTTCCGCGAGAAGCACAATTGTGCCTCCTGGAAATGGCCAAATGAGTTTTTTTATGAGATATATATTTGCTTCTTGTGAAAGTACATATTTGCTTTCGTGAGAGGCACAATTGTGCCTATGGAAAAAGAAAAAAAACATGTTTTTTTGGTTTCACGAGGGGCACAAATTGCTTTTTTTGAGAAACTAGCAGTAGCTCTCCTTTGCATTAAGAAGAAGATAATTGGTCAGTTTATAAGGAAGTCCGAAACCAACCCTCCACAATACAAAGGTGCTCTTCGGAGCCACCACTCTGACTTCCTCATTGGCGCCGAGGCCACGCACAGTCCTGACTGACCATGAACCCGCAAAGCCACTAGAGCCACCGCGAATTTACGAAGGACCAGACCTCCAAGGCGTCACCCCCAAGAGGGAAGCGACGAGAATGCCTCCAGCGCCCGCTCTAATCATGGTTGAAACTTGGGTTTTCACCCGGAGAGCCTGAGACCGAGGTGACAATGGTGGTGAAGGGGCTCTACCACGACGCCTCCAAGGAGGGAACAACATCGTATGACACCGTCGACGCCGGCAACGACCGAGGTCGAGCTAGGATTTCGCCCAGAGCTCCAAACCCATTGTCATAATAGCTTTCCCAACAAAACGTCTCTGGCGACATGTCAGTTGTCCTTGCCCAAGCCACATGACAAAGCTCGCAAGCTAGCTGGCCGCCTCCAATGTAATAGCCTGTGACCAGCGCACCAGATGCCATCCATTTATTTTGAGTGTCGTCGTGTGATTCATCTGTTTGTCGCATTCATCATCACATCATTTGCATCATTCACATTACATCGACACTCTTTTGCCATCATTTTTCAAAACTTGCATCCATTCTTAGTTGCCGGTTGTCTCCGTTCTCGTCGACGACCATTTCGAGAACAACCTCACACGCATGCACTCGTGGCATTGCAAAATATTGTTTTAAAGTGCGTATAAAATATTTTCTGAATGGGTTGAAAGTTGGCGTACGGTCTTGATTTATTGTAGGTAGATCGCGTGCCAAATTTCATCGTATTCGGAGTCTGTTTGTTACCCGAACCGTTAAACATATAGCGGCACTATAGCATATAAAATGTCAGACGTTTTCGGTATTTCTAAAACCTGTCACAGGCAACAAGTCTCTCTCTCATCTCAGCCCAATGCCTACTAAACAGCCCACCTAAACCCACCTAACCTCTACCCCCGATGCGACTGTCCGATTGTGACCGGAGGGTCGAAAAATCGGACTAACCCCTCCCCCAAACCTAAAACCTAGCACCCCTCCTATAAATAGAAGCCCCCCTTCCAAATTTGGACAAAAAAAACCTAGCCCCTAGCCAGCCGCCACCCTAGATGCCTTTTCCACTTAGCGCCGCCAACAAGACAGCGCCGCCACCCTCCAGCAAATCCCGTAGCGTCGTCGCTCTCTCTCTCCTCCCATCACCGAAATTCGTCAGAGCCAAGGCACGACCCGCTTTGGGCCAAACCGGGCCCAAAGCAAGCCCGCAGCGCCGCCCAGGGCTCCGCTGAGCTCGTGCCCGAGCCCCGCCTTGCTTCGCCGGCGACCCCACTGTTGAAAATGTGCCCTAGAGGCAATAATAAATTGGTTATTATCATATTTCCTTGGTCATGACAATTGTTTATTATACATGCTAGAATTGTATTGATTCGAAACTCAAATACATGTATGGGTACATAGATAACACCGTGTCCCTAGTGAGCCTCTAATAGACTAGCTCGTTGATGAAAGATGGTCAAGGTTTCCTGGCCATAGACATGAGTTGTCATTTTATAACCAGATCACATCATTAGGAGAATGATGTGACGGAAAAGACCCAAACCATGAATGTAGCATATGATTGTGTGAGTTTATTGCTATTGTTTTCTACATGTCAAGTATTTGTTCCTATGACCATGAGATCATGCAACTCACTGACACCGGAGGAGTACCTTGTGTGTATCAAACGTCACAACGTAACTAGGTGACTATAAAGGTGTTCTACAGGTATGTCTAAGAGTGTCTGTTGGGTTGGCATGGATCAAAACTGGGATTTGTCACTCCGTATGACAGAGAGGTATCTCTAGGCCCAGTCGGTAATACAGCATCACAAGAAGCTTGCAAGAAGTGTGACTAAGGAGTTAGTCATGGGATCTTGTGTTACGCAACGAGTAAATAGACTTGTTGGTAACAAGATTGAACTAGGTATGGAGATATCGACAATCAAATCTCGAGTAAGTAACATATCGATGGACAAAGGGAACTGCATACGGGATTGTCTGTATCCTTAACATCGTGGTTCGACCGATAAAGATCTTCGTAGAATATGTAGGAATCAATATGGGCATCTAGGTCCCGCTATTGGTTATTGACCATGGAGTTGTCTCGATCATGTCTACATAGTTCTCGAACCCGCAAGGTCTGCACACTTAACGTTCAGTGAGGATTTGGTATTGTTGAGTTATGTATGTTGGTGACCGAAGGATTTTCGGAGTCCCAGATGAGATCCCGGACATCATGAGGAGCTCCGGAATGGTCCGGAGGTAAATATTTATATATGGGAAGTCATATTTTGGCTACTGGAAAAGTTTTGCGTTTTTTTGGTATTGTACCGGGAAGCTTCCGGAAGGTTTCGGAGGAGTCCAGAAGGGTCTGTCCAGCCCCCAGGACATGCATGGGCTATAAGGGGATGTCCAAGCCTTGTTGGGAAAGCCCCAAGGGCCCATGCTCTTAGGGGGTAGGAAACCCTAAAGGGGAAGGCACCTGGGAGGTGCGTTGGGGAGGGAGGACTCCTCCCTCCTGGCCGCCGCCCACTTCCTTGGAGGAAGGGCTAGGGATGTGCCCCATCTACCCCCTCCTCCTATATATAGATAGAGTGAGAGGGAGGGAAGCAACACCCCAAGGCATAGGTGCAGCCCCCTCTCTCCCTAGATCTGTTTCTCCATCGAAAATGCATCTACGACAGCGCTTGGCGAAGCTCTGCTGAGATTGCTCCACCACCACCGCCATCATGTTGTCGTGCTGCGGGAGAAATCATTTACCTCTCCATCCTTGCTTGATGGATCAACAAGGCGGAGATGTCATGAAGCTGTACATGTGCTGAACGCGGAGGTGTCGTCCGTTCGGCACTAGATCGGGACGAATCGTGATTGGATCGAGGGACGGACTGCGATTTGGATTGCAAAGACGTTCGACTACATCAAACCCGTTTCTTAGCACTTCCTCTTGTAGTTGTTGATCTCCATAGATAGATCTTGGGTGTTTATATGATTTTTTTGTTTCCCATGCAATGTTCCCTAGCAGTGCTATCAGATCTAGGTCTATGCGTAGATAACATACACGAGTAGAACACAAAAGAGTTTGTGGGCGTTGATGTTCAGATTGCTTACCTCCCTAGTCTTATCTTGATTTGGCAGTATTGTGGGATGAAGAGGCTTAGACCAACCTTACTCGTCCACGTACGAGAGACTGGTTCCATCAACTGATATGCAACTTGTTGCATAAAGATGGCTCGCGGGTGTCTGTCTGTCCCACTTTAGTTGAATCGGATTCGATAGAGGCGATCCTTGTAGAAGGTTAAAAGGCAACTTGATTATCACCGCTGTGTCATTGCATAGGTAAGAACGGTTCTTACTAGTTGCCCATAGCAGCAACGTAAAACTTCCAACAACAAAGTAGAGGACGTCTAACTTGTTTTTGCAGGGCGTGTTGTGATGTGATATGGTCAAGACGTGATTTGATATATGTTGATGTATGAGATGATCATGTTTTGTAATAGTTATCACGACTTGCATGTCGATGAGTACGACAACCGGCAGGAGCCATAGGGTTGTCTTTAATTATTGTATGACCTGTGTGTCAATCATTAAGTGAGATGTAATGCTTTAGTTTATTGCTAAATAGTACAATAGTAGTAGAAGCATGGTTGGCGCGACAACCCCGATGGAAACACAATAATGGAGATCATGGGTCATGCCGGTGACGATGGAGATCATGCCAGTGCTTTGGAGATGGAGATCAAAAGCACAACTTCATGGCCATATCATGTCACTTATGATTCACATGTGTTGTTAATACTTTTATGCATCTTATTTTGCTTAGGAGGGCAGTAGCATTATAAGGTGATCCCTCACTAAAATTTCAAGATAAATTTGTGTTCTCCCTGAGTGTGCACCATTGCAAAAGTTCGTCGCTTCGAAGCACCACGTGATGATCAGGTGTGATAGACTCTACGTTCACATACAATGGGTGCAAGCCAGTTTTGCACACGCGGAACACTCGGGTTAAACTTGACGAGCCTAGCATGTACATACATGGCCTCGGAACACAGGAGACTGAAAGGTCGAACATGAGTCATATAGTAGATATGATCAACATGGAGATGTTCACCATTGAAACCACCTCATCTCACATGATGATCGGACTCGGGTTGGTGGATTTGGATCATGTCACACTTAGACAACCTGAGGGATGTTGATTTGAGTGGGAGTTCTTAAGTAATATGATTAATTGAACTCATTATCATGAACATAGTCAAAATTTCTTTGCAAATTATGTTATATATCAATAGCTCGCACTGAAGCTCCCCTGAATTTTGATACGTTCCTAGAGAAAAAGTAAGTTGAAAGATGATGGTAGAAATTATGTGGACTGGGTCCATGATCTAAGGATTGTCCTCATTGCTGCGCATAATGCTTATGTCCTTGATGCACCACTCGGTGTACCAACCCCTCAAGCGTCGTTTATGGGTGTGGGGAACATCAGACAGTCATGTTTCTGATGACTACTTGATAGTTCAGTGTGTCATGCTTTATGGCTTAGAACTGAGGCTTCAAAGACGTTTTGAGCGTCATAAAGCATATGAGATGTTCCAAGAGCTAAAATTGGGATTTTAGGCTCGTGCCCATGTTGAGAGGTATGAGACCTCCAACAAGATTCTTTGCCTGCAAGATGAAGGAGAATAGCTCAATCGGTGAGGTGTGGTCAGATTGTCTCGGTGCTACAATCGCTTGAATCAAATGGGAGTCGATCTTTCAGATAAGATAGTGATTGATATAGTTCTCCAAGTCACTGACACAGGGCTACTAGAGCTTTGTGATGAACTATAAACATGCCAGGGATGGAAAAGATGATCCCTGAGCTATTTGTGATGTTTGACATCGTGAAGGTAGAAATCAAGAAGGAGCATCAAATATTGATGGTTAGTAAAACCACTAGTTTCTAGAAGGGCAAGAAGGGAAACTTCATGAATGGCAAGCCAGTTGCTGCTCTAGTGAAGAAACCCAAGGTTGAACCCAAACCCGAGACTAAGTGCTTCGATTATGAGGAGAATGGTCACTCAAGCAGAACAACCCTAGATACTTGGTAGATCAGAAGGCTTGCAACGTCAACAGAAGTATATTTGATATACGTGTTATTGATGTGTACCTTACTAGTACTCCTAGCAGCACATGGGTATTAGATACCGGTTCAGTTGCTAATGTTAGTAACTTGAAATAAAAGCTACGGAATAAACGAAGACTAGCTAAGGGCAAGGTGACGATGTGTGTTGGAAGTGTTTCCAAGGTTATTGTGATCACCATCACATGCTCCCTCTACCTTTGAGATTAGTGTTAAACCTGAATAAATGTTATTTGGTGTTTGTGTAGAGCATGAATATGATTAGATCGTGTTTATCGCAATATGGTTATTCATTTGAGTTAGAGAATAATGGTTATTCTGCTTACATGAATAATACCTTCAATGGTCATACACCCAATGTGAATGGTTTATTGAATCTCGGCCGTAGCGATACATATGTTCATAATATTGATGCCAAACGATGCAAAGTTAATAATGATAGTACCATATACTTATGGCACTGCCGTTAAGGTCATATTGGTGCAAACGCATGAAGAAACTCCATGCTGATGGATCTTTGGACTCACTTGATTTCGAATCGGTTGAGACATGCACACCATGCCTCATAGGCAAGATGACTTAGACCCCGTTTTCGATATGATGGAGCGGGCAGGTGACTTATTGGAATAATACATGTTGATGTATGTGGTCCAATGAGTGTTGAAGCATGCGGTGGATATCATTATTTTCTTATATTCACTAATGATTTGAGTAGATATGTGTATATTTACTTGATGAAACACAAGTTTGAAACATTTGAAAAGTTCAAGAAATTTCAGAGTGAAGTTTAAGATCATCGTGACAAGAAGATAAAATGTCTACGATATGATCATGGTGGTTAATATCTGAGTTACGAGTTTGGTATGCAACTTAAGACAATGTTTAAATTATTTCACAACTCACGCCAACTGGAACACCATAGTGTGATGGTGTGCCCAATGTCATAGTCGTGCTCTATTGGATATGGTGTGTACTATCATGTTTCTTGTCATTTTGCCACTATGATTTTGGGGTTATGCATTAGAGACAACTACATTCACTTTAAATAGGGAACCATCTAAATCTGTTGAGATGACATCATATAATTATGGTTTGGCAGAAACCTAAGCTATCATTTCTTAGAGTTTGGGAATGCGACACTTATGTCTGATAAGCTTGAACCCAAAGCGGAAACTGCATCTTCATAGGATACCCTAAGGAAACTGTTGGTATGTCTTCTATCTTAGATCCGAGGGCAAAGTGTTTGTTGCTAAAAATGGGTCCTTTCTCAAGAAAGAGTTTCTCTCAAAAGAATTGAGTGGGAGGAATGTAGAACTTGATAAGGTTGTTGAACCGTCACTTCAGTTGGAGAGTAGCACGACATAGAAAGATGTTTCTGCGGCGCCTACACCAAGTGATGAGGAAGCAAATGATGATGATCATGAAGCTTCGGATCAAGTCACTACTGAACCTCATAGGTTGACAAGGACTCGTTCTGCCCCTCACTGGTACGACAATCCTGTCTTAGAGGTCATGTTGTTGGACAACGGTGAACCTACGAGCTATGAAGAAGCGATGGTGGGCCAAGATTCCAAAAAATGCCCAGGAGCCATGAAATTCGAGAAAGGATACATGTATGAGAACCAAGTATGGACTTTGGTAGACTTTCCCGATGAACAACAGGTCATTGAGTACAAATGGACCTTTAATAAGAAGACAAACACTGATGGTAAATGGCACAATTTTCGAAGCTCGACTTGTCGCAAAGAAGCTTCCAATAATTTCAAGGAGTTAACTAGGATGAGACTTTCTCACTCGTAGCGATACTAAAGTCTGTTGAAATTCTGTTAGCAGTTGCTGCATTTTTTGATTATGAAATCTGGCAGATGGATGCCAAAACAGAGTTTCCTTAACAAATTTCGCAAGGAAAGGTTGTATGTGATACAACCAGAAGGTTTTGTTGGTCCTAAGGATGCTAAAAGGTATGCAAGCTCCAGCGATCCTTCTATGGATTGGAGCAAGCATCTTGAAGTTGGAGTATATGCTTTGATGAGGTAATCAAAGCTTTTGGGTTTATACAAAGTTTATAAGAAACTTTTATTTACAAGAGAGTGAGTGGGAGCACTATAGAATTTCTGATAAGTATATATGGATGACATATTGTTGATCGAACATATTGTAGAACTTCTGGAAAGCATGAAGGATTGTTTGAAAGGAGTTTTTCTAAGGAAGACCTGGATAAAGCTACTTCAATATTGAGCATCAAGATATACAGAGATAGATCAAGACGCTTGATAAGAATTTCAATGAGTACATACCTTGACAGGATTTTGAAAGAGTTCGAAATGGATGAGTCAAAGAAGGAGTTCTTGCCTGATTTGAAGGTGTAAGGTTGAGTACGACTCAAATCTCGACCATGGAAGAAGAAAGAGAAAGGACGAAGGTCGTCCCCTATGACTTAGTCGTAGGCTCTCTATAGTATGCCATATTGTGTACTGCACCTAGTGTGTGCCTTGCCATGAGTCTGACAAAGGGTACAAGAGTGGTCCAGGAGTGGATCAGTGGACATCAGTCAAAAATATCCTTAGTGACTATAGGACTAAGGAAATGTTTCTCGATTATGAAGGTGATAAAGAGTTCGTCGTAAAGGGTTACGTCGATGCAAGGTTTGACACCAATCCGTATGACTCTAAGTAGCAATCCGGATACGTATAGTGGAGTGGTCATTTGGAATAGCTCCAAGTGGAGTGTGTAGCAGCATCTACATTATGACATAGCCATTTGCAAAGTACACACGGATCTGAATGCCGTGGACCCGTTGACTAAACCTCTTCCACAAGCAAAACATGATCAACACCAGAACTGTATGGCTGTTAGATTCATTATAATGTAAATCACATGATGATGTGAGCTAGATTATTGACTGTAGTGCAAGTAGGCGACTGTTGGAAATGTGCCCTTGAGGCAATAATAAATTGGTTATTATCATATTTCCTTGTTCATGATAATTGTTTATTATCCATGCTAGAATTGTTTTGATTGGAAACTCAAATACATATGTGGGTACATAGACAACACTATGTCCCTAGTGAGCCTCTAATAGACTAGATCGTTGATCAAAGATGGTCAAGGTTTCCTGGCCATAGACATGAGTTGTCATTTGGTAACGAGATCACATCATTAGGAGAATGATGTGATGGACAAGACTGATATGTCTCCATCGTATCTATAATTTTTGATTGTTTATTACCAATATTCTACAACTTTCATATACTTTTGGAAACTTTTTATACTATTTTTGGGGCTAACATATTGATCCAGTGCCCAGTGCCAGTTCCTGTTTGTTGCATGTTTTTTGTTTTGCAGAATATCCATACCAAACGAAGTCCAAATGTGATAAAAACTTATGGAGATTTTTTGGAATATATGTGATTATTGGGAAAAGGAATCAACTCGAGACGATGTCCGAGGAGGTGGCAAGCCTGCTAGGCGCGACCCACCCCTTGTTCGTGCCTGGCAGTCTTGTGGTCACCCGTTAGGTCGGTTGGAGATCTCCTTCAGTCGCAAGAAATATAATATACGGATAAAAATCCCCTCAAAATTTCAGCTCGATCAGAGTTACGGATCTCTAGAATTTAAGAAACAGTGAAAGGCAAGAATCTGGGAGCACAGAAATAGAAGGAAACAGAGAGAGATCCAATCTCGGAGGGGCTCTCACTCCTCCGCCGCCATGGAGGCCATGGACCAGAGGGGAAACCCTTATCCCATCTAGGGGGAAGGTCAAGCAAGAAGAATAAGGAGGGGTCTCCCCCCCCTCTCTCCCGATGGCACCTAACTGCCGTTGGGGCCATCATCATGACGTGGATCTACTCCAACAACTCCGTCATCTTCACAACACCTCCGTCACCTTCCCCCATCTATCTATAGCGGTCCACTCTCCCACAACCCACTATACCCTCTACTTGAACATGGTGCTTTATGCTTCATATTATTATCCAATGATGTGTTGCCATCCTATGATGTCTGAGTAGATTTTTGTTGTCCTATGGGTTGATTTATGATCATGATTGGTTTGAGTTGCATGTTTTATTATTGGTGCTGTCCTATGGTGCTCTCCGTGTCGCGCAAGCGTGAGGGATCCTCATTGTAGGGTGTAGCAATGTGTTCATAATTTTCCTATGGTGGGTTGCTTGAGTGATAGAAGCATAAACCCGAGTAGGTGAGTTGTTGCATATGGGAGTAAAGAGGACTTGATACCTTATAATGCTATGGTTGGGTTTTACCTTAATGATCTTTAGTAGTTGCGGATGCTTGCTAGAGTTCCAATCACAAGTGCATATGATCCAAGTAGAGAAAGTATGTTAGCGTATGCCTCTCCCTCATATAAAATTGCAATAATGACGACCGGTCTAGTTATCGATTGCCTAGGAACAATTCCGCAACTCCTACCACCACTTTTCCACACTCATTAAACTAACTTAGTTGTTTGCTTATCTTAGAAGCCCCTAGTTTTTTATTTATGTGCTCTTTATTATCTTGCAAACCTATCCCGTCACACCTACAAAATACTTCTAGTTTCATACTTGTTCTAGGTAAAGCGAACATTAAGCGTGCATAGAATTGTATCGGTGGTTGATAGAACTTGAGGGAATATTTGTTCTACCTTTAGCTCCTCATTGGGTTTGACACTCTTACTTATCGAAAGAGGCTACAACTGATCCCCTACACTTGTGGGTTATCAAGACCTTTTTCTGGCAGCGTTGCCGGGGAGCAATAGCATGGTGTGAATATTCTCATGTTGCTTGTTTGATTTATCACTAAGTATATTTTATTTTCTATTACGAACTTGTTTTTTATATTTAGATATGGGTAGGAAACGCAAAATACAAAAAAAATGTACTTACTGCTCCAAAAGTTGAGGAACCACTAGTGTTCCGTACCACTGAAGAATATTACTTGGGTCATCTTCGATCCATTTTTGCTTGTGCTGAAAACCCAACTAACTTAGTTGAGGGAAAAACATTAAATGAGCATGCTCATTATGTGCGACACCGAATATCTCAAAAAAGGAAACTCTTGTGGCATCAGATTAATACTTTGTGTTGTTATGCTTGGAACTTGTGTGAATTGCATGATTTTACTTGTTGTTCTAACGAAGCTAAAAAACACCTTCCCTACCAATGTGTGTTTATGATAATAAAACATTATCCTTTTATGCCAAGGAGGCCTATTGCTATAATGATGTTGAACAAATTGAAGAATTTGTTGCTTTTAAGGGTGCCTATGAAATTGCTTCTTTCATTGAAAAGTATGATGCTACTCTTTAAAATTATGAAAATTTTGCCATACTTAAATATTGCTATGAAAACTATGCTTCTGATGCTTATGTTAAAGAGTTTATTGAAAGAATGATCGCTGCCTTGGAAGATACTAATATTTTGTAGGAATCTATGGAAGAGGAAGTTGCTGAAATTGTAAGCTCATTAGATGAAAAAGATGAGGAGGAGAACGAAGAACAAAAGGAGGAAGAGCGGATTAGCTACCTATGCCCACCTTCTAATGAGAGTAACTCTTCAACTCATACATTGTTTAATTTCCCTTCATGCTTACCGAAGGATGAATTCTATGATAATTGCTATGATCCCTTGGATTCGTTTGAAATATCCCTTTTTGATGAACTTGATGCTTGCTATTCTTGTGGCCATGATGCCAATATGAATTATGCTTATGAAGATGAACTTGCTATAGTTCCTTATGTTAAACGTGAAATTTTTGCTATTGCACCCACACATGATAGTCCTATTATCTTTTTGAATTCTCCCAACTACACTATATTGGAGAAGTTTGCACTTATTAAGGATTATATTGATTGGTTGCGTTTTCCAATTGCTCATGATGATTTTAATGAATATAATATGCATGTGCTTGCTGATCCTACTTGCAATTATTATGATAGAGGAACTACATCTTCACCTCTCTATGTTTCCGATACAATAAAATTTCAAGAAATTACGTAAGCTATGCATTGGCCTTTAGTTGGTGTGAATGAATTGTTCTTGTATGACATGCCAATGCATAGGAAGAGAGTTTGACTTTGTTGTCACATGATTTATCTCACTTAATGCTCACTACTAAATTACAAATCATTGTTAATTAAAATTGGCTTTGATATACCTTGGGATCCGGGTGGATCCATTACTTGAGCACTATATGCCTAGCTTAATGGCTTTAAAGAAAGCGCTGCCAGGGAGACAACCCGGAAGTTTTAGAGAGTCATTTTATTTTGTTGTATGCTTTTATATAGTTTAAAAACAAAAAAATAAAGTCGGGAACTTAAAACTTTTTCAAAAAGAGAAGTGAAAGTGAGAAAGACAAGCAACGTTGAAGTGGGGGCTAGCCTTGAACTTTGTTCATGCCCATGGAAACTTTATGAATCTTGATTACAGAATCTTTTCAACAAAAATAATTATCCCCTTGTATAAATCCATTGTATTATAAAAATAATGTGCCAAGATTTGCCTTTAGGTTGATTAGATTGCTTGTTTGTTGTGTGCGTGCATTTACATTTTTTACTGGAATGTCAAAACTTTCTGAAATTTTTACACAGTACTGCTATGCAAATTTTTAATTTTTTCCTAAGTTGGCAGAATTTTTAGAGTTACATAAGTATGATGAATGTTCAGATTGCTATAGACTATCCTGTTTAAGACAGTTTCTATTTTTGATGCATTGTTTTGCTAAGTTTCGATGAAACTATCGATTTTATTGGTGGTATAAGCCATAAAGAAGTTATAATACAGTAGATACAATACAAAAACAAAATATGAATGGGTTTGCAACAGTACGTAAAGTGGTAATTTGCTTTATTATACTAACGTATCTCAAGAGGGTTTTGTTAAGTTTTGTGTGATTGAAGTTTTCAAGTTTTGGGTGAGATCACGATGGATGAAGGAATAAGGAGTAGAAAGAGACTAACCTTGGGGATGCCGAGGCACCCCAAGGTAATATTCAAGGACTCCCAAGAAACTAAGCTTGGGGATGCCTCGGAAGACATCCCCTCTTTCTTCTAACAACCATCGGTAATTTTACTTGGAGCTATATTTTTATTCGTTACATGATATGCATAAATCTTGGAGCATTGTGTGCCTTTTCTTTTTATTTTAATAATGCACTATGATGGTATGAGAAAGTCCTTGGTGGATTTATATAAGGCTCTTTGCACCTCACTTATATCTTTTGAGTATGGTTTAATAGAATGCTTCATGTGCTTCACTTATATCATTTTAAGTTTGGATTGCCTGTTTCTCTACACATAGAAAACCGCCATTTGTAGAATGCTCTTTTGCTTCACTTATATTTGTTAGAGCATGGGCATATCTTTTATAGAAATAATTAAACTCTCATGATTCACTTATATCTATTTAGAGAGTTAACAAGAGTTGGTCATTCACATGGTTAGTCATAAAATCCTACATAAAACTTGTAGATCACTGAATATGATGTGTTTGATTCCTTGCAATAGTTTTGTGATATAAACATGGTGATATTAGAGTCATGCTAGAGAGTAATTGTGGATTGATAGAAATACTTGTGTAAAGGTTTGTGATTCCCGTAGCATGCACGTATGGTGAACCGTTATGTAAGGAAGTCGGTGTCTGATTTGTTTATTGACTATCAACCTTTGTGTGAGGGTCGGGAGCTTGCGATGGTTAACTCCTACCAACCTCTCGCCTAGGATCATGCATCTAATACTTTTATTCAATGACTAATAGACTTTTGCAATAAGTATGTGAGCTCTTTATGACTAATGTGAGTCCATGGATTATATGTGCACTCACCCTTCCACCTTTGCTAGCCTTTCTAGTACCACACAACTTTCGCCGGTGCATTAAACCCACCATATATCCTCCCTCAAAACAGCCACCATACCTACCTATTATGGCATTTCCATAGCCATCCCCAGATATATTGCCATGCAACTTCCACCATTCCGTTTATTATGACACACACCATCATTTTCATATTGCTTTGCATGATCCTAAGATAGCTAGCATGATGTTTTCATGACTTGTCCGTTTTTTGTGTCAATTGCTATGCTAGATCATCGCATATACCGGTACACTACAGGAGGCATTCATATAGAGTCATATTTTGTTCTAGATATCGACTTGCATTTCTTGAGTTGTAAGTAAATAAAAGTGTGATGACCATCATTATTAGAGCATTGTCCCATGTGAGGAAATGATGATGGAAGCTATGATTCCCTCACAAGTTGGGATGAGACTCCGGACTTTAAGAAAAATAAATGAAGCCAGCAAAGCCCAAATAAAAAAAGAAAGGCCTTAGATGACCACCAAAAATTAAAAAAATTAAAAAGAGAGAGATTGAAAAGAGAGAAGGGACAATGCTACTATCCTTTTTTCGACACTTGTGCTTCAAAGTAGCACCATGATCTTCATGATAGAGAGTCTCCTATTTTGTCACTTTCATATACTAGTGGGAATTTTTCATTATATAACTTGGCTTGTATATTCCAATGCTGGGCTTCCTCAAATTGCCCTAGGTCTTCATGAGCAGGAAAGTTGGATGCACACCCACTTAGTTTCTTTTTGAGATTTCATACACTTATAGCTCTAGTGCATACGTTGCATGACAATCCCTACTCACTCACATTAATATCTATTAATGGGAAGCTCCATAGCCTGTTGATATGCCTAGTTGATGTGAGACTATCTTCTCCTTTTTGTTCACAACCTCCACCATATTCCTTTCCACCTATAGTGCTATATCCATGGCTCACGCTCACGTATTGCGTGAGAGTTGAAAAGTTTGAGAACATAAAAGGTGTGAAACAATTTCTTGACTTGTCATCGTGGTTGTGCATGATATAAATACTTTGTGTGGGGAAGATGGAGCATAGCTAGACTATATGATATTGTAGGGATAACTTTCGTTTGCCATTATATTTTGAAGAGGTACAATTGCTTTATTAGTATGCTTGAAGTATTATTGTCTTAATTTCAAATGATAGACTATTGCTTTGAATCACTCGTGTCTTAATATTCATGCCATGATTAGATTATATGAACAAGATTATGCTAGGTAGAATTCCACATCAAAAATTATCTTTTTTATCATTTACCTGATCGAGGACGAGTAGGAATTAAGCTTGGGGATGTTGATACGTCTCCATCGTATCTATAATTTTTGATTGTTTCATGCCAATGTTATACAACTTTCATATACTTTTGGCAACTTTTTATAATATTTTTGGGACTAACATACTGATCCAGTGCTAGTGACAGTTCCTGTTTGTTGCATGTTTTTTATTTTGCAGAATATCCATACCGAACGAAGTCCAAACACGATAAAAACTTACGGAGATTTTTTTGAAATATATGTGATTTTTGGGAAAAAGAATCAATGCGAGACGATGCCCAAGGAGGTGGCAAGCCTGCTAGGCGCGACCCACCCCCTGGCCGCGCCTGACAGGCTTGTGGCCACCCCTTAGATTGGTTGGAGCTCTTCTTTCTCCACAAAAAAGCTAATATCCGGATAAAAATCCCCTCCAAATTTTAGCCCGATCTGAGTTACGGATCCTTGGATATTTAAGAAATAGTGAAAGGCCAGAATCTGGGAGCGCATAAACGGAAGGAAACAGAGAGAGAGAGATCCAATCTCGGAGGGGCTCTCGCCCCTCTGCCGCCATGTAGGCCATGGACCAGAGGGGAAACCCTTCTCCCATCTAGGGGGAAGATCAAGGAAGAAGAATGAGGGGACTCTCTCCCTCTCTCTCCCGATGGCGCCGGAACACCGTCGGGGCCATCATCATGACGGGGATCTACTCCAACAACTCCGTCATCTTCACCAACACCTCCATCACATTCCCCCATCTATCTACATCGGTCCACTCTCCCGCAACCCGCTGTGCCCTCTACTTGAAAATGGTGCTTTATGCTTCATATTATTATCCAATGATGTGTTGTCATCCTATGATGTGTGAGTAGATTTTTGTTGTCCTATGGGTTGATTGATGATCATGATTGGTTTGAGTTGCATGTTTTATTATTGGTGCTATCCTATGGTGCTCTACGTGTCACGCAAGCATGAGGGATCCTCGCTGTAGGGTGTAGAAATGTGTTCATAATTTGCCTATGGTGGGTTGCTTGAGTGACAGAAGCATAAACCCGAGTAGGTGGGTTGTTGCATATGGGAGTAAAGAGGACTTGATACCTTATAATGCCATGGTTGGGTTTTACCTTAATGATCTTTAGTAGTTGCAGATGCTTGCTAGAGTTCCAATCATAAGTGCATATGATCCAAGTAGAGAAAGTATGCTAACTTATGCCTCTCCCTCATATAAAATTGCAATACTGATGACCGGTCTAGTTATCGATTGCCTAGGGACAATTCCACAACTCCTACCACCACTTTTCCACACTTGTTAAACTAACTTAGTTGTTTCTTTATCTTAGAAGCCCCAATTTTTATTTACATGCTCTTTATTATCTTGCAAACCTATCCTGTCACACCTACAAAGTACTTCTAGTTTCATTCTTTTTCTAGGTAAAGCGAACATTAAGCATGCGTAGAGTTGTATCGTTGGTCGATAGAACTTGAGGGAATATTTGTTCTACCTTTAGCTCCTCGTTGGGTTCGACACTCTTACTTATCAAAAGAGGCTACACCTGAGTCCCTACACTTGTGGGTTATCAAGACCCAAACCATGAATGTAGCATATGATCATGTCAGTTTATTGTTATTGTTTTCTGCATGTCAAGTATCTATTCCTATGACCATGAGATCATGCAACTCACTGACACCGAAGGAATACCTTGTGTGTATCTGATGTCGCTTGAAGCTATGTCAGTATTTCCCCAAAGAGGAAGGGATGATGCAACACAACGGCGGTAGGTATTTCGCTTAGATATGAAACCAAGGTTATCAAACCAGTAGGAGAACCAAGCAACACAACGTAAACAGCCCCTGCACACAAATAACAAATACTCGCAACCCGACGTTGTTAAAGGGGTTGTCAATCCCTTTCGGGTAACAACGCTAGAAAGGCACGTGGACGGGAGAAAGTTGTAAATGTTGATAGATCGAACACCAAATAAAATAAAGTGCAGTAAGGTATTTTTGGGTTTTTGGAAATATAGATCTGAAAATAAATGCAAGAGAAAAGTAGATCGCAAAGACAAATAATATGAGAAAGAGACCCGGGGGCCGTAGGTTTCACTAGTGGCTTCTCTCGAGAAAAATAGCAAACGGTGGGTGAACAAATTACTGTTGGGCAATTGATAGAACTTCAAATAATCATGATGATATCCAGGCAATGATCATTACATAGGCATCACGTCCAAGATTAGTAGACCGACTCCTGCCTGCATCTACTACTATTACTCCACACATCGACCGCTATCCAGCATGCATCTAGTGTATTAAGTTCATAGAGAAACGGAGTAATGCAATAAGAACTATGACATAATGTAGACAAGATCTATCTATGTAGATATAGACCCCATCGTTTTATCCTTAGTAGCAATGATACATACATGTCGTTTCCCTTTCTGTCACTGGGATCAAGCACCATAAGATCGAACCCACTACAAAGCACCTCTTCCCATTGCAAGATAAATAGATCAAGTTGGCCAAACAAAACCACAATATCAGAGAATAAATACAAGGCTATAAGCAATCATGCATATAAGAGATCAAAGAAACTCAAATAACTTTCAAGGATATAAAAAGATAGATCTGATCATAAACTCAAAGTTCATCGATCCCAACAAACACATCACAAAAGATTTACATCATGTGGAGCTCCAAGAGACCATTGTATTGAGAATTCAACGAGAGAGAGAAAGCCATCTAGCTACTAACTACGGACCCGAAGGTCTACAAAGAACTATTCACGCATCATCGGAGAGGCACCAATGGAGGTGGTGAACCCCATCCGAGATGGTGTCTAGATTGGATCTGGTGGTTCTGGACTCTACGGCGGCTGGATGAATATTTCTTCTGTTACCCTAGCATTCTGGAATATTGGGATATTTATAGAGCAAAGTAGGCGGTCCAAGGGGCACCCGAGGTGGGCACAACCTACCAGGGCGCGCATGGGCCTCCTGGCGCCCCTGGTGGGTTGTGCCCCCCTCGGGGCACCCCCCATGGACAACCAGGGCCTGTTGTGTTCCTTCTAGCCCATAAAAAATCATTGTGAAGTTTTGCGGCATTTGGACTTCGTCTGGTATTGATTTTCTGCGATGTAAAAAACATGTAAAAATAACAACTGGCACTTGGCACTATGTCAATAGGTTAGTACCAAAAATGATATAAAATGCCTATAAAATGAATATTAAACATCCAAGATTGATAATATAACAGCATGGAACAATCAAAAATTATAGATATGTTGGAGACGTATCAGCATCTCCAAGCTTAACTCCTACTCGTCCTCGAGTAGGTAAGTGATAAAAACAGAATTTTTGATGTGGAATGTTGCCTAACATGTCATATCATATCCTTTTTCTTATAGCATGGATATTTGGACTTTTAGTTGTTCAAAGCAATAGTCTAGTTTTGACATAATAATTTAGATACTCAAGCAGATCAACAAGCAACCATGTCTTTCAAAATATCAACGCTAAAATAAGTTATCCCTAGCCCATCATGCTCAAACATTGATCCATTCATGAAACACACTCGAATATTAGCTACACCCAATACTTAAGTACGATCATATTGCCTCCTAGTTGGTGCTTTGGTAAGAGAAGATGGAGACTCAAATTCAAAAATTAAAATTGTGTAAAGTAAAGAAAGGCCCTTCATAGAGGGAAGTACACATTTGTAGAGGTGCGAGAGCTCAAAGCGAAAAACTTAGAGATAAAAACATTTTGGGAGGTGTATCCATCCCACCAACGAAAACGACTTAGAGTTCCCAACACTTTCCATGCTAAATATATCATAGGCGGTTCCCAAACAGAAAATAAAGTTTATTCCTTTTTCCACCATACTTTCACTTTCCAAGGAATTTATTATTTGACAACATAAAGTAAATTCATTTTTTCATTTCGGGACTGGGCATCCCCAATACCTTTGCCTTACTCTCGTGCAATGACAAGTGAATAAACACTCATCGTGAGAATAACACATCTAGCATGGGAAATATTAGCCACCCCTCACCGCTCCGCGAGCGAAACAAACACACAAAAGAGAAGTTTATTTTGAAAATTAGAGATGGCACATACAAATTTGCTTAGAACGGCACGGAAATACCGCATATAGGTAGGTATAGTGGACTCATGTGGCAAAAACTGGGTTTAAGGATTTGGATGCACAAGTAGAGCTCATACTTGGTACAAAATGAAAGCTAGCAAAAGATTGAGAAGCGACCAACCAAGAAATGTATAATCTCATAAGCAAGCATTAAGCATAAATAACACTGAATAATGCTCCACAAGTAGGATATAATTTCATTGCATGACTATTGACTTTCGTACTTGCATAGGAAATCACAAACCTTAACACCAACATTCTTACTAAAGCATAATTACTCATCAAAATAACTCACATATCACATCATCATGTCTCAAAACTATTACTAAGAATCAATTTTATTTTGTCCAATGATCTTCATGAAAGTTTTTATTATATCCTTCTTGGATATCTATCACTTGGGGACTAATTTTCACGTGTTGCTTTTCATAAGATCAAACAAATATAAGTGAAGATCAAGAGCATAATTTTTCTTCTTTCTCTCAAAATAATTTAAGTGAAGCAAGAGAGAATTTCTTGAAAAATTCACTAACTTTCAAATAAATCTAAGTGAATTAAGAGAGAATTTCTTCAAAAATACTAAGCACACTGTGCTCAAAAATATATAAGTGAAGCACTCAATCAAGTCCATTGCTCATAAAAAATTTAAGTGAAGCATAGAGAGCAATTCTAACAAGTCATGACATAATTTTGGCTCTCTCAAATAGGTGTGTCCAGCAAGGGATCAAGATTTAAAACACAAAATAAAACAATCAAAGACTCATATCATAGAAGACGCTCCAAGCAAAACACATATCATCTGACGAATAAAAATATAGTTTCGAGTAAAATACCGATGATCCTTGGAAGAAAGCGAGGATGCCACTCGAAGGCATCCCCAAGCTTAGTTGGTTGCTCATTTTTGGATAATAGCTTGGGATGCTGGGGCATCACCAAGCTTAGGCTCTTCCATCCTTCCTTCATCCATCGTAAGATAACCCAAAACTTGAAAACTTCAATCACACAAAACACAACAAAACCTTCGTGAGATCCGTTAGTATAAGAAAAATAAATAACTACTATAAGTACTGTATTATACCAAATCATATTTTTTCGTGCATTATAACTACTATATTCCAACTTTTCTATGGCAAAAAATCATCAAAGAAAACCTTAGGGGCATCAAAATAAGCACACAACACAAAGAAAACAGAATCTGTCAAAACAGGACAGTCTGTAGTAATCTGATTTGTTTGAATACGTCTGTAACTCAAGAAATTCTGAAAAATTAGGAAAACGTGAACAATTTGTATATCAATCTTGTGTAAACAATTCAGAATTTAATTACGCTTCTGTGATTTTTAATAATTCTGTGACTGGCGCACAAATTTTTTGTTTTTCAACAAGATCAAAG
Source organism: Hordeum marinum (assembly GCA_022496015.1). NCBI lineage: Eukaryota > Viridiplantae > Streptophyta > Magnoliopsida > Poales > Poaceae > Hordeum > Hordeum marinum. The sequence continues at coordinate 416,602,084 of CM039675.1, forward strand.
CAACTATCACCCAACATGATCCCAATGGCTTTGCTGGGCACAAACACTAATTAAAGCACAAAAACATGATCATAACAGTAGCATAATTGTGTAAAATCTCAAGAACAGAAAGCAAAAGGCAAAAATAAATTTTATTCATTGGGTTGCCTCCCAACAAGCGCTATTGTTTTACGCCCTTAGCTAGGCATAAAGGAAGGATCTAAGTTTTGTCTTCCGAAGTTCTGGCAACTTTTGTAAGGGTGTTCTCAAACCCGGGAGGCTCTTTACGCTTCCCTAAATTCTCCGGGAAAGAAACCATCTTAAGATCCAAAATATTGAATTGCTTATTGCAAAGAGTAATCAGAGTATTCATGCGATTGATACTACCATTGAGGTGTTTGAGGGGTTCATTATATTTCTGTATTTCAACCATATGTTTATGCAAATCACCAAGTTTGTCCAACATTTGAGCTCCCTCGGGGGTAAAATTAAACCTCTTATTTTGAGGTGGAATTCCCAAAATTCCCTCTAAAATTTCATAGGCAGCATTGGCATCAAGTTCAATGAAATTTCCTTTAGCGGCAAAATCGAGAAGTTGTCTATGATGCAAAGCCAATCCTATGTAAAAATTACGAAGAAAAACTTTAGCATCCCCCTTTAAGTTGGAAATACGATATGATTCTATAATCCCATACCAAGCATCTTTCAAATTTTCTCCTTGTCTTTGCTTGATGTAAAGAACTTCAAAATCTGGCGACAAAGGAGGAGTAGGGATGCTATCTATCAAGACTAGAAAGCAAGAGAACGGTGAATGGAAAAAGAGAGGCGAATAAAACGACAAATTTTTGTGAAGTGGGGGAGAGGAAAACGAGAGGCAAATGGCAAATAATGTAAATTGCAAGGAGATGAGATTTGTGATTAGGAACCTGGTATATGTTGAAGATCCTCCCCGGCAATGGCGCCAGAAATTCCTATTGATGTCACTTGAAGCTACGTCGGTATTTCCCCAAAGAGGAAGGGATGATGCAGCACAACGACGGTAGGTATTTCCCTCAGATATAAAACCAAGGTTATCGAACCAGTAGGAGAACCAAGCAACACAACGTAAATAGCTCCTGCACACAAATAACAAATACTCGCAACCCGACGTTGTTAAAGGGGTTGTCAATCCCTTTCGGGTAACGGCGCCAGAAAGGCATGTGGACGGGAGAAAGTTGTAAATGTTGATAGATCGAACGCCAAATAAAATAAAGTGCAGCAAGGTTTTTTTGGGTTTTTGGAAATATAGGTCTGAAAATAAATGCAAGAGAAAATAATATGAGAAAGAGACCCAGGGGCCGTAGGTTTCACTAGTGGCTTCTCTCGACAAACATAGCAAACGGTGGGTGAACAAATTACTGTTGGGCAATAGATAGAACTTCAAATACTCATGATGATATCTAGGCAATGATCATTACATAGGCATCACATCCAAGATTAGTAGACCGACTCCTGCCTGCATCTACTACTATTACTCCACACATCGACAGCTATCCAGCATGCATCTAGTGTATTAAGTTCATGGAGAAATGGAGTAATGCAATAAGAATGATGACATGATGTAGACGAGATCTATCTATGTAGAGATAGACCCCATCGTTTTATCCTTAGTAGCAACGATACATACATGTCGTTTCCCTTTCTGTCATTGGGATCAAGCATTGTAAGATCGAACCCACTACAAAGCACCTCTTCCCATTGCAAGATAAATAGATCAAGTTGGCCAAACAAAACCCAAATATCAGAGAAGAAATACGAGGCTATAACCAATCATGCATATAAGAGATCAAATAAACTCAAATAACTTTCATGGATATAAAAAGATAGATCTGATCATAAACTCAAAGTTCATCGATCCCAACAAACACACCGCAAAAGAGTTACATCATGTGGATCTCCAAAAGACCATTGTATTGAGAATTCAGCGAGAGAGAGAAATCCATCTAGCTACTAACTATGGACCCGAAGGTCTACAAAGAACTACTCACGCATCATCGGAGAGGCACCAATGGAGGTGGTGAACCCCATCCGAGATGGTGTCTAGATTGGATCTGGTGGTTCTGGACTCTGCGACGGCTGGATGAATATTTCTCCTGTTGCCCTAGGGTTTCTGGAATATTGGGGTATTTATAGAGCAAAGAGGCGGTCCGGGGGGCACCCAAGGTGGGCACAACCCACTAGGGTGCGCTTGGGCCTCCTAGCGCGCCCTGGTGGGTTGTGCCCCCCTCGGGGCACCCCCAGGCGCAGCCAGAGCCCGTTGTGTTCCTTCTGGCCCATAAAAAATTATCGTGAAGTTTTGTGGCATTTGGACTTCATCTGGTATTGATTTTCTGCGATGTAAAAAACATGGAAAAACAGCAACTGGCACTTGGCACTATGTCAATAGGTTAGTACCAAAAAATGATATAAAATGACTATAAAATGATTATAAAACATCCAAGATTGATAATATAACAGCATGGAACAATTAAAAATAATAGTTACATTGGAGATGTATCAGTATCAAACGTCACAACGTAACTGGGTGACTATAAAGGTGCTATACAGGTATCTCCAAGGGTGTGTGTTGGGTGGGCATGGATCGAGACTGGGATTTGTCACTCCGTATGATGAGAGGTATCTCGGGCCCACTCTATAATACAACATCACAAGAAGCTTGCAAGCAATGTGACTAAGGAGTTAGTCATGGGATCTTGTGTTACGGAACGAGTAATGAGACTTGTCGGTAACGAGATTGAACTTGGTATTGAGATACCGACTTTCGAATCTCAGGCAAGTAACATACCGATGGATAAAGGGAACTGTATACGTGATTGTCTGAATACTTGACATCGTGGTTCGACCGATAAATATCTTCTTAGAATATGTAAGAATTAATATGGACATCCAGGTCCCGCTATTGGTTATTTACCGTGGAGTTGTCTCGGTCATGTCTACATAGTTCTTGAACCTGAGGGTCTACACACTTAACGTTCGGTGACAATTTGGTATTGTTGAGTTATGTATGTTGGTGACCGAAGGTTGTTTGGAGTCCCGGATGAGATCCCGGAAGTCACGAGGAGCTCCGTAATAGTTTGAAGGTAAAGGTTTATATATGGGAAGTCATATTTTGGCCACCGGAAAAGTTTCGGGTTTTTCCGGTATTGTACCGGGAAGCTTCCGGAAGGTTCCAGATGGTTCTAGAGGAGTCCGGAAGGGTCTCTAGAGACCCTAGGAGGCGCATCAACTGTACGGGGGCGTCCAAGCCTTGTTGGGCTAGCCCCAAGGGCCCATGCAGCTAGGGGGTAGGAAACCCTAAAGGGGAAGGCACTTGGGAGGTGCCTTGGGGAGGGTGGGAAGAAACATCCCAAGGCATAGGTGCAGCCCTCCCTCTCTCCCTAGATCTTTTTCTCCACCGAAAACGCATCTGCGGTGATGCTTGGCGAAGCTCTGTTGAGATTTCTCCACCACCACCGCCACCAAGCCGTCGTGTTCCTGGTGAACTCATCTAGCTCTCCATCCTTGCTTGCTGGATCAAGAAGGCGGAGACGTCATCGAGCTGTACGTGTGCTGAACATGGAGGTGCTGTCCGTTTGGTGCTAGATCGGGAGGGATCGTGATTGGATCACAAGACGAATTGCGATTTGGATCGCGAAGACGTTCGACTATATCAACCGCGTTTCTTAACGCATCCGTCTTAGCGATCTACAAGGGTATGTAGATCCACTCTCCCTCTCGTAGTTGTTGATATCCATAGATAGATCTTGGGTGTTCGTAGGAAATTTTTGTTTTCCATGCAACGTTCCGCAACACCGGCGCCGCGTCGCTGACGGGGTTATTACCCCTAGGTAGGCCAAAGCAATGGGGTCTTCCCCCTTTCGCTTCGAAGAAAAACTACGCGGCCGGCTGGCTGTTCCCAGGTGGGGGACATCCGGCTTGAGCCGGTGCCGGCTGGCACCCCCGCTGGTTGGAGGAGGAGCCGGCTGGACCCTCGGCTGGCTGGGCATGACCGGCTGCCTCCGGACCGGCTCTTTCATTGACCTTGGGACGGACATGCGACGTCCCGTCCCTCTGTACGCGAGTACGACGATGCGACGCGACAGGCACTACGGGCGGCCCTGTGGCTACTGTGGTCGCTGATGCACTGCAGCGCGTGGCTACAGCCCAACCGTCCCGGCTGCTGACCTCGGTGAGCGTGACCGGGCGTGGGAACAGTGCCGACACGACCTTGCCACTCGATTACCTGCCTCGGCATGGCTACAGTGCGGCTGGCCATACCGATGACTTCAGTCGGCTGGCGCTAGGCGACACCAATCCGGCGGCCCATGCCGTGGCAGGTGGGTGAGGGCCAATCATCGGGCCGGCTGGCGGGCGCCAGTAGGAGATGGGATCGCTCAGCTGGTGGCCCCTACAAGCGACGAGACAGCACGAGAGGCGGGAGCCTCTGGCCAGCTAGAGAGACTGCCAGCCGGGTCCCCCCACCTTTGTAGTTAGAATATATTATAAGAGCCCGGGGGTTGGCCTATAAAACCCCCCGAACTCCCCATGCAATGGGGACGGACAGACGCACACACGAACGATCATCTCCACACACGCACCACTCCTTCTAGTAGTGTAGGAAGAGGAGCCGGATGCCCCTTCTTCCTCCTCTAGACACAGCTCCAGGAGCACTATTGTATCTATACCCATCCATCCAACTAAACCAAGCAGGACTAGGGGTATTACCTCTCCCGTAGGGCCTTAAACCTGAGTACATCGTGTGTCGACACCGCTTGTGCCCAATCTCGCACCCGGAGCCTGTCGGCTTCCTTCGGCCCCAACCACCTCGATAAGACACCCTATGGCATCTGTCGTGAGAAAACGACGACAGTTGGCGCCCACCGTGGGGCCGTACGCAGCGCCGGCCGGATTCATGCTCCGAGCGGGACCCCTCGACGTTCCCCGACGTCGCCGCTCGTCCAGGCGAAACCGTGGGGGCTCGTGGGGCTTGCTCCGACACGCCCTTCGGGTAACTCCGTCAGCCTCACGACCGACATCGACGCACTCGCCGAGCGCTTCGGCAGGCTCAGCCTCGCCGAGACTCCGACCGCTGACGAGTACCCCGCGTAGGTGCTCGTCTGTGCTGGTCCGCCTACGGCAGTGGGCGCACTCACTGCTACTCAGTCCAGCGGCTCCCACGATCACGTGGGAGTAATGACCAACACCTCCTCCACCGCTTCCGGATGGGCGTGGGTTGCAGCTACCGCTGTCGCTGCCCATGTCAGCACGTCCAACCCACTCGGCACGGCCCTCCGGGGCTTGAGCACTCCAATCGCCCCGATGGCGAACCCCGACACCGCCGCGGCTGATCTCGAGGTGGCTCGTCGCATCCTGTTCGAGGACGCCACCGACCTCGTGGCCACGCGGCACCGCATGGAGGCGGCATAGTAGGAGTATGCTTCCGCCTACGGACTCACCCTGGCTTGCGCCGAGCCCAGTCGACATGGGGCTCTACGAGACCGCAGTCGCGTGGTCGCCGAAATCCTCGGCAGAAAAATGCCCGTCTACGACACCCCCGTGGCCAACATGTGGGCCCTCAAGGTGGCCTATGACGAACTGACCACCTTGGAGGGCGAAGAGCGTGCCGCCCGCGAGCGCCACATAAAGGAGCTCATCGATGCTACTGATACGAAGTAGCATCTGCTCGCGACGGGCGGCGCCACCAGTGAAGGCCCCCGGCCCAAGCGTGAGGGCACGGGAACTGCCGGCCGCCAGGCGGCCCAGTACTCCTGCTCCCCTCGCGTCTCCGGCCGCCGGGCCGAAGCAAACAACCCCCGGCCCTCTCAAACACCGGGGAGCGAGCAGCCGGCTGTCAGCAGCCGGCGCACCAACCAGCCGCCTAGGAGCGGCCGTCACCACAAAGCGCCGGCATCCAGTAGCCGGCGCAGCCATGGGCACAGGTCGCCCCCGCCACACGAGTCGGGGCAGTTGATGCCACCCACCGTCCGTCCCGAGCTCTCGGCTAGGCTCGGATCACGCGTCCCCCGCTGCGAGAACGACGCCTGCAACCGCCTCAACAAACTTGCACAATCCGCCCTCCTCGACGAGGAGGGCTCGATTGGTCCGGCCTGCTTCGTCCCCCGGATCCGCACCGAGCCGTTCCCAACCGAGTTCACGCTCCCTAGGGACACCCCGAAATACAACGGGGCCGCCAAGCCCGAAGACTGGCTGATCAACTACACCACCGCGGTGGGCATCGCCAGGGGGAAAGAGCGCGTAGCCGTTCGCTATGCCCCCCTCATGCTGATCGGCTCGGCCCGCACCTCGCTCAACAGCCTGGCGGCCGGTAGCATCAACATCTGGACGGACTTCGAGGAGGCCTTCGTCCGCAACTTCACCGACACCTACAAGCGGCCTGGCCGTCCCCGTGAACTTGCCATGTGCGTTTAGGGGCCGGACGAATCCCTCCGCGACTACCTCACCCGATGGACCGAGCTCCGCAACTCCTGCGAGGGGTTGCACGAGGTGCTAGCCGTGCAATACTTCATCAAGGGCTGCTGGGACGACACCCCTCTCAAACATAAGCTCCTCTGCTCTGAGCCGGCCACGCTTGCCGAGCTCATGACTAAGGTGGACAAATACGCCACGGTCGATTCGGCCATCCGGGTCAAGACGACTCCGCCTGCCAAGGCGACGACGACACCGGCCACGACCCGGGTGGCAGATGACAACCGGCAGCTGTAGAACAACAAAGCAAGAATGACCAGCCGGATCCTCGCTACGGGAGCCGGCAAGTCAATACCGTCAAGGATCAGGAGCCGGCTGCCCAGCCTTCCGGCCAGTGCTAGCACACCGGCAAGGCTGCCTGGCAGCCGAAGCTCACCTTCGAGCAAATGCTCGACCTCCCCTGCAAGAACTATTCAGGGGCCAAACCCTCTACGCACACGCTCTAGCAGTGCAGCTTCTCATAGCGATTGGCCCGGGGGGACGACCTTCCGTATCCTCCCGCGCCGCGAGCCCGTGCGCCGGCCTCGACCCAAGCTGTCGCCGTAGCGCCGCCTCCGGCTTCGTCCCAGAACGACGGTCGTCTAATCGACCAATTCCCCAACCAGGACGGTTTCTATGTTGTCTTCACCAGTGAAGAGACGGGCAAACAGGCTCAGCACCAGCTCCACCGTGAGGTGAACACCACCATGCCGACAACTCCCCAGTTCATGCACTAGTCGGAGAAGCCGGTCACTTGGAGCCAGGCCGATCACCCTGCCGTGATGCTGAATCCCGGCAGCTATGCCTTGGTCCTCGACTCCACCATCGCCACCAAGGAGCGAACTTGCTGCTTCTCGCGGGTGCTGATAGATGGCGGCAGCAGCATCAACATTCTCTACCTCGACACGATGCACAAGCTGGGGCTGAAGATAGAAGACCTATAGGCGAGCCGGACGGTCTTCCATGACATCGTGCCTGGGAAGTCCTGCTCCCCTGTTGGCAAGATCACGCTCGACATCCTCTTCGATGGACCCGACCACTTCCGCCGCGAGCCAGTGCTGTTCTAGGTCATGGACCGTGCGAGCCCCTACCACGCGCTGTTGGGCCGGCCGACTCTTGTCAGCTTCATGGCGGTCCCCCATTATGCCTACCTCAAGCTCAAGATGCCGGGCCGCAAGGGGATCATCACCATCAAGGGCGACTACAAGATGTCGCTTGAGTGCGCTCGAGACGGCAGCCGGCTGGCCGAGGCCCTGGAGATCACCGAGGAGAAACGGCAGCTCGACCGGCTCGTGGCCCTTGCTGCTAGCCAGCCGGCCATGCCGGCTCCTCCCTCGCAATCCGTCGGCGAGGCCTCCTTCTAGCCGTCCAAAGACACCAAGCAAATCCCACTCGACCCGGCCAACCCGGCATAGTGCATCACCATCGGCTCCCGCCTCAACAACAAATAGGAAGGCAAGCTCGTCGACTTCCTCCATGAGAATCGGGACATCTTTGCATGGTCCCCCAAGGACATGCTCGGTGTTCCGAGGAAGTTTGCCGAGCACAAACTCCATGTCCGGCCGGACGTCAAGCCGGTCAAGCAACCCCTGCGCTGTTTCTCCGAGGATAAGCGGCATACTATAGGCGAAGAGATCGCCTGGCTACTCGCAGCCGGGTTCATCATGGAAGTTTTCCACCCGGACTGGCTGGCCAACCCAGTCTTGGTGCTAAATAAGAACAAGACCTGGCGCATGTGCATCGACTACACTAGCCTGAACAAGGCATGTCCCAAAGACCCGTTCACCTTGCCGCGGATTGATCAAGACATCAATTCCACGACCGGCTGTGACTTGCTATCTTTCCTAGACGCCTACTCCGGCTACCACCAGATCAAGCTGGATCCGGAAGACCGGCTCAAGACCTCCTTCATCACGCCCTTCAGGGCCTACTGCTATATCACCATGTCCTTCGGCCTGAAGAACACAGGAGCCACCTTCCAACGGTGCATGCAGAAGTGCCTCCTGCCTTAGATAGGCAGGAATGTCCATGTCTACGTCAACGACATTGTCGTCAAGACCAAGAAGCATTTCAGCATCCTCGATGACCTTCGGGAGACCTTCGCGAACTTGCGCGAGTACAATATCAAGCTCAACCCGGAGAAGTGTGTTTTTGGCGTCCCCGCCAGCCAACTCTTGGGTTTTTTCGTGTCCGCCAGCGGCATCGAAGCTAACCCCGAGAAGATCAGCACGATCGAGCGCATGCCGAACCCGACCCGGCTCCGTGACGTCCTGAAGTTCACCTGCTGCCTCGCCTCGCTCAGCCGGTTTATCAGCCGGCTGGGGGAGAAGGCTCTACCCCTCTACGGGCTCCTTCGCAAGACGACTCTATTCGAGCCGGGTCAAACCAAGAGGTTGGGCGTCTTCAACTGGCCTGACGAGGCAGACGAGGCCTTCCGCGGCCTCAAGAAGGCTCTCACCCGCGCGCCCATCTTGGCCACGCCGGATGAGAAGGAACCACTCCTTGCCTACATCATGGCGACCACACGTGTCATCAGCGTCGTCCTGGTGGTCGAGCGGCCGGAGGAGGGCAAGTCCCTGCCGGTCCAGCGACCCGTCTCCTACCTCAGCGAGGTCCTCTCCGCGTCCAAGCAGAACTACCCCCACTACCAAAAGATGTGTTATAGCATATACTTCACTGCCAAGAAGGTCAAGCGGTACTTCCAGGATCATACCATTACCGTGGTGAGCACAGCCCCACTCGGCGAGATCATGAGCGGCCGGGACTCCACCGGCCGAATCGCCAAATGGGTAATCGCCCTCACCGATCATGAGATCCGGTACGAGCCAAGAACCGCCATCAAGTCACAAGCGTTGGCGGATTTCCTCGTCGACTGGGCGGAGACGGAGTTTGTTTTGCCTCCCCTAGACTCCATGCATTGGTGCATACACTTCGACGGCTCGAAAATGAGGACTGGCCTGGGTGCCGGCATAGTCCTCTCCTCCCCGAAAGGTGATCAGCTCAAATACGCCCTCCAGATCCACTTCGCCGCCTCCAACAACGTGGCCGAGTACGAGGCCATTGTCCATGGCCTCTGGTTCGCCAAGGAGATCGGCATCAGGTGCATCCTCTGCTTCGGCGACTCCGACCTCGTGGTGTAGCAAGTCTCTAGTGAATGGGACGCCAGGGACGCCAACATGGCCAGCTACCGGTTCCTCGTACAACAGCTCACCGGCTCCTTCAAGGGCTGTGAGTTTAATCACATCCCACGAGCGGACAACGAGGCGGCCGATGTGTTGGCAAAGATCGGCTCCACCCGGCAAGCCATCCCCACCGGCGTCTCCCTCGAACGGCTGCTCAAGCCATCGATCAAGTGCTCCCCGAAGTCAGAGTCAATCTTCGTGCCGGCGGGCATCGCTGGCCCATCGACGGCCCCGGCCACCTCTCCGGCAACTTCACCACCAGATCCCGAACCGTCACCCCCGGACGGCTCCGGTCGAGCCGGCGGCATCCAGGGCGGCCGGCCCCGGCAGCTCGGCCGCCATGATGATCATCGACCAGCTGGCCCCGGGGGCTGGCGAACTGGCCCCAAGGGCTTTCCAACCAGTTTCGGGGGCTCCCGAGCCGGTCTCAGGGGCTGGTGAACTGGCCCCAGGGGCTGACCAACCAGTCTCGGGGGCTGGCGAGCCAGGGGGCTGGCGAGCCAGCCCCGGGGGCTCCCGAACCGGCCACCGTCTCGGCCCCCTCGTGGGCCCAACCCATCCTAGTGTTTCTTCTACGGGGCGAGCTGCCTCCGGACGAGGCTTTGTCAAGGGAAATCCAACGCCGGGCCACGGCCTACGACATCATCAACAACGAGCTCGTCCACCGCAGCACCACCGCTGTCTTCCAGCGATGCGTCGAGCCAGAAAAGGGTCTGGAGATCCTCCTCGACATTCACCAGGGCGAGTGCGGGCATCATGCCGCCTCCCGGACCCTGGTGGCCAAGGCTTTCCGCCATGGATTCTTTTGGCCGACGGCTCTCGAGGCGGCCAAGAAGTTGGTCGACGAATGCGAAGGATGCCATCGCTTCAGCACGCAAAGCCACCTGCCCGCAACGGCCCTCCCAACCATCCCCCTCTCGTGGCCTTTCGCCGTTTGGGGGCTGGACATGGTGGGCCCATTCAAGACCGCTCGAGGCGGCATGACACACTTGCTGGTGGCTGTCGACAAATTCACCAAGTGGATCGAGGCGCGGCCAATCAAGAAGCTGGATGGCCCCATGGCCGTCCGGTTCATCAATGACATCACGGTGCGCTACGGCGTTCCCCATAGCATCATCACCGACAATGGCACGAACTTCGCCAAGGGTGTGCTTGCACGCTTCTGCTCCAAGCAAGGAATCCGGCTCGACCTGGCCTTCGTCACTCATTCGCAGTCAAACGGCCAGGTCGAGAGGGCGAATAGCCTCATCCTGTTCGGCATCAAGCCCCGACTCATGACGCCGCTGGTAAGGTCGGCCGACTGCTGGATCGACGAGCTGCTGGCCGTCCTTTGGAGTCTCAGGACCACCCCGAACCGTTCAACTGGCTACACTCCCTTCTTCCTTGTGTATGGGTTTGAGGCGATCATCCCCACTGACATCGAGTTCGATTCGCCTCGGGTCGCACTATACACGGAAAAGGACGCAAAGGAGGCAAGAGAAGACGTCATCGACCTACTCGAGGAAGCTCGCAAACTAGCCTTGAGCCGGACGGCGAACTACCAGCAGAAGCTCCAACACTACCACATCAATCAGATCCGACCACTCTGGTTCCGCGAGGGGGACCTAGTCCTTAGGCGGATCCAATGAACAGTCGGACAACACAAGCTGTCCTCCCCATGGGAGGGCCCATTCATCATCAGCAAGGCACTGCACAACAACGCATACTATCTAATAGATGCCCAAAAGCCACAGAAGCGCAAAAAAGATGCCTACGGAGAGGAGACGGAGCGCCCATGGAATGTGGCCCTTCTGCGCCCGTTTTACTGCTGAAGGAACTAGTGTATGTATGTATCCCCACCCTTTTGGGCTTATGAATACAATGGGCGCCCCAAGCCGGCTCTTGGGGCACGCCCCGTTTCGTTTCCCTCAAAAGTGTCCTCACTCACCAGCTCCCTGACCTGGCTCCCAGGCCCGGGGCTAGCCGGCTGGACCTAGAACGCCTCTCCGGAAACTGGCTAAGTAATGTGAGCCGGCCAAACCTCCCCACCCTTACCAACTACAAAACCGGCTCCCGGCTGTCCGGCTGATGGGGCCTCGGGGCGGCAAGGTTTGGCTCACACGAAAGGTCAAAACAAAGGGAGACCCCTTCTAGGCCCAGCCGGACCATCGCCGCATCTCTATCGCTCTACTTATCCCGAAAAGCCCTCGCGATTCCTAAGTTTTGAACCGGCTCCCTTGAGGCGGACGCCCCGACCTAGCTATAGACCGGCCCCTGGCTGTCGGGCTGGAGGGGTCGAAACCAAAGGGGAAAAGGAGTAGAAACGAAAAGAGTTAAGCGGGCAAAAAATGATAAGGACGAGGCGGCATGAGTAACAAGGCAAGCACGACAAACTATTCATGACATAAATGTTAAGGCAAAAGCAGCCCACGGCCATCATTTAGTTCATTACATAAACACCCCCAGTAGGTGGATTCAAGCTTAACATGCAGGGAGAAAAAACAGAAAGATAAAAAACGCCAGGGGCCTCAGGCCGCCAGCATGTCGCCAGCCGGCGTGCCCCGAGCCGGCACGTCGCGGGGTGGCTCGGTTCTTGCCTCAAAGGTGGTCGCGGCCTTCGGGTCGGCCTCCTTGGACTTCGAGGTGGGCTCCTTGGTATCGGCCGTCTTGCCGCTCGAGTTGGTGCTCTCGTCGGCAACTTCATCATCCGTCGGACCTTAGGGGATGCCGAAGGAGTCCTTGGGCAGCGGCTCCCCATCCTCGCCAAGGGCCGGCAGGAACTCGTCCGCGTCGACATATGACGCGAGCTCGTTGGCTCGTTGGACAAGGGCCAGGTCGCGGGCCTCCCACTCTGTGGCCAGCACGTCCCGCACGGTCACCAGCCGGCCTAGATCCATGTCGTGGTACCACGACGTGACGAACCGGAGTGCCATCTATGCTCCGGCTTGGGCAGCCGACGCCTTCCAGGCTGCGAGGCGGGGGACGGCATGCTCCAGCCACTGAGCCACGCGGTGCGTCGCAGCTCCCCCGCGGCCTAGCCACAGCGTAGCAATGACCTCTTTGCCGGCGGTCTTGATCCGCTCCACGCTCCACTCGAGATGGGTCATCCGCATCTCGATGGCGAGTCCGATCTCGTCCACGTCCCACACGGCATCCTCCTCGATGGAGTGACCGCACTCCTGGAGGTACTCCTGGTGCTCCTCAACGGCACACGCAGCGCGACGCTAAGTCTCCGAGAAGCGCCCCAGAAGAAAGAGGAAGAGAAGGAAAGAAAGGCAAGATGAAACACAAGAAACGGCAAAGGGAAAAGCAACCGGCTGGGGAAGAGAAAAACCGGCACTTACCTTCGATCGCGTCGTCCACTCCAAGGGCGAAGTTGAGCTCCGCCTTGTGCTCCGACTCTCGAGCCGCCTCCGACGCGGCGAGAAAACCCCTAACCTCCTCGAGCGTCCTCTCGAGCCGCCTCCGATGCGGTGAGAAAACCCCTGACCTCCTCGAGCGTCCTCTCGAGCCGGGTCACCTCGCCTTGGAGGGCGGCAGTCCTCTAGTTGGCGTCAGCCGCCCCCTTGATGGCCGTCTCCCGGGCCACCACCTCCTTTGCCGCCTCGGCCTTGAGCCGGTCCCGGGCCGCCTCCCCGTCGACCAGCAGTGCGGCCAGCCGGTCCGTCTCCTGCATGGCCGCCTGGACGTCTCGCACCATCCGGTCCCGCTCGGAGACAAGCCCGGTCTTCTCCTCCCGAAGGGTGGCCAGCTGCCCTGCAAGACACGACAGGTGTTAGCCGACTTCCGGGGGCTAGGTGCCCCTCCTGTGAAGCGCAACTGACCTTGCACGCGAGCCAACTACTCCTCCAGGTGGTAGAAGCCGTGTTTGCCACGGTCGTGGATGGCGACCACCTCCGCGAATAGCTTCTGCCATAGGGAGGTTCCTTCCTGCCAGAAGAAGGCAAAGGTCAAGACACACTCAAAAGAGATCCGGCCCAGCTGCCCGTCAGCCGGTCAACCGGCCCGCACCTCAGGGGCTACACCCAGTGGGTGCGCTTGCGTGCCCCCACTGAAAATTCTAAGTCAATGCAGCTGGCTTACCTCCGCACGCTGTAGGGCGGCGTCGGCCGCCTCCACGAACCGGGCCGGCTCCTGTCGGCACCGGTCCAAGACGCTCCCCCAGTCCCCGAAGGAGGGGACAGGGCCGCCCTCCTGGGGAGCCAGCAGGGCTCGGGCATGCGCCAATGCCTCCCAGTCTCGCAGCACCTCCTGCATCAACCGCGGGGTCCTCTGGGCCTGGCCGCCGCTGCCCCTGGGCTCGTCACGGCTCCAGCTATCGGGGGCGGGTTGACGATGGCAAGGGGCCGGGAGTCGCTTCCCGCCGACCCCCGCCCAGCACCGTCACCGCCTCCTCTTCCCGCCGCTCCGGCGCATCGGTCGCGACGGAGGGCGCCTCCACCTCCATGGCTGCCGCCTCCGATGCCGTCTCCGGGGCCGCCAGGACCTCCGGCACCTTGGCCTGGGCCGGCTTGGTCGTAGGCGGGGTCACCTCCGGCACCACAGGCCGTGCCTCCTCGGGAGCCAACTCCGTCGTTGCCACCCTCGCCTGGGCCATCTCCTGCGCGGGCGGAGGCACTGGCGGGTCCATAGCCGCCCCTCGCGGCTCACATGACGGCGGCCTTGACATGCGGGTTGACTCTGCTGCCGAGTCTGACGCCCGCGGAGGATCCACCGACCCCCTCCGCCTCTGGCTGCTCGAGGTCCCGGAGTGCGAGGCCCCTCCTCGCGTCGCGGACTTGGAGGCTCGCAGCTCCGCGAGCCTCCTCTTCTCCTCCTGCTGGGTGGCTGTGTGCTCGCGGGCCAGCCGGCTGGCGACTTCCGTTGGCTCCCCCTTTCGATCCTCCTCGTGGAGCTCGATGGGGTCACTGCAGCGCCCAAGAACCGGTCATCAACCGGCTTGCGAGGCGAAAGCAAAACTTACGCTAAATAAAGAACTTATGTGATAACGAGGGGAAAGGCCCGCTTGGCGCGTGGCGGCGGCTTCAGCGCGGCCACCTTCACCCGCTTTGGGCCGGGCGGCGGGGCCGGCCCCCCCTGAGCCGGCCTCTTCCCCCGGCATGCCGCTCCGGCTGCCGGTGCTTGAGCCGGTCGCTCCTCGCTCCTCTGGTCCTGGTGCACTGCGTGAGGAGGCCCGTTCAGAATCATCAAGTCGTCATCATCATCGTCATCATCCGTCCAGTCCTTGATGGAGGGGCCAAGAGGGAACTCACCCGCTCCGCTAGGTTCCCCGACTGCGCCGGACTCTCCGGCTCCACTGGGAGCGCCGCCTCGCGGGTCTGCCGGCTCGTCGTCTCCTCCCGAGGAGTCCACCCCCTCCTCCGGGAGGCCTCCCGTCTGGTAGTCTTCGGAGTCAACATTTTCACGCTCTGCCTCGAAGATCCGAGGGTGCGGGCCGTCCGGCGTGTTCAATCGCACCAGCAACTGCGGTCAGCACATCAAAGTAAGTTCTCCAGCCGGCTGCCAGCTGGGGAATATCAAACGGAAAGAAACCGCCTCGACGAAAACCTTACCAGGGCAGGCCGGTTGATGCGGTCGTACGGCTCCATGTCGAAGGACCACAAGGCGGGCTTCAGCTTCAACGTCGTGAGGGCGTTCACCCGCTTCGCCACCTGAGCCGACGCCAGCTCGACGGTGGACAGCGGGCAGGGGTCTCGCCGGCCGGACATATCGCCGAGCTGGAGGGGCGCCACCCGGTGCGAGATAAAGGCCGCCACCAGGTCGGCGGCGACTAGCCCCTCGGGGCTCTTCAGCTGCATGAGCCGGCCAAGCTCCTCCAGGGCCACGCCAGCGCTGTCTCGTCGCCCGGCTCGTGCGACCACCCGCTCCTCCGGCGGGAGCATGCGCGCGTGGCGGAGCTCGGCGATGTCCGCCTCGACCATGATGGAGCCAACCCAACTTCCGCCGCATCCATCAGCCATCGCAGCAGCGGTACGGCATGCGGGGGCGGTTGCGTGCTCGGGTGCGGTGGCGTGCAAGGAAGAAAGGGAGGCAACGAAGACGGGCAACAAGGGGGCAAGTGAGGCGTGGGTACCTCCGCCTCCTACCCTTCCTCTCCTTTTATAGGGGAGGCCACGACCGGGGGGCGTGGGATTGATTGCACCCACTCCCCACGGAAACTCCGCCCGCGCGTGGGTGGCCTCGGGCCGTAACGGCCGCTTCGGGGCATAGAGGATCCTAGCCTGCGCCCCGAGGCCTACTGGGCTACGCCTGGGTCCTAGGGCGCTAGGCCCAGGCGACGTCCCGTCTCCCCACGTGCGCGGGACCCACGACATCATCACTCGCTTCGTGGCGTGCCGCGCGCTAGCACGGGTCTTGGGGCGGCACGCCGGTACTCGAGGCGTCGGGTCCAACGGCCGACCCGGCTGCCCTTTCGCCTTCGAGCCGGAGGTGGGTATCGCTGAGGGGAAGCCGCCGACTCCCCACTGTCTGCCAGACGTGGGCCCCTGCCGGCTTTGGGGACTACTAACGGGGTTATTACCCCTAGGTAGGCCAAAGCAATAGGGTCTTCCCCCCTTTTGCTGTGAAGAAAAACTACGCGGACGGCTGGCCGTGGCCGGCTGGAGGACGTCCGGCACGAGCCGGTGCCGGCTGGAGCCCTCACCGGTTGGACGAGGAGCCGGCTGGACCCTCGGCCGGCTAGGCATGACTGGCTGCCTTCGGGCCGGCTCTTCCGTTGACCTTTGGACGGACATGTGACGTCCTGTCCCTCTACGCGCGGGTACGATGATACGATGCGGCCGGCACGACGGGCTGCCCTGTGGGTACAGTGGCCGCTGACGCACTGCAGCACATGGCTACAGCCCAACCATCCCGGTCGCTGACCTCAGCGAGCGCGACCGGGCGAGGGAACAGTGCCGACACGACCTCGCCACTCGATTACCTACCTCGGCGTGGCTATAGTGCGGCCGGCCATACCGACGACTTCGACCGGCTGGTGCTAGGCGACGCCAACCCGGCGGCCCGTGCCGTGGCAGGTGGGCAAGGGCCAATCATCGGGCCAGCTGGCGGGCCCTAGAAGGAGATGGGACCGCTCAGCCGGTGGCCCCAACAAGCAACGAGACAGCATGAGAGGCGGGACCCTCTGGCCAGCCGGAGAGACTGCCAGCCGGGTCCCCCGACCTTTACTTAGAACATATTATAAGAGCCGGGAGGTTGGCCTATAAACCCCCCGAACTCCCCATGCAATGGGGACGGACAGACGCACACATGAACGATCATCTCAACACACGCACCACTCCTTCTGGCAGTGGAGGAAGAGGAGCCGGCTGCCCCTTCTTCCTCCTCTAGACATAGCTCCAGGAGCACTATTGTATCTATACCCATCCATCCAAATAAACCTAGAAGGACTAGGGGTATTACCTCTCCCGGAGGGCCCTGAACCTGGGTACATCATGTGTCGACACCGCTTGTGCCCAATCTCGCACCCGGAGCCCGTCAGCGTCCTTCGGCCCCAACCACCTACGATAAGCCACCCTATGACATCTGTCGTGAGAAAACGATGACACTCACGCCATTGCCGGGTGGTCCCCGCCGCCCTTCACCGACCTCGCCTCACCCTCAAGACGCAGGAGGCCAGCCCGCTAGTAACCGTCCCGCTTGCTACTGCCCCTCCACGGGCCCGAGCTCGCCGTCGCAAGCACCTCGCTACCCCGCCGCCGTCGCCTCGCCTCCGGTCAGATCTGGGACGACACCGCCTGGATCAGCGATGCCGCCCAACCAAGAGGCCTCCTCCTCTTTGTCCCCAACCTCCTCCTGGCGTAGGTCACGAAATCGTCCCCTCGCTGCCGTTGACCTAAGATCTGGACGGGTTCATCTCGATCCAGCTGGGACCGGGCCGTCCCCCAATTCAAATGCCCGATCGCCCCCATCCCGTTCGACCCCATCCCACTTTGTCCATGGTATAATTTTCTAAGTTGTTTTGCCCATAAAAATCATCAATATGCATCTTTGAGTGGGTTGTAACTTTTAACAGTGCGTCAGATTTTGACAAACTTTATATGAAAAATGATCTACTCATTGTGCTCTACATGATGATGCCATTTGCATGCATAATGGGTTACATATACATGCTCAAATCTCTATTGCAAAAGTGCTTCGCGAAATCACTCCAAGAAACTGTTATTTTGTTCAAACTTGCGTGGATGATTGCGTCTAATCTATAGGCCCTACGCATGTAGTTCTTTCATGAGATTTTGTCTATGTTATGTTTACTTTGATGTCATGCCTCTGGTTGCTATGTTAAACATCATTAGCATGTCTATTTGTTGCTCTAAAGTAGCCTTCATGTTAGAACTGCTAATATGTTAACGATAAGTTCTGTTTTGTGAGGCTCATATTAAGAAATCCATGCCTCCTTTGAATTTGTGCAAATGGAGTAATTTGTAGTATGTCTTCTCTACTTGCATCTAGTATCTTTTGAGCCCACTTCCAATTGATCCATGCTTTTAATAAATTTTCCCTTGTGAGATGAATTATTGTGCATCATGTATACTACTACCCCGTGTCTTGTTTGTGCATTGTAGATTCCTGTAGGGAGGGGGCAAGCCAAAATCTCGCACTCCAGAACACCTTGTAAATATAACTTTTGTTGTTAACCATGGTAAATAGCCTTTTGTAACAATTTGCTATATGTACATAATCTAATACTTAGCTTGTAAAATATTGCTCAACCGATATATTGACCATACAACTAAGAATGATGACAATTAGTAGCATATTTTCTAAAAGGTTCAAAGAAACATTTAATTACTAAATTGACATGTTATCTTATTTTCTAGAAAAGTTAGCCTGCTATGCCGTCCATACGACGTACTAGAGTAGGGAGAGTGTATGTTGATGTACCTTCGAAACCCAAGACCACGCGCAAATGCTTTGATTGACTAAATGACAAGGCTCCGTATCTGAATCAATAGAGTGGTGATATGTCTCCAACGTATCTATAAGTTTTGATTGTGCCATGCTATTATATTATCTGTTTTGGATGTTTTATATGCATTAATATGCTATTTTATCTTATTTTTGGGACTAACCTATTAATCTAGAGCCTAGTGCCAGTTTCTGTTTTTTTCTTGTTTTTGAAAATGCAGATAAGGAATATTAAACGAAGTCCAAACGGAATAAAACTTTTGGAATGATTTTTTCTAGAACTAAAGGAAACCAGGAGACTTGAGAACCAAGGCAGGAGAGCCAACATGGGGCCACAAGCCCTAGGGGCACACCGGGCAGGCTTGTGGGCCCACGACAGCTGTCCCAACCCTAATCTTCGGCCTATAAATTCCCAAATATTCCATCATTATCAAAACGAGGCACGAAAACACTTTTTCGCCACCAGAAGCCTCCGTTCCCAAGAGATCCAATCTTGGAGCCTTTTCCAGTAATCTACCGGAGGGGGATTCGATCACGGAGGGCATCTACATCAACTCCATTGCCCCTCCGATGATGCATGAGTAGTTCACCACAGACCTTCGGGTTCATAGCTAGTAGCTAGATGGCTTATTCTCTCTCTTTGCTCTTCAGTACCATGTTCTTCATGATCTTCATGGAGATCTATCCGATGTAATACTCTTTTGCTGTGTGTTTGTTGAGATTCGATGAATTGTGGGTTTATGTTCAGATTATCCATGAATATTATTTGAGTCTTTCCTGAATTCTTATATGCATGATTTCATATCTTTGCAAGTCTCTTCGAGTTATTGGTTTGGTTTGGCTAACTAGATGGGTAATTCTTGCAATGGGAGAAATGCTTAGTTTTGGGTTCAATCTTGCGGTGTCCTCACCCAGTGACAAAGTAGGGGTAGCGAGGCACGTATTGTATTGTCGCCATCAAGGATAACAAGACGGGGTTTTCATCATATTGCTTGAGTTTATCCCTCTACATCATGTCATCTTACTTAATGCGTTACTCTGTTCTTCATGAACTTAATACTCTAGATGCAAGCAGGAGTCGGTCGATGTGTGGAGTAATAGTAGTAGATGCGGAATCGTTTCGGTCTACTTGACACAGACGTGATGCCTATATACATAATCATTGCCTTGGATATCTTCATAATTATTCGCTTTTCTACCAATTGCTCGTCAGTAATTTGTTCACCCACCGTAATACTTGCTATCATGAGAGAAGCCTCTAGTGAAACCTATGGCCCCTGGGTCTATTTGCGATCTTATACTTTCAGATCTAAAACCAAAAATACCAAAAATACTTTGCTGCATTATTTTTACCTTTTGTTTTACTTTTAGTTCAAGCAATCTATCTCTATTAGATCTCATCCTTGCAAGTAACCTTAAAGGGATTGACAACCCCTTTATAGCGTTGGGTGCAAGAGTTTGATTCCATGTGTAGGTACACCTATTGGGGACTTGCTTGTATCTCCTACTGGATTGATACCTTGGTTCTCAACAACTGCGAGAAATACTTATGTACTTTGCTGCATCACCCATTCCTCTTCACGGAACCCAACGCATGCTTGAGAAGTGGCAAGAAGGATTTCTGGTGCCATTGCCGGGGAGATCTACATCAAGCCTACCAAGTACCCATCACAAACTCATCTCTTGCATTTACATTATTTGCCATTTGCCTCTCGTTTTCCTCTCCCCCACTTCTAAAACGATTTTCAGAAAATACCAAAAATATTTACCATTTTATTTGCCCTTCTTTTGCTTGCCTTTTGATTACTTGAACTATGTCTAACATCACCACATCCCCCTTGTCACCAGACTTTGAAGTTCTTTACTTCAAACAAAAACAAGGGGAAATTTTGAAGGATGTTTGGTATAGGCTAATGAAATATTATTGTGTTTCCAATCTAAAAGGGTATGCAAAAAAATTTCTTAGAAATTCTTACATTGGTTTAGCTTTGCATCATAGGGAGCTTTTAGATTTCAGCTCAAAAGGAAATTTTATTGAGCTTGACACGAATGCTGCCTATGAAGTTTTAGAAGTGATTTTGGGGGTTCCTCTGCCAAAAAGGGGGTTTGCTTTCTCTCAAGAGGGAGTTCAAGTTCTCGACAAATTGGATGACGTACATAAGCACTTGGTCGAGTTACAACAATATCACGAACCCCTCAAACATATTAATGGCAACCTTAATCGCTTGAATACTTTGATTACCCTTTGCAATAAGTGTTTGGACATTTTGGACACCAAGATGGATCCTCCCCCTAAAAGTGGGGGAAAGAGGAAAGAACCTCCCGGATTTGAGTAGGTCCTCACAAAAATTGCCAATACCAAAGATGACAATACCTAGATCTATTGTGTTTTGCCTAGCTAGGGGCGTTAAACAATAGCGTTTGTTGGGAGGCAACCCAATTTTATTTTGCTTTTTTGCTTTTTGCTTCTGTTTTGGTGTGTTTTGCACATTGTTACTTCTGTATTAATTGTGTTTTTGTGTTTTAGTTAGTGTTTGAGCCAAGTAAAAGCTTTGGGGTGATCTATGGTAGTTTTTGATTTGATGTTGCTGAAAAACAGAAACTTTTGCGATTAGTCCATGAATTTTATAATTTTTTAAGAGCATTTAATTGGTCTAAATCTTTTACACAAGATTGATACAAAAATTTCCCTGATTTTCCTAATTTTTCAGAATTTTTAGAGTTCCAGAACTATTCAAAGTTTACAGATTGCTACAGACTGTTCTGTTTTTTTACAAATTCTGTTTTCTTTGTGTCGTTTGCTTATTTTGATGTATCTATGGGTCGTATCGGGGGGTATGAGTCATGGAAAAGTTAGAATACAGTAGGTATTACACAAATACAACTAAAGAAGGAGTTCACAACAGTACCTAAAGTGGTGATTTATTTTTTTAGACTAACGGATCTCATGAGTTTTCTATTGAGTTTTGTGTTGTGAAGTTTTCAAGTTTTGGGTGAAGATTTGATGGACTATGGAATAAAGAGTGGCAAGAGCCTAAGCTTGGGGATGCCCAAGGCACCCCAAGTCATATTCAAGGATACCAAAAAGCCTAAGCTTGGGTATGCCCCGAAAGGCACCCCCTCTTTCGTCTTCAATCCATGTAAATTTACTTGAGGCTATATTTTTATTCACCACATGATATGTGTTTTGCTTGGAGCATCTTGTATGATATGAGTCTTTGTTTTTAAGTTTTCCACAATCATCCTTGCTGCACACATCTTTTGAGAGAGACACGCTGAATCATGAATTTATTAGAATACTCTATGTGCTTCACTTATATCTTTTGAGCTAGGCAATGTTGCTCTAGTGCTTCACTTATATCTTTATAGAGCATGGTGGTGTTATATTTTATAGAAATGATTGAACTCTTGTTCCTCACTTATATTATTTTGAGAGTTTATTAAAACAACATGGTAATTTGTTTAGTTTATGAATTTAGTCCTAATATAACGGGTATCCAAGAGGGATATAATAAAAACTTTCATATTAAGTGCATTAAAAACTACGAGAAGTTTGATTCCTTGCATATAGTTTTGAGATAATAGAGATGGTAATATGAGAGTCATTCTAGTGAGTAGTTGTGAATTGGAAGAGATACTTGTGTTAAAGCTTGTGATTCCCATAGCATGCACTTATGGTGAACCGTTATGTAACAAAGTCGGAGCATGATTTGTTTAATGATTGTCGACCTTTGTGTGAGTGTCGGGAGGGCGCGATGGTTAACTCCTACCAACCTCTCCCCTAGGAGCATGCGTATAATGCTCTGTTTGATAACTAATAGACTTTTGCAATAAGTATGTGAGTTCTTTATGACTAATGTTGAGTCCATGGATTATACACACTCTCACCCTTCCATCTTTGCTAGCCTCTCTAGTACCGCACAACTTTAGCCGGTACACCAAACCCTCATTCCTCAAAACAGCCACCATATATTCCTCAAAACATCCACCATGCCTACATATTATGGCATTTCCATAGCCATTCCGAGATATATTGCCATGCAACTTCCACCATGTAGTTTTTCATGACTTGCAACATCACTTCATATTGCATATAGAGTCATACTTTGTCATAGGTATCGAGTTGTAATTTCTTTTTTTTTGAGTTATAAGTAAATAAAAGTGTGACGATTTTTCATTAATAGAGCATTGCCCATGAGAGAATAGGATGATGGAATCCATGATTCCCTCACAAGTTGGGATGAGTATCCGGACTTTACAAAAGATAAAAGAGGCCAGCGAAGCCCAAACAAAAAAGAGGCCAAAGAATCCCAAAAAAATATTTAAAAAAATAAAAAAGAAGAAAAAAAAGAAGAAAAAAGAAGAAAAAAGGAGGAAAAAATGAGAGAAAGAGAGAAGGGACAATTGCTACTACCTCTTTCCACACTTGTGCTTCAAAGTAGCACCATGATCTTCATGATAGAGAGTCTCCTATTTTGTAACTTTCATATAACTAGTGGATATTCATTTTGCATGACCACTTAGTTTTCTTTTTGAGCTTTCATACACTTATAACTTTAAGTACATTTGTTGCATGGCAATCCCTACTCAGTCACATTGATATCTATTGATGGGCATCTCCATAGCCCGTTGATTCGCCTAGTTGATGTGAGACTATCTTCTCCTTTTTCTCCTTGCACCTCCTCCATATTCTATTCCACCTATAGTGCTATATCCATGGCTCACGCTCATGTATTGCGTGAGAGTTGAAAAGGTTTGAGAACACCAACAGTGTGAAACAATTTCTTGACTTGTTCATCAGGGTTGTGCATGATTTAGATATTTTGTGTGGGGAAGATGGAGCATAGACAGACCAAATGATTTTGTAGGGATAACTTTCTAAGGCCATGTTATTTAGAAAGGACACGACTACCTTGTTGATGTGCTCGAAGTATTACTATTTTATGTCAATATTAGACTATTGTTTTGAATCTTATGGATCTGATTATTCATGCCACAATAAAGAATATTACATGCATAAATATAATAGGTAGCATTCCACATCAAAAAATCTGTTTTTTTATCATTTACCTACTCGTGGACGGGCAGGAATTAAGCTTGGGTATGTTGATACGTCTCCAACGTATCTATAATTTTTTATTGTTCCATGCTATTATATTATCTGATTTGGATGTTTTATATGCATTAATATGCTATTTTATTTTATTTTTGGGACTAACCTATTAATCTAGAGCCTAGTGCCAGTTTCTGTTTTTCCTTGTTTTTGAGGATTGTAGATAAGGAATATTAAACGGAGTCCAAACATAATAAAACCTTCGGAATGATTCTCTTGGGTATGCTCCTGGGTTCTCAACTCGAACCGCATAACCAAGATAATTCGGAAGTTCTTAGGAGGGAATTGAAGTAGTTATCTAGGATAGTCCTCCCAACAAATGCATAATGGATTATGTATTTGTTTCTGGCTTAATTTGCAAGCTTCGTCCATTGTATTTTTGGAGTATGGTAAATCTAATTGCTTCGATGTCAAGTGCTGATTTCATATCTTTCCTAAGCGGTGTTCTCATATTTCTATGGGAATGATAACCCTTTTGCACAATCAAATTGCCATGTTAATTATTTTTCATCCGGAGTGCTTCTCTTCGGAATAATTCAATCCTCTCCTATATTTCCAAGATCAATCCTCATATTTTTTTCAGAGTTCATTTCATCCGCCCAAGTTTTCTTTGTTTTCCCCACCCTCCCACTCTTTTTCTTCAACTATTAAATTATCGTCCATGTGCCTTTCTTTTCATGTGGTACTTCCGCTATCTTTTGTTTCGTATTGTATCTGGTGTTTTCCATGTGAAGGTTCTGAGGAGTTTCAATTTCACAACTCTTTGTTCTCATTTTATTCCCGGGTGGATTCGATTCAACCTCTCGGTGCTCGTCATATACTAAGTCATATGTCCAATGTTTTCCCGTGTTAGAATTTCTTACCAAGCCTGTCTTGTTTATTTGTCTCCCTCTATTCTTTCCGAAGTGCTAAAGATATCTCAGAAGACTCGTGTTTCCGTTCAAAATCTTCCAAATTATTTAGAGGGTCTCACCTGATCAAGTTTTAATTTGTGCTGGTGCAATCTCTCTTCCTAAGCAATCATTTCAATGGTGTTTCCTTTGCATGGGCCCATAACCCACAAGTTTTCCCCAGGATCTTACCTGGCTCTTCTAATCTTTTCCGGAGATGTCCTCAATTCTTTCAAGTGTGACATAAGAATGTTTTTCATCAGTCATATGCCTTCTCCATGATTGCTTTGAATTATTTTTCATTTTTGGTTCAACCTGTGTTTCTTCATTATTGTGTTTCTTCATTATTCCGGAGTGTCTAAGTAATTCATGATGTTGTTTCTTGTCATCATTCTCAGATTTGAAGACCGAAGGAGAGTTTCTCTTAAATCTTTTTTCATTCTCACAAGACATCGAAGTAAAAACACAGTAGTACCAACTAGTGCAAAATGTGGCAACTTTTGGCATTTCGGTGAAACAGATATATAAATCTCGGTGCGACCACATTGGCTAACCTAGGCAGTTACCAAAACTTGGTGTCACCGATTCCTAAAACTCGGAAATTCCGTTTTTTAAAATGGGACAACAAAAAGTTGGTCACTGATTTTGGTTTCACCAAAATGAAAGTTGGTGTCACCAAGAGGGGAACCAACCCACAGTAGAAGTACATAGCAAAGAATGGGTACTTATGGCTACTGGGTTTGCTGTCTCCCGGAAGCACCACTAGCGCCGGATGCACCTTGGTCTCCCTTTCTCACATCGGAGCATACCTCGCCACGAGGTCGCTATCCTTCAGCGCGCAGGGGAAGAAGATGCTAGACTTCCTCCAAATTGACACCAAGTATTCCTTTGCCTCGGCCTCTGTCGACCTCTTCGTCTTTTTCGACGGGCCGAAGGTGGAGGAGGAGGACGCTCATTTGGGCGCTATGGAGAGCTCGTGGGAACACGACGACAAGGAGTGGAGGGGGAATCCTAAGCTTTTTCAACTCTCCTAGATTGGTTAGGTGTTGCTTGGGAGCCTTCGACTGCGTGTGGAGTTGAACCAATAAATTTTGTACGGTTAAGGAGATCGGCTTCTTCGTCAAGATCTACCCCGAGTGAGGCTAGTCTTTCCTGGACATAAGCCGTGATGGAATAGACGAGGGTGCTACTTCGTGGACCCTTATGGGCGGAGCCCTCTGTGGACTCTCGCAACCGCTACCCTTCGTGGGTTGAAGTCTTCATCAACATGGACGTACGATAGCACCACCTATTTTAACCATGCAAAAAATCTTCGTGTCTCTAATTCTGTTTGATCTTCCGATCTCAACTCTTTACTTACATGTGCATATCTTTGCTTTCTGCAGTCATACTTGTTGACTTGCATGTGCAGGGCGTGCTAGACTTGTTAGATTTTCTAAAACCTACCAACCATTGAAATTGGGAAAAGGCTAATTTTTTATTTTGTCAAGTAGTCTATTCACCCCCCTCTAGACATCCCTTCTAGTGATCCCACGACGGGCAAGTGGGCTGTCAATCCCCTTGAACTCGTTACTTGCAAGCGATAAGTAGTGATAGATAGATAGTTTGATAAATATAAATTGAAAATAGAAAAATTGATAGATAGAAAGTTTGATAAATAATGGCAACAAGGTATTTCGAGTTTTTGTAACTATATTTGTGAAGAGACCAGATCATCATAATTTTCTAGGACAATTGATGATTATTTTTGGTGACAAACTCTAAGCACTTGAGCAACCAGATCATCATAGATACCTCATCCCCTTTTAATAGTGTCGGGGATATAATTGGGATGGGTCAGCATATTGGCGGCTTATAAGTTGTACTCAAGATGGGCCACAGAGTTGACAATAAGGCAAGTAAGGCGGTTTACTTGGTAAGACGTGTGGCGGCCCAGCCTGTGAAGATGGCGACTCCAGGCCCATGGTGGAGAAGATGCCAGAGACTTTCCTTACTTGAGAGACAAGACAAAATAGAGATGTAATAGGACACGAGTCATAACATGACCCAGATTCTTGTAAGACCCAGGGCCTAGGCCTGTATATAAAGGCGAGCCCCTGAGGCCAATAGGGCTAAGTTAGAAACCCTTGAAAGCTAGGTCAGCGATTCCGCACCCTTGTAATTGAGATCACCATCAATATAGACACCAAAGCAGATGATACATATCCAACGTATCTATAATTTTTGATGATGGCATGCTATTATATTATCTGTTCTGGATGTTTTATATGCATTAATATGCTATTTTATATTATATTTGGGACTAACCTATTAATCTAGAGTCTAGTGCTAGTTTCTGTTATTTCCTTGTGAGTTTTGCAGATATGGAATATTAAACAGAGTCCAAAAAGAATAAAACCTTCGGAAGGAATTTTTTTTGGAAGGAAACAAATCGATCAAGCTTGGAGTGCACGGCAGGGGAGGTGCCAGGGAGCCACAAGCCTACCAAGCGCGGGCCCCCTGGCCACGCCTAGCAGGCTTGTCGCCTCCCAGCAGGTCTCCTAACTCTTATGTTTGGCCTATAAATTCCCAAATATTCCCTCAAACACCAAAAAGAGCCACAAAAATACTTTTCCGCCATCGGAAGCCTCCGTTCCCGAGAGATCCAATCTTGGAGCCTTTTCTGGTAATCTGCCGGAGGGGGTTTCGATCACGGAGGTCATCTACATCAACTCCATTGCCCCTTCGATGATGCGTGAGTAGTCCACCATAGACCCACGGGTCCATAGCTAGCATCTAGATGGCTTCTTCTCTCTCTTTGATCTTCAATACCATGTTCTTCATGATCTTCATGGAGATCTATCCGATGTAATCCTCTTTTGTGGTGTGTTTGTCAAGATCCGATGAATTGTGAGTTTATGTTCAGATTATCCATGAATCTTATTTGAATCTCCTCTGAATTCTTATTTTCATTATTTCATATCCTTGCAAGTCTCTTAGAGATATTAGTTTGGTTTGGCCAACTAGATTGTTATTCTTGCAATGGGAGAAGTGATTGGTGTTGGGTTCAATCTTGCGGTGTCCTCACCTAGTGACATAGTAGGGGTAGTGAGGCACGTATTGTATTGTTGCCATCAAGGGTAACAAGATGCGGTTTTCATCATATTTCTTGAGTTTATCCCTCTACATCATGTCATCTTTCTTAATGTGTTACTCTGTTCTTCATGAACTTAATACTCTAGATGCAGGCAGGAGTCGGTCGATGTGTGGAGTAATAGTAGTAGATGCAGAATCATTTAGGTCTACTTGACATGGACGTCATGCCTTTATGCATGATCGTTGCCTTGGATAACTACGTGATTATTCGCTTTTCTATCAATTGCTTGACAGTAATTTGTTTACCCACCATGATATTTGCCTCCAAGCGAGAAGCCTCTAGTGAAACCTATGGCCCCCGGGTCTACTTTCCATAATATACTTTCATATCTATAAACCAAAAATACCAAAAATACCTTGCTGTAATTTATTTACCTTTTACTTTCCGTTCTCATTTATATCTATCTCTTTCAGATCTAATACTTGCAAATAACCGTGAAGGGACTGACAACCCCTTTATTGCTTTGGGTGCAAGGGTTTGATTGTTTGTGTAGGTGCAACCATTGGTGACTTGCTTGTTCCTCCTACTGGATTGATAGCTTGGTTCTCAACAATTGAGGGAAATACTTATCTACTTCGCTGCATCACCCTTTCCTCTTCAAAGGAAAACCAACACAATGTCAAGAGGTAGAAAGAAGGATTTCTGGCGCCATTGCCGGGGAGGATACATGGCAAGTCACGACAAGATCTCTCCCATCAACTTGTCAATTTTGGTTTCGTTGCCAAGGATATATACATCAAGCCTACCAAGTACCCATCACAAACTCTCTCTTGCATTTACATTATTTGTCATTTGCCTCTCGTTTTCCTCTCCCCCACTTCTAAAACAATTTTCAAAAAATACCAAAAATATTTGCCTTTTTATTCGCCCTTCTTTCGTTTGCCTTTCGTTTGCTCGTGTGTTGGATTGCTTGAACTCATGGCTAGCCCTACCACTATAACTAATACTCCCGAGTATGAGGTTCTTCATTTTAAGCAAAGGGAAGGAGAAAACTTAAAAGATGCTTGGTATAGAATTTGCAATTCTCAAAATAGATCTATTTGTAAGCAATCTACTACCGTTCTCCTTCGCAATTTTTACATGGCTATTACTCCTTGGAATAGATATGTTCTAGATACAATCATGGGAGGGGATTTTTTTGGGAAGTCATACCTTTGACTCTTATAGTGCTATGATAAAAAAAATTAGGTTCACCCCCAGTCATGGTTAATGGAACAATTTTAACTCTCGAACATTTGAAGCGAAGGCTTGATATTATTGAAAAATGGGTTGCTACGATTGAGCTTATTGAAAACTTGGATAGAAATATTCATAATCACATTACTCAATATGGATATAAAGTAGGATTTACCTTAAAACATCTTAAGGAAAAGGAACCCATAGTTAATGAAAAATTGCAACAAGATTCCTCTAGAATTGGCAAGCTAGAGGACATTATTACAAAGTTGGTATCCGCTTTTGCTTTGGTACAAACCACTCCAAATCCTTCGCCTCCTAAGGCTGCCAAGTTTGTTTATGTACCTAAAAATAAGGGTGAATCTTCTAGTAAAGATGAAGATCTTAAGATGATAAGTATTCACCCCAACTTTCTCAATATTAGTAAGGAACCAATTGCCACCATTCAATCTCTTGACTTTTTACCTAGGAGTATTATCATTGATAAGAACAACGGGCCTCCTAGGGCTTAAAAGTGTGCAATTGAGGAGTTGCATACCAAAGATGACAATACCTAGATCTATTGTGTTTTGCCTAGCTAGGGGCGTTAAACAATAGCGCTTGTTGGGAGGCAACCCAATTTTATTTTTTGTGCTCTATTTTTTATTTTATTTTTTAGTGTTTCCGACATTATTACTTTTATAGTAATTGTGTTTTGGTGTTTTAGTTAGTGTTTGAGCCAACTAAAACCTTTGGGGTGATCTATGGTAGTTGTTGATTTGATCTTGCGGAAAAACAGAAACTTTTGCGCTCAGTCCAGAAATTTTCTAATTTTTTCAGAGCATCCACTGAGTATGAAAGTTTTACACAAGATTTATATATAAATTTCCCAGGATGTACTATTTTTTCATAATTCTTTGAGTTACATAAGTATACGAAGTTTCCAGATTGCTACAGACTGTTCTGTTTTTGACAGATTCTGTTTTCTTTGAGTTGTTTGCCTATTTTGATGAATCATTGGGTTGTATAATGTGGTATGAGCCATGGATAAGTTATATTACAGTAGGTATAACACCAATATAAATAAATAATTAGTTCACCACAGTACCTAAAGTGGTGATTTATTTTCTTATACTAACGGATCTCACGAGGTTCCTGTTAAGTTTTGTGTTGTGAAGTTTTCAAGTTTTGGGTAAAGATTTGATGGACTATGGAATAAGGAGTGGCAAGAGCCTAAGATTGGGGATGCCCAAGGAAACCCAAGTCATATTCAAGGATGCCAAAGATCCTAGGCTTGGGTATTCCCCGTAAGGCATCCCCTCTTTCATCTTCAATCCATCGGTAAATTTACTTGAGGCTATATTTTTATTCACCACATGATATGTGTTTTGCTTGGAGTGTCTTGTATGATTTGAGTCTTTGCTTGTTAGTTTGCCAAAATCATCCTTGCTTCACACATTTTTTGAGAAGGACATGCTGAATCATGAATTTATTAGAATGCTCTATGTGTTTCACTTATATCTTTTGAGTTAGGCAATTTTGCTCTAACTTTTGAGTATGGTGGTGTTTGTGTTTTATAGAAATACTTGAACTCTCGTACATCACTTATATTATTTTGAGAGTTTCTAAAACATCATGGTAATTGGTCTAGGTTATGAATTTATTCCTAATATGATAGGCATCCAAAAGGGATATAATAAAAACTTCCATATTAAGTGCATTGAGTATTTATGAGAAGTTTGATTCCTTGCATAAAGTTTTAAGATATAAAGATGGTAATGTTAAGAGACATGTTAGGAAGTAACTGTGATTTGGTAAAAATAATTGTGTTAAGGTTTGTGATTCTCGTAGCATGCACGTATGGTGAACCGTTATGTAAGGAAGTTGGAGCATGACTTGTTTATAGATTGTCAACCTTTGTGTGAGGGTTGGGGGGGGGCGATGGTTAACTCCTACAAACCTCCCCCTAGGAGCATACATTTAATACCTTGCTTCAATGACTAATATACTTTTGCATAAGTATGTGAGTTCTTTATGACTAATGTTGAGTCCATGGATTATACGCACTCTCACCCTTCCACCTTTGCTAGCCTCTCTATTACCGTGCAACTTTTGTCGGTATATCAAACACCTTCCTCAAAACAGCCACCATATACCTTCCTCAAAATATCCACCATATATATTTCCTTAAAACAGCCACCATACCTACCTATTATGGCATTTCCATAGCCATTCCGAGATATATTGCCATGCAACTTCCACCGTTTCCTTTTATGACATGCACCATCACTTCCATATTGCATATAGAGTCATATTTTGTCATAGGTATCGAGTTGTAATTTTCTTTTGAGTTGTAAGTAAATAAAAGTGTGATTATTATCATTAATAGAGCATGTCACATGTGAGGAAATAATGATGGAAGCTATGATCCCCTCACAAGTGGGGATGAGATTCTGGACTTTATGGAAAAAAGAGGCCAACGAAGCCCAAAAAATGAATAAAATAGGCCTTAGATGCGCACAACAAAATAAAAAAATGAGAGAAAAGAGAGAAGGGACATTGCTACTACCTTTTTCCACACTTGTGCTTCAAAGTAGCACCATGATCTTCATGATAGAGAGTCTCCTATTTTGTCACTTTCATATAGCTAGTGGAGTTTTTCTTCACGATGCATGTCCACTTAGTTCATTTTTGAGCTTTCATACACTTATAGCTCTAGTGCATCCGTTCCATGGCAATACCTACTCACTCACATTGATATCTATTAATGGGCATCTCCGTAGCCCGTTGATATGCCTAGTTGATGCGAGACTATCTTCTCCCTTTCCTTGACAACCCCACCATATTCTATTCCACCTATAGTGCTATATCCATGGCTCACGCTCATGTATTGCGTGAGAGTTGAAAAAGTTTGAGAAAATAAAGGTGTGAAAATAATTGCTTGAGTTTTCATCGGGGTTGTGCATGATATAAATACTTTGTGTGGGGAAGATGGAGCATAGCCAGACCATATGATATTGTAGGGATAACTTTCATTTGCCGTTATATTTTGAAGAGATACAATTGCTTTGCTAGTATGCTTGAAATGTTATTGTTTTTATATCAATATTAAGCTTATTTTTGAGTCTTACGGATCTGAATATTCATGCCACAATAAAGAATATTACAAGGATAAATATGTTAGGTAGCACTCCACATCAAAAATTCTGTTTTTATCATTTACCTACTCGAGGACGAGAAGGAATTAAGCTTGGGGGTGCTGATACGTCTCCAACTTATCTATAATTTTTGATTGTTCCATGCTATTATATTATCTGTTTTGGGTGTTTTATATGCATTAATATGCTATTTTATATTATTTTTGGGACTAACATATTAATCTAGAGCCTAGTGCCAGTTTCTATTTTTCCTTGTTTTTGAGTTTTGCAGATATGGAATATTAAACAGAATCCAAAAGGAATAAAACCTTCAGAAGGAATTTTTTTGGAAGGAAACAAATCGAGAAAGCTTGGAGTGCACAGCAGGGGAGGTGCCAGGGAGCCACAAGCCTGCTAGGTGCTGGCCCCCCTCGCCGCGCCTAGCAGGCTTGTCGCCTCTCGGCAGGTCTCCTAACCCTAATCTTTGGCCTATAAATGCCCAAATATTCCCCCAACACCAAAAAGAGCCACACAAATACTTTTCCGTCGCCGGAAGCCTCCGTTCCCGAGAGATCCAATCTTGGAGCCTTTTCCAGTAATCTGCCGGAGGGGGTTTCGATCACGGAGGGCATCTACATCAACTCCATTGCCCCTCCGTGATGTGTGAGTAGTCCACCACAGACCAACGGGTCCATAGCTAGCATCTATATGTCTTGTTCTCTCTCTTTGATCTTCTATACCATGTTCTTCATGATCTTCATGGATATCTATCCGATGTAATCCTCTTTTGTGGTGTGTTTGTCAAGATCCAATGAATTGTGAGTTTATGTTCAGATTAGCCATGAATCTTATTTGAATCTCCTCAGAATTCTTATTTACATGATTTCATATCCTTGCAAGTCTCTTCGAGTTATTGGTTTGGTTTGGCTAACTAGATTGGTAATTCTTGCAATGGGAGAAGTGCTTGGTTTTGGGTTCAATCTTGCGGTGTCCTCACCCAGTGATATAGTAGGGGTAGCGAGGCACGTATTTTATTGTTGCCATCAAGGGTAACAATATGGGGTTTTAATCATGTTGCTTGAGTTTATCCCTCTACATCATCTCATCTTTCTTAATGCGTTACTCTTTTCTTCATGAGCTTAATACTCTAGATGCAGGCAGGAATCGGCCGATGTGTGGAGTAATAGTAGTAGATGCAGGATTTTTAGGTCTACTTGACACGGATGTGATGCCTATATGCATGAACATTGCCTTGGATAACTACATGATTATTCACTTTTCTATCAATTGCTTGACAGTAATTTGTTTACCCACCATGATATTTGCCTCCAAGAGTGAAGCCTCTAGTGAAACCTATGGCCCCCGAGTCTACTTTGCATAATATACTTTTAGATCTATAAACCAAAAATACCAAAATAACCTTGATGCAATTTATTTACCTTTTACTTTCTGTTCTCATTTACATCTATCTCTTTCAGATCTAATCCTTGCAAATAACCGTGAAGGGATTGACAACCCCTTTATAGCATTGGGTGCAAGAGTCTGATTGTTTGTGTAGGTGCAACCATTGGTGACTTGCTTGTTCCTCCTACTGGATTGATACCTTGGTTCTCAACAACTTAGGAAATACTTATCTACTTTGCTGCATCACCCTTTCCTCTTCAAGGGAAAACCCGCAAGATCAAGAGGTAGCAGCAGGATGTAGGCTTTTACCTCCATTGGAGGGGACGAACCTGGGTAAACTAGACTCTCGTTCCCGATTAACCCCTTCGAGTCGCCACACTGCAATGATGGCTTCACACCTAAGTTCTCCTATGAGGACATCTGTCGTGACAAAACCACAACAATTACCTGTAGCCCCCAAGGACCGGCTCATCTTCTTGAGATGAGTTAGGTCTTTTAAAACTTTGAATTCTTTGCAAAGAACTAATATGCATTAGCCCCCAAGTGTCGAGTATATTGCTTCCAATCTTCTTGAGGCTTGTTTGTAATTTTCCAGGCATACTACACCTTTACTGCTAACTAATGTGATAACTTTGAGTATGTAGGAAACTTTGAAAGCAGCCGAGTCACATGTGACCGGCTTGAAAAGGTATCCGGAAGTGGGACAAACCACCCGGGCAGAGCTGGAGCAAAAACTTCAATTATCCTTCGAAGAGTTGGAAAATGTCAAGGCGTGCTTTAAAACAGAGAAGGAATCATTTGAATCTGAGAAAACCGCCTTGACCCAGCGTGCTGAAAACGCCGAGGGTCAATTGAAAACAATATCTAAAGAGTTGTCCGGGTTGAAGCCGCACATTGATCACATGACCCAAGCCATCTTTGGTGAGTATATGAATGTTTTTGCTAACCCTATATAATATTCATATATGAAGATAAATCACATGGCGATTTATGTACTTAAATTGCTTGCAGGCCCTCACACTCGCTATCTCCAAGATAATAGCTTGCTGAAGCTCAAAGTCATGTACGTATTAACAGAGTAGCTTTATACTGGAAGCATGTGCACAATCAAAGCTGTTATGGGAAATAAGTAGACAGTGAAGCTTATCAAAGATATGTTGAAATTCCTCTCTACAATCCCAAAGCAAATTGGAGAACCAAAAAGATCAGCCGCCCGAGTTGACGCAACTTATTCCTTAAGTCGGGCTTTGACTTATTCAGCAGAGCTTGACCCGACGGAGATGGTCGAAGGTTTTCCAGCGTTGAAGGTATATGGGTTAGCTTTTACCAAAGATGGTTATATTCAATGTGTCAAGGTGGCTCAAGTGTTTTCCAACCAACTTGTAAATGAAATGTCGTTGAATATCTACTAGCCGGCTTACGACTCCAACAACATTCGCGTTCAACCTCCCTATTTTGAGTCGGTGAGCCTGACTCCTATGCATCGTAAGCATATCTTTGCTCCTCACATTGACCCGTCCCCAGTCTTGAATGAAGAAGATATATTTGAAGCCCTAACCCATTGCAACTGGGACTTGGACAACCTACAGATAGAATATCTGGAAGCTCGAACGGAGGATAACCTAGAAACATCCCACGCTGAAGATCAAACCAAAGCTTAACCCGGATGGCACAGAGGCCGGGTTACAATAGATGTTTAAAAACTTTGATTCAACTGTTTGGGACTGATAATTCCTTGTAATAGTTGTAAGACAACAATTGTTTTTGTCTGTGTCGTGCCTTCGGGCACGCTTTCAAACTCTTGGTCTTATCTTGACGACAAGGAACTTTGTGTATGGCCAGGCTTTTGTTAACTCGCCTTTAGCCCTTGTGTGTATGCATCATCCAATGTGTGTCCTCAATTTATTCTGCCTTGGATGATTTTTGCTCAATATGTTATTGCTTGAATCCGTATGGGCGGGTTACTGTAACCCACTCCCTGAAATCTTTCCACAAAACTTGTTTGTAGAACCCTGTATTTTGAACTGGCCATGACAGGATCACAGTTCCATAACCCGGGCATTTTTTATGAGCCGGTAATAGGAATAGTATATACCTGAAAAGTTTAACACATGATGATAATAATAACTAGTTAAACTGTAATAGGATGGCTTAGTAAGACTCGGTAAGAAGACTGGCTTTTGAGGCGCAAGTCTTGCTTCAATGAAGCAGGTATGATAACCCATGGTTTATCCTAGCTTTTTGTATGTCGTCTGTCACGTGACTCGCCAATGTTTTAACCTTGAGAAGTTCAGGGTCCACGATGGGTTGACTTAACAAGAGTACGTGAGGTCACCTGATCGGAGTTTCATCAAGCATATAGCCAGGTTTAACCATATTTTCACGTAATTTGCCGGGTCAAATGGGTGAGAAAGCTAAACGCGGTGATTTGGAAGCCCCCTAGTGCCATATGATCATGAAAAAGCTTGTCATAGGATATACAGGAGACGGTGCTTCTACTACAAAACATCTGGGATCTAGATAAGACGGCTTTATTCCATTCACCATAATAAGTTAGAAGGATAACTTGTTGAGCCGGAAGCCCCCAAGTAACATGTTTCAAACAATGAAGACTCATGCTCAATTTGTAGGCTGAAACAATGGAGACCCCGAGTTTCAGGGGTGCCGGCTTTATTATATTGAAACATAAAGAAGTATGTACATAATTTTAGGGAAGTACAATGGTACTGAGCCAGTAGATCTAAGTATAATAGGGCCGAAGATGAGCAATGTTCCAAGGTCGGGTTGTCTCCTTTTGAGAGGTATATGATTCCAGTTGAAGATCCACCAGGTAATATGAACATTTTTTGAGTTTTTTTCTGATGACAAATGCGCCTTTCCAAGGTGGCAAAAGCTTGTGCATGTCTATTTGATCTTGAATCAGACGGAGCACTAAGTCGCCCTATTGAAAAGTGTGGCTTCTAACTCGATGGCGATGATAGCGACACAGGTCTTGTTGATATAAGCTGATCTGGCTGCTGCTAAGTCACGTTCTTCCTCCAAAGCGTCTAAGGAATGCTGACATGCTTGTTCATTATCGGCTTCAACATAAACGGCCACTCGAGAAAAATCATGACGAATGTCACTTGGTAATACCGCCTCAGCTCCATATACCAAAAAGAAAGGTGTGTAACTAGTGGATCTATTCGGGGTCGTCCTGATATTCCAAAGTACTGTGGGGAGTTCATCAACCCAACAGCCCAGAGGATGTTGTAATGGAACCATGAGCCGGGGTTTGATCCCTCTCAAAATCTCTTGATTGGCTCGTTCTGCTTGCCCTTTGGACTGTGGATATGCCACTGCCGCTAAATCAAGACGGATGTGCTCACATTGGCAAAACTGTTCCATAACTCCTTTGGATAGATTAGTACCATTGTCAGTAATAATGCTATGAGGATAGCCAAAACGAAAGATAATTTTTTGTTGGGAGGCGTAGTAGTAACTCGAAAAAAAATCTATGTGTTCACCAAGATCTATCTATGGAGAAACCAGCAACGAGTAAGGGGAGAGTGCATCTTCATACCTTTAAAGATCGCTAAGTGGAAGCGTTACAAGAACGCGGTTGGTGGAGTCGTACTCGTAACGATTCAGATTGCGGTGGACTCCGATCTTAGCGCCGAACAACGGCGCCTCCGCGTTCAACACACGTGCAGCTCGGTGACGTCTCCTACGCCTTGATCCAGCAAGGAGGGAGGAGAGGTTGAGGGAGAGCTCCGGCAGCATGACGGCGTGGTGACGGTGGAGCTGCGTGGTCTCCGACAGGGCTTCACCAAGCACTACAGAGAACGAGCAGAGGGAGGAGTAGGGTTGCGCCGTGGGAGAGAGAGATGCGTGTCTCAAAAAGCCCCAAGTGCACCACTATATATAGGAGGAGGAGGAGGGAGGGCTGCACCCTAGGGTTCCCACCCTAGGGGCCGGCAGCAGCCCTAGATGGGACTTGGGCGGCGGCCAAGGGAGGGAGAGGTGGTGCGGCAGCCCTAGCAGCCCTAGGGTGGGCCTAGGGTTTGCCCCCTCTCTTCTTGCTGCGCCTTGGGCCAGGTGGGAGGGGCGAACCAACCCACCTAGGGGCTGGTTCCCTCCACCTTCGTCCCATGCAGCCCTCCGGGGCCCGTGGCCCCTCCCGGTGGACCCCCGGAACCCTTTCGGTGGTCCCGATACATTACCGATGACGCCCGAAACATTTCCGGTAACTAAAACCTCACTTCCTATATATCAATCTTTGTCTCTGGACCATTCCGGAACTCCTCGTGATGTCCAGGATCTCATCCGGGACTCCGAACAACCTTCTGTAACCATGTCCACTATTTCCCTATAACCCTAGCGTCATCGAACCTCAAGTGTGTAGACCCTATGGGTTCGGAAGACACGTAGACATGACCGAGATACCTCTTCGGTCAATAACCAACAGCTGGATCTGGATACACATGTTGGCTCCCACATGCTCCACGATGATCTCATCGGACGAACCACGATGTCGGGGATTCAATCAATCCCGTATACAATTCCCTTTGTCTACCAGTATGATACTTGCTCGAGATTCGATCATCGGTATCCTTATACCTTGTTCAATCTCGTTACCGACAAGTCACTTTACTCGTTCCGCAACACGTCATCCTGTGGCTAACTCCTTAGTCACATTGAGCTCATTATGATGATGTCTTACCGAGTGGGCCCAGAGATACCTCTCCGTCATATGGAGTGACAAATCCCAGTCTCGATTCGTGCCAACCCAACAGACACTTCGGAGATACCCGTAGTGCACCTTTATAGCCACCTAGTTACGTTGTGATGTTTGGCACACCAAAAGCATTCCTACGGTAGCCGGGAGTTGCACAATCTCATGGTCTAAGGTAATGATATTTGACATTGGAAAAGCTTTAGCAGACGAACTACATGATCTTGTGCTATGCTTAGGATTGGGTCTAGTCCATCACATCATTCTCCTAATGATGTGATCCCGTTATCAACGACATCCAATGTCCATGGTCATGAAACTGTGACCATCTATTGATCAACAAGCTAGCCAACTAGAGGCTGACTAGCGACACATTGTGGTCTATGTATTCACACATGCATTATGGTTTCCGGTTAACACAATTATAGCATGAACAATAGAGAATTATCATGAACAAGGAAATACAATAATAACCATTTTATTATTGCCTCTAGGGCATATTTCTAACAGTCTCCCACTTGCACTAGAGTCAATAATCTAGTTATATTGTGATGAATCGAACACCCATAGCATTCTGGTGTTGATCATGTTTTGCTTGTGACAGAGGTTTAGTCAACGGATCTGTGACATTCAGATCTGTATGCACTTTAAAAATATCTATATCTCCCTCCTGAATGTAATCACAGATGGAGTTGAAGCGGCGCTTGATGTGTCTTGTCTTCTTGTGAAACCCAGGCTCCTTCGCAAGGGCAATAGCTCCAGTGTTGCCACAGAATAGAGTGATCGGGCTCGACGCATTTGGAATCCCTCCTAGGTCGGTGATGAACTCCTTCATCCAGACTCCTTCCTTTGCTGCTTCTGAAGCAGCTATGTACTCCGCTTCACATGTAGATGCCGCCACGACACTTTGCTTGCTGCTGCACCAGCAAACTGCCCCTCCATTCGGAATATACACGTATCCGGTTTGCGACTTGGAGTCGTCCGGATCTGTGTCATAGCTAGCATCGACGTAAGCCTTTACGACGAGCTCTTCGGCACCTCCATATACGAGAAACATGTCCTTTGTCCTTTTCAGGTACTTCAGGATATTCTTGACCGCTGTCCAGTGTTCGGCTCCGGGATCACTTTGGTACCTCCCTACCAAACTTATGGCAAGGTTCACACTAGGTTTGGTACATAGCATGACAGACATAATAGAGACTATGGCTGAAGCATAGAGGATGACTCTCATCTCTTCTCTATCCTTTGTCGTGGTTAGGCATTGAGTTGTACTCAATCTCACACCCTATAACATAGGCAAGAACCCCTTCTTGGACTGATCCATATTGAACTTCTTCAATATCTTGTCAAGGTATGTGCTTTGTGAAAGACCTATGAGGCGTCTCGATCTATATCTATAGATCTTGATGCCTAATATGTAAGAAGCTTCTCCAAGATCCTTCATTGAAAAACATTTATTCAAGTAGGCATTCACGCTTTTCAAAAGTTCCATATCATTTCCCATCAACAATATGCCATCCACATATAATATTAGAAATGCTATAGAGCTCCCACTCACTTTCTTGTAATACAGGGTTCTCCATAAACCTGTATAAATCCAAACGCTTTAATCACCTCATTAAAGCGAATGTTCCAACTCCGAGATGCTTGCATCAGCCCAGAGATGGAGCGCTGGAGCTTGCATACTTTGTTAGCATCTTTAGGATCGACAAAACCTTCCGAATGCATCATATACAGTTCTTCCTTAAGGAAGCCATTAAGCAATGCCGTTTTGACGTCCATTTGCCAGATCTCATAATCATAAAATGCGGCAATTGCTAACATGATTCGTACAGACTTTATCATCACTACGGGTGAGAAAGTCTAATCATAGTCAACTCCTTGAACTTGTTGATAACCCTTAGCGACAAGCCGAGCCTTATAGATGGTCACATTACCATCAGTGTCAGTCTTCTTCTTAAAGATCCATTTATTTTCAATGGCTCGCTTTTCATTAGGCAAGTCCACCAAAGTCCACACTTTGTTCTCATACATGGATCCTATCTCGGATTTCATGGCTTCAAGCCATTTGTTGGTATCCGGGCCCACCATCATTTCTTCATAGTTCGAAGGTTCACCATTGTCCAACAACATGATCTCCAGGACAGGGTTGCCATACCACTCTGGTGCGGAACGTGTCCTAGTGGACCTTCGACATTCAATAGTAACTTGATCTAAAGTTTCATGATCATCATCATTAACTTCCTCTCCAGCCGGTGCAGGCTCCACAGAAACAACTTCCTGTGTTGCGCTACTCTCCGGTTCGAGTGGAGGTACAATTACCTCAACAAGTTCTATTTTCCTCCCACTTACTTCTTTCGGGAGAAACTCTTTCTCGAGAAAGGATCCATTCTTGGCAACAAAGACTTTGCCTTCGGATCAGAGGTAGAAGGTATACCCAATAGTCTCTTTGGGATATCCTATGAAGACGCACTTTTCCACTTTGGGTTTGAGCTTCTCAGGTTGAAGTTTCTTCACATAAGCATCACATCTCCAAACTTTTAGAAACGACAGCTTAGGTTTATTTCCAAACCATAATTCATACGGTGTCATCTCAACGGACTTTGACGGTGTCCTATTTAAAGTGAATGCGGCAGTCTGTAATGCATATCCCCAAAATGATAGCGGTAAATAGGTAAGAGACATCATAGATCGCACCATATCCAATAGAGTGCGATTACGACGTTTAGACACACCATTTCGCTGAGGTGTGCCAGGCGGCATGAGTTGTGAAACAATTCCACATTTCCTTAGGTGCGTGCCAAATTAGTGACTTAAATATTCTCCACCACGATCAGATCGTAGGAACTTTATTTTCCTATCACGTTGATTCTCTACCTCACTCTGAAATTCCTTGAATCTTTCAAAGGTTTCATACTTGTGTTTCATTAAGTACGCATACCCATATCTGCTCAAGTCATCAGTGAGGGTGAGAACATAATGGTAGCCACCGCGAGCCTCGACGCTCATTGGACCGCATACATAGTTGCTCGCTCCATTGTTCTAGAGAACAGAGTCTTGGTCATCTTGCCCATGAGGCATGGTTCGCACGTGTCAAATTATTCAAAATCAAGAGACTCCAAAAGTCCATCAGCATGGAGCTTCTTCATGCGTTTGACACCAATATGACCAAGGCGGCAGTGCCACATGTAAGTGGGACTATCGTTATCAACCTTACACCTTTTGGTACTCACACTATGGACATGTGTAACATCACGTTCGAGATTCATCAATAATAAACCATTGACCAGCGGGGCATGACCATAAAACATTTCTCTCATATAGATAGAACAACCATTATTTTCAGAT
Source organism: Hordeum marinum (assembly GCA_022496015.1). NCBI lineage: Eukaryota > Viridiplantae > Streptophyta > Magnoliopsida > Poales > Poaceae > Hordeum > Hordeum marinum. The sequence continues at coordinate 416,643,511 of CM039675.1, forward strand.
TTAAATGAGTAGCCATCTCGAATAAAACGAGATCTAGATACAATGTTCATGCTCAGAGGTGGTACTAAATAAAAACTATTGAGGTTTAAAACTAATCCCGAAGGTAGATGTAGAGGTAGCGTGCCAACGGTGATCACATCGACCTTGGAACCATTCCCGACGCGCATCGTCACCTCGTCCTTTGCTAGTTTCCACTTATTCCGCAACTCCTCTTTGGAGTTACAAATGTGAGCAACTGCACCGGTATCAAATACCCAGGAGCTACTACGAGCGCTGGTTAGGTACACATCAATAACAAGTATATCGCATATACCTTTAATGTTGTCGGCCTTCTTATTCGTTAAGTACTTGGGGGCAGTTTCACTTCAAGTGACCAGTACCCTTGCAATAAAAGCACTCAGTCTCAGGCTTGGGTCCATTCTTGTTCTTCTTCTCGGCAACTTGCTTACCGGGCGCGGCAACAGCTTTGTCGTCCTTCTTGAAGTTCTTCTTACCCTTGCCCTTCTTGAAACTAGTGGTCTTATTCACCATCAACACTTGATGCTCCTTTTTGATCTCGACCTCCGCTGATTTCAGCATCGAGTACAACTCAGGAATGGACTTCTCCATACCCTACATGTTGTAGTTCATCACAAAGCTCTTGTAGCTAGGTGGAAGCGACTCAAGGATTCTATCAATGAGCGAGTCATCCGGGAGATCAACTCCCAGCTGAGTCAAGCGATTGTGCAACCCAGACATTTTGAGTATGTGCTCACTGACAGAACTATTCTCCTCCATCTGACAGCTAAAGAACTTGTCGGAGATGACATATCTCTCGACCCGGTCATGAGCTTGGAAAACCAGTTTCAGCTCCTGGAACATCCTCATATGCTCTGTGTTGCTCCAAACGCTTTTGGAGCCCCGGTTCTAAACTGTATAGCATGCTGCACTAAACAAGGGAGTAATCATCACAGGATGACTGCCAGGCGTTCGTAACGTCTTGGTCCGCTAGAAAAATGGGTGGGTCACCTAGCGGTGCATCAAGGACATAAAATCTCTTGGAAGCTATGAGGATGATCCTCAAGCTACGGACCCAGTCCACATAGTTGCTTCCATCATCTTTCAGCTTGGTTTTCTCTATGAACGCATTGAAGTTGAGGGTGACATTAGTGTTGGCCATTGGATCTACAATATAGATTGTAAAGACAATTTTAGACTAAGTTCATAATAATTAAGTTCACATAATCAAATTATTTAATGAACTCCCACTTAGATAGACATCTCTCTAGTCATCCAAGTGACACATGATCCATGTCAACTAGCCCGTGTCCGATCATCACGTGAGACGGACTAGTCATCCATGGTGAACATCTCCATGTTGATCGTATCTTCTATACGACTCATGTTCGACCTTTCGGTCTTCCGTGTTCTTAGGCCATGTCTGTACATCCTAGGCTCATCAAGTCAACCTAAGTGTTTCGTGTGTGTAAATCTGGCTTACACCCGTTGTATGCGAACGTTAGAACCTATCACACTCGATCATCACGTGGTGCTTCGGAACAACGATCCTTAGCAACGGTGGACAGTTAGGGTGAACACATTTCTCGAAATTTTCATTGAGAGATCATCTTATTTACTACCGTTGTTCTAAGAAAATAAGATGTAAACATGATAAACATCACTTGCAATCAATATAGTGACATGATATGGCCAATATCATCTTGCTCCTTTGATCTCCATCTTCAGGGAACAATGATCATCACTGTCACCGGCACGACACCATGATCTCCATCATCATGATCTCCATCACCATGTCTTCATGAAGTTGTTGTTGGAAATAAGCCCTAGAGGCAATAATAAATTAGTTATTATCATATTTCCTTGTTCATGATAATCGTTTATTATCCATGCTATAATTTTATTGATTAGAAACTCAGATACATGTGTGGATACATAGACAACACCATGTCCCTAGTATGCCTCTAATAGACTATCTCATTGATCAAAGATGGCTATGGTTTCCTAGTCATGGACATGAGATGTCATTTGGTAATGGGATCACATCATTAGGAGAATGATGTGATGGACAACACCCAAACTACGAACGTAGCATATGATCGTGTCAGTTTATTGCTATTGTTTTCTACATGTCAAGTATTTGTTCCTATGACCATCAGATCATGCAACTCACTGACACCGGAGGAGTGCCTTGTGTGTATCAAACATCGCAATGTAACTGGGTGACTATAAAGGTAAACTACAGGTATCTCCGAGGGTGTCTGTTGGGTTGGCATGGATCAAGACTGGGATTTGTTACTCAGTGTGATGGAGAGGTATCTCAGGGCCCACTCGGTAATAAAACATCACAACAAGCCTTGCAAGCAATATGACTAAGTGTTAGTCACGGGATCTTGCATTACAGAACGAGTAAAGAGACTTGCCGATAATGAGGTTGACCTAGGTATGAAGATACCGACGATCGAATCTCGGGCAAGTAACATACCAAAGAATAAAGGGAACATCATACGGGATTAACTGAATCCTTGACATAGAGGTTTGACCGATAAAGATCTTCGTAGAATATGTAGGAACCAATATGGACATCCAGGTCCTGCTATTGGTTAATGACCGTAGAGGTGTCTCGGTCATGTCTACATAGTTCTCGAACCCGTAGGGTCTGCACACTTAAGGTTTGATGACGTTTCGGCAGTATAGAGTTATGTATGGTGGTGAACGAAGGTTGTTCGGAGTCTCGGATGAGATCCTGGACGTCACGAGGAGCTCCAAAATTTTCTGGAGTTAAAGGTTGATATATAATAAGTCCTATTTTGGTTGCCAGAAAAGTTTCGGGCTCATCGGTAGTGTACCGGGAGTGCCGGTAGTGTATCGGGAGACCATCGGGAGGGGTATTTCGACCCAAGAGGCTACATGGGCTGTGGGAGGATGAACACCAGCCCTTAGTGGGCTGGAGGAAGTCCCACAAAGGGCCCATGCGGCTGGTAAGAAAAAGCCCAAAAGGAAAAAGGTGGAAAAAGTTAAAAGGGCTAAATTAGGAAGGAGTCCTAATCCTACTAGGAGTGGAGAAGGAGGACTCCTCCCTCTTGGTTCGGCCGACCCAAGGGCTAGCTCCTTGGGAGCCAAGCCTCCTCCTCCTCTCCTCCTATATATACTAGAGGGTTTTAGGGTTTTGGCACAACATTTTCAGCCACGTGCCACCCGTTCCTCTAGTGCATAGTTTCTCCTCTAGATCAGTTTTCTGCAGTGCTTTGGCGAAGCCCTGCCAGAATTGCTCCACCACCATCACCGTGGAGCCATCATGTTGCCGGAGAACTTGTCTACCTCTCTGCTTCCTCTTGCTTGATAAAGAAGGCAGAGATCGTCATCAAGTTGCACGTGTGCTGAACGCGGAGGTGTCGTCCATTCGGCGCTAGATCGGAAGGACCGTGATCAAGATCGCGAGATGGATCGTGATGAGATCGCAGGACGAATCGTGATGAGTTCACGGGACGGATCGTGATAGATCTTGCATGGGCGTAGGAAATTTTTTGTTTCCCATGCAACGTTCCCCATAGTGGTATGAGAGCTAGGTCTATGTGTAGATGAGATCTCAAGTAGAACACAAAGAGTTTGTGGGCGTTGATGCTTAGATTGCTTCCTCCCTTGGTCTTGTTTTGGTTCAGCGGTATTGTGGGATGAAGCGGCCCGGACCAACCTTACTCGTACACTTACAAGAGATCGATTCCATCAACTGACGTGTAACCTCGTTGCACAAAGATGGCTGGCAGGTGCATGTTTCTCCTACTTTAGTTGGATCGGATTCGACAAAGGCGGTCCTTAGAAGGTTGTGAGAATTGTTCTTGCTAGATACCCGTAGCAGCCACGTAAAACATGCAACAACAATTAGAGGACGTCTAACTTGTTTTTGCAGGGTATGTTGTGATATGATATGGCCAATTACATGATGAGATATATGTGATGTATGCGATGATCATGTTTTGTATAGAATATCACGACTTGCATGTCGATGAGTATGGGAACCGGCAGGAGCCATAGGGTTGTCTTTAATTATTGTATGACATGCGTGTCAATCATTAAGCACTATGTAATGCTTTACTTTATCGCTAAACGGTAGCAATAGTAGTAGAAGCATGGTGGGCGCGACAACCCCTATGGCGACACGTTGATGGAGATCAAGATGATGGAGATCATGGTGTCATGCCGGTGATGATGGAGATCATGCCATGCTTTCAAGATCGAGATCAAAAGCACAAGTTCATGGCCATATCATGTCACTTATGATTTGCATGTGATGTTAATCCTTTTATGCACCTTGTTTTGCTTAGGACGACGGCAACATTATAAGGTGATCCCTTACTTAAATTTCAAGATGAATTGTGTTCTCCTCGAGTGTGCACCATTGTGAAAGTTCGTCGTGTCGAGACACCACGTGATGATCGGGTGTGATAGACTCTACGTTCACATACAACGGGTGCAAACCAGTGTTGCACGAGCAGAACACTCGGGTTAAACTTGATGAGCCTAGCATGTACAGACATGGCCTCGGAACACAAGAGACCGAAAAGTCGAACATGAGCCATATAGTAGATATGATCAACATGATGATGTTCACCATTTAAACCACCTCAACTCACGTGACGATCGGACTTGAGTTGGTGAATTTGGATCATGAATCACTCGGATGACCGGAGGGATGTCAATTTGAGTAGGAGTTCTTAAGTAATATGATTAATTAAACTCATTATCATGAACATAGTCAACCCCTCTAGCATGGTGATCTCGATTACAAGGGTGTGGAATCGCTGAACTATCGTTTGAGGGTTCCTAACTTAGCCCTATTGGCCTCAGGGGCTCGCCTTTTATACAGGTCGAGGCCCTGGGTCTTATAAGAATTCGGGTCATGTTATAACTTGTGTCCTATTACATCTCTATTTTGTCTTGTCTCTCAAGTAAGGAAAGTCTCTGACGTCTTCTGCCCGATGGGCCTTGAGTCGCCATCTTCATAGGTTGGGCCACCAGGCGTCTTACCAAGTAAACCGCCTTACTTGCCTTATATTCAACTCTGTGGCCCATCTTGAGTACAACTTATAAGCGGCCAGCATGCTGACCCGACCCAATGGGTGGGTTAGACCGCAGAGTTATATCACCGACAAATAGTATTGACTTTCCTATGGACTCAATTGTGATTTCTCACATAAAACAAAATGTAGTCTTGTGTCTTGAAGCTTGGCCAATCCTATTCATTTCCTCCTTCTTATTTGCTTGGGAATTATCCTCACAATCCTTAGACAATTCTCTCTGTGGACTTCATCTAAAATAAACTAGGTAGAACTATTATTCCAAGAGACAATGTATGTTTTCATGAATTATCAAAACCACTAAGGGAGCATATGTGCTTTCAATCTCCCCCTTTTTGGTAATTTATGACAACATACAATCAAAACTTCAATTTACGATGTGCTGAAATATGTGATAGCTTTGAACGATACATGATTAATACAGGCTCCCCCTAAATGTGTGCAGTCCCTTTTAAAGGATAGTTGCTTTGGAATACATGGACACACACTTAGAATAAGGGATATGATAAGTCATGTGTATCTTGGCTATATGCATCAAATATATGTGAATAAGGTGTCTCCATGTTCAAGACTCATTCTTGCAAACAATATGTGCAAGAAGCAAGAGATCATCTTGATCCAGGATATGATGCATATACTTACCTTCAAGTTCTTGAGTATTTTAATAGTAGGAACACACTTGAGAAAATAATATTGTACTCATACAAATGCAAAAGAATCCAAATGTACCAAGATGTTGAATACATATGAGAAATGGTATTTCTTAAGATTGATATGTCTCCAAGAGCATCTCAAAATTTCTCCCCTAAGTATGAGTTTGTAAGTGATACGTCTCCAACGTATCTATAATATTTGATGATGGAATTCTATTATATTATCTGTTTGGACGTTTTATATGCATTAATATGCTGTTTTATATTATTTTTGGGACTAACCTATTAATCCAGAGCCAAGTGACAGTTTCTGTTTTTTTCCTTATTTTTGAGTTTTGCAGATTTGGAATATTAAACGGAGTCCAAACGGAATAAAAGCTTCGGAAGGAATTTTTCTAGAAGGAAACAAGTCATCCAAGCTTGGAGTGCACGTTAGGAGAGGTCCCAGGGCGCCACAAGCCTGCTAGGCACGCGCCCCCTGGCCGCGCCTAGCAGGCTTGTCGCCTCCTAACAGGTCTCCTAACCCTAGGTCTTGGCCTATAAATACCCAAATATTCTCCCAACATAAAAAAGATCCACACAAATAATTTTTTGCCGTCGGAAGCCTCCGTTCCCGAGAGATCCAATCTTGGAGTCTTTTCCGGTAATCTTCCGTAGGGGATTTCGATCACGGAGCGCATCTACATCAACTCCATTGCCCCTCTGATGATGCATGAGTAGTCCACCACAGACCTACAGATCCATAGCTAGTAGCTAGATGGTTTCTTCGCTCTCTTTGATCTTCAATACCATGTTCTTCATGATCTTCATTGAGATCTATCCGATGTAATCCTGTTTTGTGTGTGAGTTTATGTTCAGATTATCCATGAATCTTATTTGAATCTCCTTTGATTTCTTATATGCATGATTTCATATCCTTGCAAGTCTCTTCGAGTTATTGGTTTGGTTTGGACAACTAGATTGGTAATTCTTGCAATAGGAGAAGTGCTTGGTTTTGGGTTCAATCTTGCGATGTCCTCATCCAGTGACAAAGTAGGGGTAGCGAGGCAAATATTGTATTGTTGCCATCAAGGGTAACAAGATGGAATTTTCATATCATATTGCTTGAGTTTATCCCTCTACATCATGTTTTCTTTCTTAATGTGTTACTCTGTTCTTGATGAACTTAATACTCTAGATGCAGGCAGGAGTCGGTCGATGTGTGGAGTAATAGTAGTAGATGCAGAATCGTTTCGGTCTACTTGTCACGGACGTGATGCCTATATGCATGATCATTGCCTTGGATAAATACATGATTATTGCTTTTCTATCAATTGCTTGATAGTAATTTGTTTACCCACCATGATATTTTCCTTCAAGAGAGAAGCCTCTAGTGAAACCTATGGCCCTCGGGTCTATTTTCCATCATATATTTTCAGATCTATACTTGCTGCAATTTATTTACCTTTTACTTTCCGCACTCATTACATCTATCTCTATTGGATCTAATCCTTGCAAATAACCGTGAAGGGATTGACAACCCCTTTATAGCGTTGGGTGCAAGAGTTTGATTATTTGTGTAGGTGCATCCATTGGTGACTTGCTTGTTCCTCCTACTGGATTGATACCTTGGTTCTCAAAAACTGAGGGAAATACTTATCTACTTCGTTGCATCACCCTTTCCTCTTCAAGGGAAAACCAACGCATGCTCAAAAGGTAGTAGTAAGTTTTCCTCTCCCCCTGAATCTTAGCATGTAGATATTGGGAGTAGGTAGGGTGAGATAAGTATGGCTTGTAAGTCTTCCTCTCTCCTTAAAGGATAATATGAATTTGGTCTTCTCTCCCCCCTTAATGTAGTGTTTCTCCCCCTTGATTATTCCCACCCCCCTCAATATTTCTCCCTCTTTGGATAAGCATAAGCTTCATAACTAAGATTTTATATTTCTCCCCTTTGGCATTAATTTCCAAAAAGGGTCAGAGGGTACGGGATCCTTGAGATTAAGGGCCATTGAGGTCATAGACTAAAGATATCAAGACAATGGTAATAAACACAAGTGATGGTAAAATTATGAGGCAAACTGTGTCGGTAGAACTGATACGGAAATATTGGGGCTCTAGAGAAAATTGATACAGTCGAAGAGATTCAGATCGATGGTATAGAAGAAGCTCTTGTAAATGTATCTGCATTATCAGTGAGACCAATTTTCCGAGCTCGGACATACTGAAATTGCGAACAAAAACTGGGCAAAGTTGTTCTTGACAATTTTGTAGACAAAAACAATTTTTAGAAAGTCTCAATGGATCCCCAAAGATTTGCAATTAGTTCTAAAAGGATTTGCAAGGAATTTTCAAGAAGGTTTGCAAAGAACTTTTCAACTAGATGGATATTGAGTGGTTCCAGGAAAGCATGCAACTATAAGATGAAAGAAACAAGATACTTCATCTAGATGACGGTCGGTGACTAGGTCACCTATATTAGAGTTTATTGACTTAGGAGTGAAGTAAGAATACTTGATCATATACCCATCGTTTAAGCTCAAAATGGGGTTACCATTTTTCGAGCAATCATTTTAATGTCTTCATATCACTTGAGTTGCTTTATCCCATGACTTGTAGTAAAGCTATTTCAAGGATGTGAGTACATACCTTTGAGTGATGTTGATGACATGGAATGTAAGTAACCTTGTTGTGGATTCTCAAGATTGATGAAGTTCATATTGAGTTGGGGGAAATCCTTCTTGTTATAGCCCTTTTCTCACCGACATAGGTTAGTCATGCAAGGAAGAACAATATATATCCAAGTGGCAATAGTGAGGCCTTTCATCACAAATTGGTCAAGGATATAGTTTGAGTTGTCTTCTCCCTTTCATCATCAAAGAAGAGTTGTTGATACTTGGCCATGACAAGATTTCTTGTGATATGAGTCGATGGCAATCTTGTGGAGTGTAGTTCTTCCAAGTACCTACAAAAGGTTAGTGCAATACAAGGGAGCATATATTTCCAAGGTATATGATAAAGTCATATCAAATGTATCATGTAATAGTCATGTAAGCTCATGCCCTTACATGCATCCGAGTGAATCTAGCTCAAGTTTGAAGCATCAATGATGTTCAACTCACTCCTCAAGTGATAAAAAACTTTCTCATCAAGTGGCTTAGTAAATATATCGGCCAATTTTTTCTTAATGCGAACATGCTTAAGATTAATGTCCCCTTTGGCAACATGATCATGAATGAAATGATGATGAACTTGAATATGTTTAGTTCGAGAATGTTGCACAGGATTATGAACTATTTTAATAGCACTCTCATTGTCACAAAGCAACGGAACATGTTTCCTATGTATCCCATAAAAATTAAGAGTTTGCGTCATCCATAGCAAGTGAGCACAACAAGATCTGATCTGGCGCCAATGTATTCCGCTTCGGCGGTAGATAGAGATACTGAGTTTTGTTTCTTGGAGGACCAAGATACAAGAGATCTCCCAAGAAATTAACATGTAACCAAGGTGGCTTTTCTATCAACCTTGTCTTTGGCATAGTCCGAGTCAGAATAGCCAACAAGGTTAAAAGAAGATCCCTTGGGATACCATATGCCAAAGTTTGGTGTATGTATAAAGTATCTCACAATTCTGTTCACGACCTTAAGATGACACTCTTTGGGTGCCGCTTGATATCGGGCACATATGCACACACTTAGCATGATATCGGGACGAGAGGCACATAGGTATAGCAATGAACTGATCATTTATCGATAAACCTTTTGATCAAACGGCTCGTCCTCCTTGGTGAGATCAACATGCCCACTAGTAGGCATAGTAGTTTTCATACCTTTACACTCTTGCATGTCGAACATCTTGATCAAGTCCTTGGTATACTTGGTTTGAGAGATGAATGTTCCTTCTCTCGTTTGCTTGATTCGCAAACCAAGGAAAAAATTTAGCTCACACATCATAGACATCTCATATTTCTTAGACATCAACCTTCCAAATTTCTCACTATAATGTGGGTTAGTAGATCCAAATATTATATCATCCACATAAATTTGGCACACAAATAATTCACCATTAACTCTTTTAGTGAATAAGGTTGCATCAATTTTACCTATCTCAAAACCCTTTTCAATGAGAAACTTCGTTAGGCATTTGTACCAAGCTCGAGGAGCTTGTTTAATACCATGTAGAGATTTACGTAGTTTATAAACATGCCTAGGTTTATTAGGGTTCACACAGACGGGAGGTTGTTTAACATGAACATCCTCCTCAATTTCACCATTTAGAAAATCACCTTTGATATCGATTTGGTAAAGGTTAATATCATGGTGATTGGTATAAGCAAGAAGTATATGAATGGCTTCAAGCCTAGCAACGGGGTCATAGGTCTCACCACAGTCCATACCTATGACTTGAGTGCAACCTTGAACTACGAGATGTGCCTTGTTGCATACAACTTGGCAATATTCATCTTGCTTGTTCTAAAACACCCATTTTCTACCAATGATGTTATTCTCGTCCTTGGGCTTCTCCACACGTATCCATACTTCATTGCTCTCAAAGTTGTGTAGCTCTTCATGCACGACATTCAGCCAATCCAGGTCTTTAAGTGCTTCTTATACCTTCATAGGCTCAATACTAGAGATAAATGAGTAATGCTCAAAAAAGTTAGCTAAACGAGTTTTAGAGCGAGTGATTCTACCGGTTCGTATGTCACCAAAGATTTGATATAGGGGATGATTCTTGTTCACTCTTGCCCGAACACATGGTAGCTTTTGCTTGTTGGATGGTGGAGCGTCCTCATCATCTTCTTCTTCTTCATTGTTGTTGAAGGTGTCATCTTGTTGAGGTGGTAGTGAATGATCTTGAGGTGGATATTCATGATGTACTTCTTCCTCCTCTTCATCTTGTCGTGTACCGCTTGTGGATGCCTCCATGTCGTTTTGTGGTTCGCCTTGGCGCGAAGTAGGAGCTCCCACTTGTGTTGATGAAGTACTTTCCTTCACCTCCATGTGATGGATCTTGCCAATGGACAAGTCTTGAATGGCTTCCAAATGATCCTTATTTCCTACATCATTTGGCAATTGTTTGACTTGTGAACCATTAGATTCATCAAACTCCACATCTACCGTCTCTTCCACTTTTTGAGTGAAGTTGTTGTAGACACGGTAAGTGTGAGATTTTGATCCGTAACCAAGTAGGAAACCTTCATGTGATTTAGGAGAAAATTTAGAACGACAATGCTTATCAATAATGTAGCACTTTGAGCCTAATACCAGAAAGTATCCAACTTGGGGTTTGTTACCGGTGAGTAGCTCGTATGTCATTTTACCGAGAAGCTTGTGTAGGTATAGTCGGTTCATGGCATGACACACTGTTTCCACGGCTTCTGCCCAAAGTTTCTTGGCATCTTTTATTTATCAAGCATCATTCTATCCATCTCTATGAGAGGTTGGTTCTTCCTATCAACAACTCCATTTTGTTGAGGCGTGTATGTAGCCGAGAACTCGTGTGAAATCCCTTCTTCGTCAAGAAAGGAATCCACATTCGTGTTATTGAACTTCGATCTGTTGTCGCTCTGAACTTTCTTGATCTTCCCTTCAAATTGGTTTTGTGCTTTGTGAGCAAAGTTCTTGAAGATCTTTTGTACCTATGAATTGTCATCAAGACAGAATACCAACTAGACCAAAGGAATTTCCACCGAGACTCTTGTAAGCACTTGGACCAAAGAGATCCATATGAAGCAACTCTAGTGGTCTCCTAGTAGTCATGATGTTCTTTACGGGATGACTTCCACCCACTTTTTTCTGCTTTACAAGCACTACAAAGTCTATCTTTGTCAAAGCTAACATCTTTAACACCAAGTATGTGATCACCTTTGATGAACTTGTCTAGATTACGCATACCAACATGTCCTAGACTTCTATGCCAAAGCCAACCTTTAGAAGATTTTGCAATAAGACAAGTATGAGATTTGGATATCTTAGTCACTAGTGTAGAAAATCCTAGCTATGGCACGGCAAAAAAGGTTGTGCTGGCATGGTAGGCCGACGCCACTAATATGGCGCCATTGTTAAAAAAATAATGGTGGCGTCGGGTCCCACGTCAGCGGTATTCTACGTGATGATGGCGTACCATGTAGGCTATGCCACCACTATAATCGCTCACCTAGTGGCATGCAATGTACATTACATGCCAAGAAAGTTTTGTGCAGCCAAAAAAATAAAAATCACATCATGTAACATTTAGCATTTTGCATTGCACATAACATTTAGCATTTTGCATTGCACACGAGGAATTAGCAGAATAGAACAATGCATCCAGTGAATAATAAGTGTCAATCTCACAAGCAGTACTAGCTAGCTAGAATTAATAATAAGCACCTATTATACAATCCTCACAAACACGAGCAAACGAGCTATAGAATAGTTAAAGGATGTCGAAAGCGATCATCATCCTCAAGTCATGGTGTGGGGTGTTCTTGATAGTGACTAAGACGGCCTATCCAACCTGGAGATTCTTGCCAGCGAGGAAGTTGCTCCACACAGCCGCACTAAAGATAGTGTGTCTGTCCGTGTCCGCTGCGTAAGCACAGGTGGTGACGGCGCCCCTTGTGGTAAGGCGTAGTCCAGCAATGCCTTCTTCATCCAATTCGATGCCACAACTCACACATAGCCTCTCAGGTAATTTCTGGAAAAAACATGATGATCATTGTTGGGGAATGTCGCATGGGAAACAAAAAATTTCCTACTCACACACAAGATCTATCCATGCTGATGAGCATCTACGAGAGGGAGAGTGGATCTACATACCCTTGTAGATCGCTAAGCGGGAAGCGTTAAGAAACGCGGTTGGTGTAGTCGAACGTCTTCGCGATCCAAATTGCCAAGCGTCTCGCGATCTCATCATGATCCGTCCCGCGATCCAATCACGATCCGTCTTGTGAAATCATCACGATCCGTCCCGCGATCCTATCACGATCCGTCCCGTGAACTCATCACGATCCGTCCCGCGAACTCATCACGATCCTTCTGATCTAGCGCCGAACGGACGGCACCTCCGCATTCAGCACACGTACAGCTCGATGACGATCTCCGCCTTCTTGTTCCAGCAAGAGGGAGAGGAGAGGTAGAAGAGTTCTCCGGCAGCTCAGGGATCATTATTTCTATCTCTGGCGTTTTATAGTTCATCACCAAGTTCTAGTAGCTTAGTGACAGTGATGTGGAGAAATATATCAATCACCATCTTATCTGGAAGATCAACTCCCACTCGATTCAAGCGATTGTAGCACCCAGACAATCTGAGCACATGCTCAACGATTGAGATATTCTCCTTCATCTTGGAGGCAAAGAATCTTGTTGGAGACTCATATCTCGCAACGCGGGCACGAGCCTGTGATCCTAATTTAAGCTCTTACAACATCTCATATGTTCCGTGACGTTCAAAACGTTTTGGAGCCTCAATTCTAAGCCGTAATGCATGATGCACTAAACTATCAAGTAGTCATTAGAACGTGCCTGTCAGATGTTCACAAAATTTACAGACAATGCTAGAGGGGTTGGCGCACCGAGCGATGCATTAAGGACATAAGCCTTCTGTGCAGCAATGAGGACAATCCTCAGATCACGGACCCAGTCCGCAATATTGCTACCATCATCTTTCAACTCTATTTCTCTAGGAACATATAAAAATCCAAGGGAGCTACAACGTGAGCTAGTAATCTACTACACAGTTTGCAAAGACACTACTGACTATGTTCATGATAATGAGTTCAATTAATCATATTACTTAAGAACTCCCACTCAAATTGACATCCCTCCAGTCATTCGAATGATACATGATCCAAATTCATCAACTCAGGTACGATCATCACGTGAGTTGAGGTGGTTTCAATGGTGAACATCATTATGTTGATCATATCTACTATATGACTCATGTTCGACCTTTCGGTCTCTTGTGTTCTGAGGCCATGTCTGTACATGCTAGGCTCGTCAAGTTTAACCCGAGTGTTCTGCACGTGCAACACTGGCTTGCACCCATTGTACGTGAACGTAGAGTTTATCACACCCGATCATCACGTGGTGTCTCAACACGATGAACTTTCGCAGCGGTGCACACTCGGGGACAACACAATTTATCTTGAAATTAAGTGAGGGATCACCTTATAATGCTATCGTCGTCCTAAGCAAAACAAGGTGCATAAAAGGATTAACATCACATGCAAATCATAAGTGACATGATATGGCCATGAACTTGTGCTTTTGATCTCCATCTCGAAAGCACCGGCATGATCTCCATTGTCACCGGCACGACACCATGATCTCCATCATCTTGATCTCCATCAACGTGTCGCCATTGGGGTTGTCGCGCCCATCATGCTTGTACTACTATTGCTACCATTTAGCGATAAAGTAAAGCATTAAATAGCGCTTAATGATTGACACGCACGTCATACAATAATTAAAGACAACCCTATGTGTCGTGGTTTTATCACGGCAGATGTCTAGGTGAACGGACTTAGATTCGGGGCGAGACGCAACTACGTGGCGGCTTGAAGGGGTTGATCGGAATCGAGAAGACACGGAGTTTTACCCAGATTTGGCCCCTCCGATGGAGGTAAAACCCTACGTCCTGCTTGTCTGGTATTGATGATGATGAAGATCTCTCGGTCACAAGGGTGCTAATTGCTACCTCTAATCTCTTGTGCCTCTAATCTCTTGTGTTGTCTAAACTTGTAGACTTCTGTCTCTAATCTCTTGTGTTGTCTAAACTTGTAGACTTGTGTCTCTTGAGAACTTCTCCCTCTAGGGGTGCTCTACCCCTCCTTATATAAGTGGAGAGGGTAGGTTTACAAATAGAGTCCTACTAGGAGTAGGATTAGGACTAATCTCTCACGAATCCTACTCCGAGTCTTTATTTCCTTTAAGGGAATCCTTCTCTCTTGTGGGCCTTCTCTTGTGAGCCGCCTGGCGCCGGCTCACCCGCCGAGTCTTGGGCTTGGTCATCCTGTGACCCGCTTGCCGGGTAATAAATAAGATGTCATGTCTTTAACGGGTCTCCTGTGAGTTGCCTGGCCAGGTCATTAATAAGATGTCATGCCTTCGGCCAGGTCTCCTGTGAGTCGCCAGGCCGGGTCATACCATGGGGTATATCCCCGTCATTAGCCCCCAGGTTAGCTTGAATTTATTCACGGTAAGCTCCGGAAATAAGAGTAACAAATATGTTAAGTGGCTGGCTTGCTCCTTTGGCCGGCTTATAAAATGGCTTCTCAGAAATCCGGATCTTTTCTCCATATGAATGAGTCGTCTTGATAATCATCTTGCTTGTCAATGTCTTTTGGCGGGTCATCTCCGCCGGGTCATAATCATTGATGATGCCGGGTCATTATCGTTGGTGACTTCGGGTTAAATAACTAGAATCCTGCTGACTTGATAAATATTGGGATAAAAATCCATCTGATGTAAAGCCGGACTTCCATTGTTGTGAATCAGGGTGGCTTATATAAACTCTGGCGGGTTATGATATTTTGATAACACCGGGTCATAAGTGCTGGTGACACCGGGTCTAACAACTGAACTCCATATTTAATATCTTGAAAATTCTCCTCAAAGTTTTTGATATGTCCATATTACCTATAGACCCCAAGCTCCGAGATTATCCATGATAACTTGGTGCTTTGCAAATAACATTTTGGACTGTGTAGCCCCCAAGTGTCGGGTTGTCCTACCTACAGCAACCTGGGACTTATAATTGCCTTATATCTTATAATGCTTCGGCGGGTGTAGCCCCCAAGGGCCGACTCATCAGAATGTGATGCGCCGGGTCTTCAATTTGAATCTCTTAATCTGTTGGAACAGCTGAATATTGTAGCCCCCAAGGGCCGGGTCAGTAAGAATTACTGGGCTGGGACTATTAGAAAAATATAGAAGGGCCGACTCATCTCCTTGAGATAATATGGTCTTGCTGACAATGTAATGGTTTGAAAACCGGCTTGCATTAGCCCCCAAGTGCCATGGTGCATGCTTTGCAGCGACATGGGACTTGCATAATTGATATAAACTTGGACTTGGATAATGTAGCCCCTAAGTGTCGGGTCGTCTGTCTGCGACGACTCGGGACTATGTGAGAATAATACGTCTCACCATAATTTGTTGAATGAATCTTTGACCATAGTCGTAATATAACCCGGAATGAATATCCTGGAATAATTCCTTTGTCTTTGACATGAAATTCCTGCTAGTGGTTGCGGTGCAACCCGGCAAATATAAGTTTGAGAAATCCGTGAGTGTTGTAGATTACTACAGAGCACAAAAGAAATCCAAGAACCGGCCAATTAGATGACACGGCATTATATCTGACAGGTCGGCTCTTGAAAGATAATAATCTCTCCGAGCTGGTTTGAAAAAATCCCAATCATTTATTACTGGCTATGATAAACCATGAAGATCCAGCCATGTTGGCTATTAAAAAATCCATTTGCTTTTGCAGAATACTTTAACGATGGCTCATCTTAAGAGATAAAACCTACAAAAAATAAACAAGACAGAATATATTCTGCATTGTTGTGAGGGCGGCTTGAAGAAGCTCAACCCGGAGATGTTCATACCTTTCATAACATTGCTCCTTTCTCATAATCTTGCTCTGATCCGGCTTGATAAGCCGGCGTGTTATCTGGAGGTGGGAAGCTCCCTTGAATAATCCACGGCTGACATGTCAACCGGAATGGCATAAAGCCGGCTGTATGAAGGGTAATGTAAGCTATACCCGAAGGTAAGAAGCCTCCTTTTAACAGCAAATTTTGTACCTTTGTATGCGAACACCAGTTGTCGATGGGCGATGTAAGCTATACCTTGAGGCAAGAAGCCTCCATCGACAGCCGCAGCTAATGATTGCAATAACCGGCTGTTTGAAAGGAGATGTAAGCTATACCCAAAGGCAAGAAGCCTCTTTCAACAGCTACAGTTGATAAGCAACTGAGTTTTGGTGTAGAATGTCGGTTGTTAGGGTGAGATAAGCGAACCCTTCGGTAAGAAGCCCCCTTTGACAACCGCGGTTAATAAGTAACCGGAAGTGGCATAAAGCCGACCATTAGGGTGAGATAAGCGATACCCGTCGGTAAGAAGCCCCCTTCGATGTCCGCAGTTGATAAGCAACTGGAATTTGGTATACACGTTGTTGTCTTAGGGTCATGTAAGCTATACCAAAGGTAAGAAGCCTCCATCAACAACAGCGCTTAATGTAACCGAACTAGGATTCGATGCTTGAATTCACACCAGTTCAGGGTCTCTAGGCGAGATTGGCCGTCAATTTCTTGAACCGGCTCAGGGTCTCTAGGCGAGATTGGCCGTCAATTTCTTGAACCGGCTCACGGTCTCTAGGCGAGATTGGCCGTCAATTTCTTGAACCGGCTCAGGGTCTTTAGGCGAGATTGACTGGTAAGAGTTCAGCAGGTCACCTCAATCTTAGCCGGTACAGGGTCTCTATCGAGATTGGCCGTCAATTCTTTGAACCGGCTCAGGGTCTCTAGGCGAGATTAACCTGTAAGGCAGGCGGGTCACATAGCGGAGCAGCATCAATTTTGTAAGCCACCATCTTGTGTGAAGAAACGACTGAAGCTCCAAGTGTCTTTATGATGATCCAATGATCCAGGCGCCCATGTTTGAATGGTGCATCATGGCGGTCCGTCCTCTTGGGCAACTTTTAATCATCCGCCAATAATGTAGTAGCCCCTAGGATTGGGTTTTTCTCTTGCAAAGACCCGGGGTTCTCGTTAAAAACGACCAAATGTGTCTCGCCATGTCTATAGCCCCCGAGTCTTAAGTTGACTCGAAGAGGCCGCTTTAGAATCTTCACTGGAAGTTTGAGGTTGGCTGTGGCATGCTATAAATGATCCCATACAAATTTCTTCAATGACCCGGTCGATGGTTCGTTCCGGCTATTTGTTGAAGTGATCCAAATTGTAGTGCTGGCGACTCGTGTGCCTGTCCGTCGGGCGGCTCATGCAGGTGAGCACTTAATATGTTGATGTAGACATAGAAATCATCTGCGGCATTGTAAACCGGTGCTGTTGTGAAAGACATCACGGCGTTATAAGCCAGCGCGGATGATGAGAGACGGCCATGGCATTTGTAAGCCGGCGCGGGTGGCGAGAGTCGGCCTCGGCTTTGTAAGCCGGTGCGGTCGCGAGAGATGGTTGCTGCATCGTAGGCCAGTGCGATCGGTGAGTCGCCCGTGGTATTGAAAACCTTATCGCGAATGCGGCCGCCTGCTGCATCCATTGGGCGGCTTTTACCAGCGCGTTAAGCATGCGCGGTATCGGTGAGTTGATGTAGACCGTCCGCGGGGGCGGTGACTCACGCGTGTCCATCGAGCAACGTAACACGCTGGTGTGCGTTCCAACTCCGTGGTATCATGCCACATGAATAACTGTCCTGCATAAAAATATTGCAATAGACGGAGTAATTGTTCTCGAGAAAAATTCAACATGTACTGATAAAATAGATAGGGCAAATAGCACCTGTTTTATTTGGACGATAGATGATCCGTAGATATCAACTGTGGATAATGTCCAATAAGTTCAACTACGGTTTCAACCACTCTCTCCTTCTTTTGTCGAAGATCATCGCTCACAGCAGAGACCGTGATGAAGGTGGCGGGTCATATCGGCGAAAGCAACTTGCGGTGCAACTGCGGCTGTTTGAGGCAAGGGCGGCTCGCGGCAGGAGTGCGGCGACTTAGGACGAAACTGAGCGAAAATGACTCAGCGCGAGATTTGTAGCAGCGACGATGGTAGCGAGGAAGTGACTTGAAACGCGATCACACCAGGGTCAGAACAGAACGGCTCGAAACGGACCCTTCGGGTCATTTTGACCAGTCCACCTTTTTTTTACCTGCCAACCCCTCCCGTCACTCCCTTTCCTATCCAGCAGCTTCTCAATTCCCTTCCGTCCCCCCGTGTAACAGAAAGCAGAGGAGGTGGACTCGGGGTGAAGCAAGGACAGGCGGATGATGTGGTGGCGGGTTGTGGTGTGCCGGAGGGCGGAGCAGCGCGCGGTGGGGCCAGGGCAGAGGGTGAGGCAGGGCTGGCTCAGAGTGGGCGCAGCAGTGGGGTGATTCAGACTTGAGGCGCCGGGGGCTGCGGCGGAGCTATGTACGCGAGCAGGCGCGGTGCGGTCGATGGTGCAATACCGGCTCAGGGTGAGGCGAGACGTCTCGGAGGCCGCAGCGGCTGGCCGCGACGGGTTGGAAGGCTCGGTCGCCGGTGGCTCAAAACGCCGCGCCAGCTATACCAGCTGGTCGATGACGGGGGCGGGTCAACGGAAGGCAGAGATGAGGCCAACTTGAACCGGAGGCGATGGCAGGGGGCGTCTCGGAGTAGTGGCCGGCCGTAGGCGGAGGCGAAAAATGGTGGAGGCAGACGCGGTAAGGCGGTGAGGCGGCCTACGGGCGTGGCAAGGCAAGGTGATGCGCGACAGCGGAGCTGGCGCAGTGGCTTGGTGGTGGAGGTGCAAATGGCAGTTGGAACCGAGTCCGTGGTGGTGAGGCGCAGAGGCCGCCATGGCGCGGCGACTCGGCCCGGGCGGCTCGGTAGCGCCGGCCTGCTGCGACGGAGCGGGGTGTGCGGAGGAAAAGCGTGTAAGTCGGCGAGCGGAATCGGAGACGGCGCCTGACCGTGGCGGACGCTGCGTCCGTCACCGAGATGCAGTCCGAGTCCTCATAGTTTCACATGATCAAGGAAATAGGAGTATTGTTTTCAAGTAGTACTCATTGATGAATTTAGCTTCGGTTCTTCCCGCGAGCAGTAGCATCTAGACTTTATTAAAAGCACTGCTATCTATCGATAGTGGCAGCAGCTTTAGCCGATCACTTTGTGCAACTGCCTCGGTATTTTGACCCTTGCGCTTTGGTGGATAGAGTAGTAGTCGGATACGGACACTACTCATGTCGATACTTGTACCCAAAAATCTTGACTGGCTAAAATCGCCGACTTGCTACGGCGCACAAAATCGATCCGGCTTCAATTTGATAGATCACACCGGCCCGTGCGGTACCTGCAAGTCAACAACGGGGATTGATCCATACGGGTGTTGCACATGGTTGCCATCGCTGAAAACTTTTCTAATCAGATTTATGATTTCTCTCAAACTTTTCTCAATCCAAACTGACAAACTCGGCGTTGATGTAGATCCTTTCGTCTTGGCTTTATTTATCCAGCAAATCGTGAACTTCTCGATCCAAGGGAAATCCTCCAAAAACACAACATCACCGTGCATGGCCCCACGGTGGGCGCCAACTATCGTGGTTTTATCACGGCAGATGTCCGGGTGAAGGGACTTAGGTTCGGGGCGAGACGCAACTACGTGGCGGCTTGAAGGGGTTGATCGGAATCGAGAAGACACGAAGTTTTACCCAGGTTCGGCCCCTCCGATGGAGGTAAAACCCTACGTCCTGCTTGTCTGGTATTGATGATGATGAAGATCTCTCGGTCACAAGGGTGCTAATTGCTACCTCTAATCTCTTGTGCCTCTAATCTCTTGTGTTGTCTAAACTTGTAGACTTCTGTCTCTCATCTCTTGTGTTGTCTAAACTTGTAGACTTGTGTCTCTCGAGAACTTCTCCCTCTAGGGGTGCTCTACCCCTCCTTATATAAGTGGAGAGGGTAGGTTTACAAATAGAGTCCTACTAGGAGTAGGATTAGGACTAGTCTCTCACGAATCCTACTCCGGGTCTTTATTTCCTTTAAGGGAATCCTTCTCTCTTGTGGGCCTTCTCTTGTGAGCCACCTGGCACCGGCTCATCCGCCGAGTCTTGGGCTTGGTCATCCTGTGACCCGCTTGTCGGGTCATAAATAAGATGTCATGTCTTTAACGGGTCTCCTATGAGTTCCCTGGCCGGGTCATTAATAAGAAGTCATGCCTTCAGCCGGGTCTCCTGTGACTCGCCAGGCCGGTCCATAGGCTCCTGCCGGTTGCCGTACTCATTGACATGCAAGTCGTGATAATCTATACATCACATGATCATCTCATACATCACATATATCACATCATGTAATTGGCCATATCACATCACAACATACCCTGCAAAAACAAGTTAGACGTCCTCTAATTGTTGTTGCATGTTTTACGTGGCTGCTACGGGTATCTAGCAAGAACAATTCTCATCCACGCGAAAACCACAACGGTGATACACTAGTTGCTTTTCAACCTTCTCAAGGACTGCCTTTGTCGAATCCGATCCAACTAAAGTGAGAGAAACTGGCACCCGCAAGCCATCTATGCAACAAGTTGCGGTCGAGGGAACTAGTCTCTCATAAGCGTACGAGTAAAGTTGGTCCGGGACGCTTCATCTCACAATACCGCTGAACCAAAATCCGACCAAGGGAGGAAGCAATCTAAGCATCAACGCCCACAAACCTTTTGTGTTCTACTCGAGATCTCATCTACACATAGACCTAGCTCATGATGCCACTGTTGGGGAACATCGCATGGGAAACAAAAAATTTCCTACGCACACGCAAGATCTATCCATGGTGATGATCATCTATGAGAGGGAGAGTGGATCTACATACCCTTGTAGATCGCTAAGCGGGAAGCGTTAAGAAACGCGGTTGGTGTAGTCAAGCGTCTTCGCGATCCAAATCGTCGAGCGTCTCGTGATCTCATCACGATCCGTCCCGCGATCCAATCACGATCCGTCTCGCGAACTCATCACGATCCATCCCGTGATCCAATCACGATCCGTCCCGCGAACTCATCACGATCCGTCCCGCAAACTCATCACGGTCCTTCTGATCTAGCGCCGAACGGACGGCACCTCCGCGTTCAGCACACATACAGCTCGATGACGATCTTCGCCTTCTTGATCCAGCAAGAGGGAGCGGAGAGGTAGAAGAGTTCTCTGACAGCATGACGGCGCTCCGGCGATGGTGGTGGAGCTATTTCGGCAGGGCTTCGCCTAAGCACTGTAGAAATCCGATCTAGAGGAGAAACTATGCACTAGAGGGTAGGGTTGCACGTGGCTGAAAATCATGTACCAAAACCCTAAAACCCTCTAGTATATAGGAGGAGAGGAGGAGAGGAGGCAGCCTTGGCTTCCAAGCCAATCTGGTTCAGCCGAACTAGGAGGGAGGAGTCCCCCTCCTCCACTCCTAATAGGATTAGGACTCCTTCCTTATTTTGCCTTTTTCCACCTTTTTCCTTTTGGGCTTTTCTTCCCAGTTGTATGGGCCTTGTGTGGGACTTCCACCAGCCCACTAAGGGCTGGTATTCATCCTCCCATAGCCCATGTAGCCTCTTGGGTCGAAATACCCCTCCCGATGGTCTCCCGGTACACTACCGGCACTCCCGGTACACTACCGATGAGCCCGAAACTTTTCCGGCGACCAAAATAGGACTTCCTATATATCAATATTTACCTCTGGACCATTGCGAAGCTCCTCGTGATGTCCGGGATCTCATCCGGGACTCCGAACAACCTTCGGTCACCACCATGCATAACTCTATACTACCGAAACGTCACCAAACCTTAAGTGCGCAGACCCTGCGGGTTCGAGAACTATGTAGACATGACCGAGACACCTCTATGGTCAATAACCAATAGCGGGACCTGGATTCCCATATTGGTTCCTACATATTCTATGAAGATCTTTATCGGTCGAACCTCTATGTCAAGGATTCAGTTAATCCCGTATGATGTTCCCTTTGTTCTTCGGTATGTTACTTGCCCGAGATTCGATCGTCGGTATCTCCATACCTAGTTCAACCTCGTTACCGGCAAGTCTATTTACTCGTTCCGTAATACAAGATCCCGTGACTAACACTTAGTCACATTGCTTTCAAGGCTTATTGTGATGTTGTATTACCGAGTGGGCCCTGAGATACCTCTCCGTCACACGGAGTAACAAATTCCAGTCTTGATCCATGCTAACTCAACAGACACCCTCGAAGATACCTGTAGAGCACCTTTATAGTCACCCAGTTACGTTGTGACGTTTGATACACACAAGGTACTCCTCCGATGTTAGTGAGTTGCATGACCTCATGGTCATAGGAACATATACTTGACATGCAGAAAACAGTAGCAATAAACTGACACGATCATATGCTACGTTTGTAGTTTGGGTCTTGTCCATCACACCATTCTCCTAATGATGTGATCCCGTTAGCAAATGACATCTCATGTCCATGGCTAGGAAACCTTAACCATCTTTGATCAACGAGCTAGTCTATTAGAGGCATACTAGGGACATGGTTTTGTCTATGTATCCACACATGCATCTAAGTCTCCAATCAATACAATTATAGCATGGATAATAAACGATTATCATGAACAAGGAAATATGATAATAAATAATTTATTATTGCCTCTAGGGCATATTTCCAACAATCATATCATCACATTACTACACTATAATCAATATATCACATTACTAAGCATATCGCATTACTATACATTAAGCATATCATCACATTAATATACTAAGCATATCATCGCATTACTATATATACTATAAGCATAGATCACATTGCTATATATACTAAGCATAGATCACTTAATCACTATATATACTAATTAAACATATCACATTACTAACTAAGCATATTGCATTACTAAGCATATGGCATTACTATATATACACACTAAGCATATCATCACATTAATATACTAAGGATATCATTGCATTACTATACTATAAGCATAGATCACATTACTATATATACTAAGCATATCGCATTACTATACACTAAGCATATCATCACATTAATATACTAAGCATATCATTGTAATACTATACTATAAGCATAGATCACATTACTATATATACTAAGCATATGACATTACTAGTTACAACAATAAGAAACATACCATGATATGGCGGTTAACAATCGTCCGTGTCAGGCGGGTCACGAATGGCACCCCGACGTAGGCATCACGTGGCGGAAGCTTTCTCCAGAGCGTGTCTGTTTCATCCTCGTTCAGCCTGGTCATTCTTTGGGCAAAGAGTGCTCCATCAAGTGGGTCATCATCTTGTTCGTTATAGTTGAGATAGATAATAGCCAGCCTTGGAGTTTCTCTTTTGAATGAGAAGCTGATGAATTCACCTATTAGAAGGGTCATATAATTCGTTATCACTACAGGAACAAAACACGACTGGAAGTAAATGCCGAACAAGGTGGCAGTTGCAAGGCTGGTTGCGCACCATGACATGCACACTCGACATGGTGCTGGTTGCGCCATACTACACAAAAACATATTGAAAACTAAGTATATAATCGTATTCTAAACATATTGAAAAGTAACATGTGTATAATTCTACACTAGTAACATGTATATACACAAGAAAACAAAATCCACGGAGGGAGACACAAATAAATAAAATCTACTCAAAATGCATCGGATTATGACTAACATTTCTACGCAAAGCAATCCGTGGAATCAAATTTCGATTCTACATCACATAAAACAATCCATTATACGTGTGTACTAAAATTTCTACACATAGCAATCCTAAATCAACTTATATATGTATGAATCCCACATATATATATATGGATGGAGAGCCGAGGAAGGAGATGAAGAGGACGGAGCAAGGAGATGCAGCGGACGGAGAGGAGTGAACCTTGTTGGTACGGAGAGGATAGGATGGGTGGTGATGGGAGGGGACAGGTGGCGTCCTGTTGAGGGGGAGTTGAAATGAGAGGGCGACGACGACTAGGTCTTTTACTATGGGCTGGTAGTTGACTCGAGTGGGCCACTACTGGCGTGGGCCTAAACAACAATGAGATTGCTAATAACAAGCCGAATAAAAAAGACTAATTAAGTTTAAAAATAGTAAATACAATTGTGTCTCGCGTAAACAAATTTGGCACGCCAGCACTATTTATTTATCTACGACGTGCATGCAAACTCAACGCCACCACTATGTTCCAAATGGTAAGTACGGGTGGGCCAACAAATTTGTAGCGTGAAAAAAAAGAATCACGCCAACACTAACCATTTATAGTTGGCATACCAATTTAGCAGACGCTGGCACTATTTGAAAATATTAGTGTTGGCGTTGGAGAGAAATGGCGCGCCACGAACAAGAGTTGTGGCTGGCCATTTCTCCACTAGTGAGTGAAGTCAACAATGTATAGATCACCTCTACGAAAACCGGTAAAGACCATGTTACAATTTTCTTAGCGAAACACTTGGTAATCTACTTTAGTAAATAGCACATTAAAACCAAAGCCGGCTAGCCTAGATGCGGAAAGAAGATTGTATTCAAGGGATTTTACAAGCATGACATTTTGAATAGAACTATCATGAGATATGGCCACCTTACCAATACCAAGTACCTTACCCTTTGACTTATCTTCAAAATTCACATACCTTCGTGGTCCATGGTTTAGTGTGATCTCTTGAAGCATGTATCTATCTCTGGTCATGAGATCGGTGCATCCACTATCGAGAATCCACTATTTTCCCCCGGACATGTAATCTTTGAAATTTTTCATGACGCTTTGACTCTTCTTCGTATTCTCAAATTTGATGTCAAACCTCTCATCTTCATCATAGTATACATGTTCCACATTGTCATCATCAAGTGGAATATCCTCGTCCCAAAAATCAAGAGATTCGTTAGAATTTTGACCATGACAATGATCAAATTTATGAATGGGAATGGCTTCTACAATGATGTTATTAATGGTAATGACATCTCCTTTAGCACGCATGAGGTCATGAAGCTCAAACAATCATTTATCAAAGTTGGGATCAGTAGGCTTCATTTTGTGAAAGGCAATAGTTTTATGGAGAATAACATCATGATTTTTCAAAGACTAATTTTGGTATCTTTTCTCAAAATTCAAAGTGTAAGAACACTCAAAGTTCTTCATTTGACTAAACACGGTTTTTGGCAATCCTATAATGATAAGATTAATGGTTCTAAGATTGCGATGCATGTCAACATCTTCTACGTGTGAAGGTAAGAGGTCAATGGGAGGTACATAGGGATTTTCAACATACATCCTCAAATGAAATTCAGCAAATATATCAAGCATTGCACCTTTCCATTGACTATAGTACTCCCCATTGAGAATAGGCACTCTACAACTAAGACACCCCCTAGACACATCCATCTTCCTCCAATGGTGATTAAACGAAGGCTATGGAGACCAAAGCTCTGATACCAATTATGGGATCACTATAAGGGATGTCTAGAGGGGGGTGAATAGACTACTTGGCAAAATAAAAATCTAGCCTTCTCCAATTTTAATGGTTGGTAGATTTTAGCAAATCTAACAAGTCTAGCACACCCTACACATGCAGGTCAACAAGTATGGCAGCAAAAAGTAAAGACATGCACATGTAAGTAAAGAGTTGAGATGGGAAGATCAAACGCAATTAGGGACACGAAGATTTTTCCTGTGGTTCCGATAGGTGGTACTATCATACGTCCACGTTGATGGAGACTTCAACCCATAGAGGGTAGAGGTAGCGAGAGTCCACAAAGGTCTCCATCCATAAGGGTCCATGAAGTAGCAACCTTGTCTATTCCATCATGGCTTCGCCCAGGAAGGACTAGCCTCACTCGGGGTAAATCTTCACGAAGTAGGTGATCTCCTTGTCCGTACAAACTTCTTGGTTCAACTCCACACGCAATCGGAGGCTCCCAAGCAACACCTAACCAATCTAGGAGACACCACTCTCCAAAAGGTAATACATGTGGTAACAATGATGAACTCCTTGCTCATGTGCTTCAAAATATAGTCTCCTCAACACTCAATCACTCTCTCATAGATTTGGCTTGGTAGAAGAGGTTGATTGGGTGGACAACAACTTGGGAAGGCTAGAAATCAAGATTCATATGGTTGGAGTGGAAGATCTTGATCTTAACACATGAGTAGGTGGTTCTCTCTCAGAAAATGGATGGGGAAAGTGTTGATCTGTTCTGAGTGCTTCCTCTTTGAGTGAGAGGCTGGTGGACGTGTATATATAGGCATTCCAAAAATCCAACTATTACAACATTATTGCACAACTCAATGAAACCGAAGTAAAAACTCGGTAGTATCGACTAGTGCAAAATGTGGCAACTTTTGGCATTTCGATGAAACTGATATATAAATCTCGGTGGGGCCGAATTGGCTAACCTAGGAAGTTACCAAAACTCGGTGTCACCGATTCCTAAAACTCGAAAATTCTGATTTTTTTTACAAATGGGACAACGGAAGGTTGTTCACTGATTTCACTTTCACCAAAATAAAAGTTTGTGTCACCGAGATGCTAGGGTTTGGCTTTTGATCTGTCTAAGGAAAAACTCGGTAGTGGCACCGAATTTGGACTTTTAGGGTTTGGACGGAATATTTTGTGGGAGAATTGATGAGTATTTTTGGTGACAAACTTTAAGCACTTGTGCAACTAGATCATCATAGATACCTCATCCCTTTGTAATAGTATTGGCTTTCCTACGGACTCAATTGTGATTTCTCACATAAAACAAGATGTAGAGTATTGTAGATTGAATCTTGGTCAATCCTATTCCTTTCCTTCTTATTCTTTCCTTGGGGATTCTCCTCACAATCCTTAGTCAATTCTCTCTATGGACTTCATCTAAAATAAACTAGGTAGATCTATTAGTCTAAGAGACAATGTATGTTGTCATGAATTATCAAAACCACCAAGGGAGCATATGTGCTTTCACCCGCGTTGGGTGAAAGTTTGTGCTCTTTTGTGTGTAGGCACTGAAGACGAGAGTTTGTGTGGTTCTCTTATTGGTTCGATAACCTTGGTTTTCACTAGGGGAAATACTTACCTATTTTGTGAAAGTGTGTGCTCTTTTGTGTGTAGGCGCTAAAGACGAGAGTTTGTGTGGTTCTCTTATTGGTTCGATAACCTTGGTTTTCACTAGGGGAAATACTTACCTATTTTGTGTTGCACCATCCCCTCCTCTTTGGGGAAAATCCCAACGCATTTTACAAGTACCACGCGTAGATTCGATAGAGTCGTCCATGGTGGTCGGCTCAAGCTGAGGCCTGCCGATGACGCCGATGAACACGTGGATCTTGCAGAAGAGGACACGGTATCCTTAATCGACTAAGTTGGCCTCGGGACTCCACCCAAGATCATCGATGTAGAGCCTCCATGCTGGCCCTTCGTCATCTAGCCTATTGGGTACTTCTCGATTGTTGGTAGGGATCCCTTCAAGAACTCAACACCACTGTGCGCTGGCCCCATGGTGGGCGCCAACTGTCGTTGTTTTATCCTGGCAGATGTCCTCGTGAGAGAACTAAGTTGTGAGGCCATCGCTGCTAGGTGATGACTTGAATGGGGTTGATCGAAAACGAGAGACGCGAGTTTACCCAGGTTCGGCACTTCACGGTGGAAGTAAAATCCTACTCTTGCTTGATTGCTATTAATGATGATGATCTCGATTACAAGGTATTGCTCTCGCTACCAATGACTTGAGAGATTTTAACATGTCCTTTCGTTCTAGGAACTCCCCTTTATATAATAGGTTGAGTCCTTGGTTTTACAAAAGATTCCAAATTGTACTCTTAACATGTATCCTACTCTAACTCATGATGATCTTGCTCTCCAAGTTAGGAAAATCTCCTCTAAGCCTCTTCGTGAGTCTACCCATAGGCCCATCTGAGAGTCGACACCGGTAGGCCGGGTCTCATCCCAGGCCTTCTGGTCCTTCTTATTTAACTTTGTAATGACCAGGAAATAATGTGACTCTCTAAGCCTATAAGCTCAAAACTAGGTCACACCAAGACCAGGTCTCTTCCACAGGGAATATCCACAACACAGGGGGTTGCTCATACGGGTGCGCCATAGACAAGGTATTTGTGATGGATTTGAGATGGGAAAGGGAGTACTCGAAAACAGGTATAGGGTGAGAGGAAGGATGACCGAGATCTTATAGGCCTCCGTGGGCGAGCTCGGTAGTTGTATAGGCAGCACGCGGACGGTCGGTGGGCAATCAAATGTTACCGTGACCTCCCCTCACACCTCTAGTAAGCATAGAGTACCATGGCGAGCAATCAAAGTCACATCTTCTTGTGAGAAACTCTGACACGACATGCTTGCATGCCTCTAGTCCAGTTGTAGACACGCCATCGGGTCACGTGTACACACGTCGCCCGGCTGCATAGAGTCCGCATACATGAAAGTCATCAGATGCTGACATGTGGCCTTTTGTTATTAAATCTCCTGAAATTCATAAAGGTGTCGCTCCAATAAATTTTGTGACATTAATAACTGTCCTAAAATATAGACTAGCATAGCGATGGACAAAATCACCACCTAAAATTAGACCAGAACGTCACCTAAGTTGTCAAGGATGCTGGCCCAGGAGGAAATCTGCTAGCGACGGTTACCGTCACAATAATGATATTAGGTGACGGTTTGTTCTTTGTCATTAGGGTTTTAGTCAGAGAATAGACACATTTTGTAGTGTTAGGATCCCTATCTCAATATCTGTCAGTTTAGGTTCCGTCAGCTCATGCTTCTGTTTTCTTGCATGTGAGGGTTATCTATAAAACAGCAAGGGTTATTCTACAATTATTGGAAAAACAATGCAATTCAATGTGGCAAGTTCAAAATATAAGTATCTGATTTTTAGTATGCTTTAAAAACAAGATTTTGTTGGCTAACCAAATCTTCTCACTCAATCTCTCCTCTACCCATAATTGGTTAGCATAGCCAAAAATTTGTATGGTTGTAGATGCCCTAATGTATCAAATCTTATCTATTAAATGGCTCTACAATTTCTCCTCCTCTCGTTGCTCAATCTCATTTTGTCTCAAAAGGTCACATATCAAACATATTATGCCCCAACATTAACTGAAAGCAATCGATTGTAGATATGCATACAATTCATTTCGACCAATGTAGCAAATCTGATAGCCATGCACGCTCTACAGTTTCTTCTCCTCTCCTCACTCGATCTCATTTTGGCCCGAGAGGCGGCAGATTTGGCATATTATGCCCCCAACATTAAATTTTTACCAATTTATAGTAGATATGCTATAATTAATTTTGACTAATGCATCAAATCTTTTCTCTTTAAATACTCTACGATTCATCATGATCTCCTTTCTTCATCTCATTCTCTGCAAGCCCCATCATTTTGCTCCATCTCAAGGCAGATTAGCCCCCACCCGATACTCATCACCCATGAGGACCATCATCCTCCTCCTCATTGTTGTTGGAACCCTCTATGTCGTCGCTACGCGTGGAGTGGCACTCGACAAACCCTGGAATCCGATCATGCATATCACCGACCCACATGTCCAGGACCTCGGCAACTGGACGGTTGTGAAGCATGGCAAGGTGTCCAATAATGGGCTCAGATTCAAAACGGTGGTGTGTGGTGAGGTGCAGATCGTGGCCGAGGGCATGAACTACCGGCTCAGTGTCCAAGCATTGCAGATTGGCGACAAGTCCGCCATGTACAAGGTGGAGGTGTTCGAGAAGGACTCAAGGTTCATCACCGTCCGCAAGCTCATCTCCTTCCGTCGGGCCAACCGAACGATCGATCTAGAGCATTAGCGACTATGGTTGTGTGTGTTTTAAATGTGAGTAATTTCAAGGACTAGCTGCCTCTTTTCACAATCGAATAAAGGTGCCTTTTTCGTACAAGAGTTTGGAAGTTAGGGGAATATATATAAATTTTGATAAATCTGCTTGAGTAATTCATGCTTGTGTGTGCGCAAACGTTTCTCAAAATTTGTCTACCGCAATAGGCATCCGCTTGAGTTGGTAATCCCTGCTCTGCCCCGCCAAATGTTACAAGTTTAACCTCATGATCATGTATATCAGATCAAGCAATGGAAATATCCTGGTGTTCAAACGAGGGAATGCAAGGAATGGTGTTTTTAGGGTGAGCTAGGCAACGTGGTGGGTAGCTAACGAGCAGCAGTGGCAAAGCCCAATGGGCGAGGATGGTCCACTAGCGAAGTATTCACATAAATTTATCTTTTGAATAATAAAAATCAATTTCCACACTAATGGCTACGGCGAAATTGCAGAATGGTCCATGGGCCATCCTAGCTACATCGGAGCAACTAGTTGTAGATAGTTCATATGAATTTGTTTAAAAAAATGATAGTTCATGTGAATTATGTGAAGAAATAAGATGGAGTGACTTCTGTTGAGTTATAGATAGGCCTAGGGCCCATAAGTAAAATAATGCCTTCAAAATCTCAAAGGCTCACGTGGGGTGTATGGCATGGTGAGAAATTCAGTACCACCTCATGAATGGAGGAGAGATGGGACTTACTTATAAGAGATTCTCTTACACATGTTATTGAAGGTTGAGAAGAGGAGTGATTTGCGTGTGCTCCTCCGCTACCCGCCATGTGTGTTGTATTTCGTTAAAGGGACAAGCTTAGACCTATGTCATGTGTGCACTTTATTTTTATCAACCAGGAACGGACAATTAATTACGGGTCATTACAGACAGGCTACGAATATGAGACGTCAGATCGTGGGTTGTAGCCGACTCAGTGGTGGGCCCGGTCCCACATCTCCATATCCGGTCACCTATATATTGGAGGCTTTGGCAACCCTTGCCACCACTCAGATCAGATCGCATATGCCCTTCCTCCTCCTGCATAACCCATCGTCGTTCCTTTCGCGGCATGCTGCTTTCGGCAACCCCATCCCGTCAATCGCGTGCATGGCTATACAGGAAAGCAGGCCTTTAGAATCCTCTCATTTGTGATCCTTCTGCGATTAGGTTTTTGGGGGCGTCTCAAACTCCCCAAATGATTCTTCTTCATTTAACTGATTTTTTTCAACAAAAGAACTCGAGTCTTATTTATTTATTTTATTCACCCGCCATCTCCATGTTTTTTCCTTCATGTTGATTGTGTTGTTACATACGCAAAAAGGGTTGCCAAGTCATCATCAAAACCATTTTCACAGGGCCAATAGATCATATCCCGTACGATTTTTGCTAATTTATCACTCGTAGCAACTTTGTATGAAAGGCGCGCATTTTCATGTGGGTGTTACTTTATTGCATCCATCAAATAATTGGCACTAATCCATATAAGATGGATATAGAATATTGAACGCATGCTTTATAAGCATTAATTTATTGATACAACCCAAGTACTACCTTTGTCATAGTTTAGAAGGCATGCACGTGTATCTACGTTGTTAATTTGACTAACTTAATAAGATGTACATATTACAAAAAATATATCATTAAAAACTTTAGATGTTCTATTTTCTAATGATATAATTTTTATGTTGAACATTATATTTTATATAAGTTAAATTAACGACTTAGATATAGTACATCCCTTGTAAGAGCAAGGATAATAACAGCGTCGGCAGCCGGCTGTAAGCCTGTGCCATATCATCAAAGAGCCAGCTTAAAGCCGAGCCATATAATAGGCTAGCTATACACCGGCTGTTAAGTGGGCTTCATTAAAGCTTTAAATTATTAGTCCTTTAAGCTGGGTATAAACACGATTGGGTGGAATCTCCTAGCGTCGGCCTAGCGCCAGCGGTGTGAGCTGCAAGCCGGCTGCTCTGCTCGTACTGTGTGCTATAGCCGGGCGACTGCAGGAGAGCCCGCTCCATTCTCTTTCCTGCTTTCTCTCTCTGTCACGTAGGATTTGGATGAGCTGGCAAATGATGTAGCCTGCTGAGTAAGCCTTATTATGAGAGTGTATAGATCTCAGTCAAGTAGTATAGTATGTAAAAAGAAAAAAAACAATAAAAAAACTGTTTGCACGAATCTCGATGCAAGATCAACGGATTATAGTGTCGACTGAGACTTCGTAGCAAGCCCGTCTTATTGTACATGTTCTAAACTATGACGGAGGGAGTAAGATAGATATGAAACTAATCAATGGATGCAAAAGTATACAAGATAGATATTCACTTCCCATCAGTAACTACTGAATCACAAAATGGACATACATTCAACTAATTTCCACCACCATGTCCTGCCAATCTATACCCCCGGTTCAGCTGTCCTTACCATTACCACGCCACAACAGTGTCCTTGACTCATGCCATTGTTCTTAAGCTTGCAGCCCCATTAATCACCCCGAGAGAAACCACAAGCCATCAACCATGAGAACCGGCCTCCTCCTTGTCATCGGCGTTGGCATCGTCGTTTGCTCCATCAGCATGCCCGCCACTGCGATATCGATGCATGGGGCATGGGAGTACTGTAACATCGACGCCCTGAAGATGCAGGAGCTCGGGAAGTGGGCAGTGGCGGAGCATGTCAAGATGGCGAACGACGGCATCCGATTCATCGAGGTGTGGGGTTGCGAGGACCGGGTTGTTCAAGGCGTCAACTACCGTGTCTTCCTCCACGCATTGCACAACACCGGCGAGAAAGGCCAATTCGAGGCAGGCGTGTACGAGGGGGTGTCGAGCAGTGTGCGCAAGCTCGTCTCCTTCAGCCCGGTCATCTGAAGGAAGTTTTCTCGTGTATCTGTGATTGTGAGGTCGTAACAAGATATATTTATCAAGTGTACTGTCGTTTGTTGGATTAGTTGTTTTACATCAGTAATAAGATGCTGCAAGAGAGAGAAAACTACATTTCGAACCTTTGATGGTGGTTGGTATACGAACCCAAAGGTATCAGTATCGCCGTCGCAGACCTAACAAAAAGCCCAGGAGGATCATCCTCGTCGCCATCGCCAAACCATGGGCACGCTAGCCATGGCAAGCCAAAAACCAGAGCTCGTCGAAGGCTCAGACAAGCTCTGGTTCAAACACGAGCTCCTCTCTTTCAGACAGGTCATCTGATCGACGGCCGACAAGCAGGACTACAACAACAAGCAAGATTTTTTAAAGTTATCCTACCTCCTTTTATCAATGAAAAGATACGTATGATTTGTGTATTCGCGAAAAAACATCTGAGCTAAGAAGCAAGAGATGAGGATAAGTCGGACACTTCCATGAACGTGTGCTCTGTGCTAATATCGATATGACGCTTTATGTTTTAAGATAGTACCCCCTCCATTTCATAATGTAAGACATTTTTTAACACTACACTGGTATCAAATAGCGTCTTAAATTATGAAACTAATGTCAAAAAATATCTTATATTATGAGACAGAGGGAGTACTTCTGAACTAAGCGGTCGTGGACTCGTGGTGGCTGCTCTAGGCAGGATACGTCCAGTCCAACACACCGCTAGTGACTCTCCTCCCTTTGTCATCACCATTGAAGGTGGTTGTTTGGTGATTTTCTGTGACACAAGTGGTCTCATGTGGCGATGTGGTCGTGAGGCTCGGGGTGCTTTAAGCTATAGTCTTGTGAAGCCATGCCGACGTGTCCTGTCGGATTAGTTGATATCACTGAGTCTCTCATGGTCGGTGGCACAGACACCATTTCGAATTTGAATGTACAGAGTTCCTCTTTTTTTAAGTCACCAATTTTTTTCAGTCACAAAATAGATAGTATCATCCATGGTGAGATATTATATATGCAAAGGACAACATTTAACAAGTTACAAACCAACGTATGTCTAGAGACTAGAGGCAACTAGCTGACTCTGGAGTTGTACCCTTTTTTTTCAAGAAACGGGGCTATTCCTATTGGGCACTTAACACGATGTTTCATAGTTGTGTCTTCATCTTTGAAAGCAGAGTTTCGAATCAAGAGGCTCATAGCCTTGCTAAGCATGTTTTTGGTCTGGACCCGGAGCGCCATGTGTGGCTTATAAACCCCCCAGATTTGAATTGTATCCCATGAACATTCTTAATTAATAAAGCAAGTATGTTTAGACTAAAAAAAACAAGCTTAACACGGTGTTTGCTTTCCTTATTGGTACGCGCGCGCACATGTGTGTTTTTATGGGCGGGCCCATGTAAGTAATCCTTCTGTTTTGGGAAGCTTGCAGATGATTTCAGTGGTTTTTTTTTGTGGTTTTATCAATGTCTTTGTTTGGCTGTGTTTTCTTTGATTCTTCTCAGGTGTTTTTCATCTTATCTTGCTTTGTTGTTTTTGTTTTTCTCCTTTTTTTTTAGTTTTTGAACATTTTTTAAAATATGTGAAGATTCTTTAAATTCGTAAAACATTTCTCAAGTGCTTGTACATTTTAAAATTTTCTGAACGTTTTTTAAATGCGTAAACTTTTTCCAAATTCGTGAACCTTTTTAGACTCGTGATTATTTTCCAAATCCGTCAAATTCACGAACTTTTTTCAAATTCATGAACGTATTCAAATCCTTAAAAATTGAACTCATGATTTTTTTTTCAAAATCCATTAATTTTTTTCAAATTCTTGTACATTTTTTAAATTCTTGGACTTTTTTTAATCCATAATTGTTTTTCAAATCTGTGAACATTTTTCACATGCACAGACTTTTTTTAAAAACACGGACATTTGTCAATTAGTGAACCTTTTTAAATTTCCGGTATTTTTTTTAATTCACGAAAAATTTCAATCCTGTTAATATTTTCTTAAATACGTAAATATTAATTTTCAGATTCTTGATTTGTTAATTGCACGGTTTTTTAGTAAAGTCAATGGTTAACAGTTCATGGTCAATGGTTCACATTTGCAAGTCAGCTGACGTGGCAACATGCCTTTTTTTAGTTGAATGTACTTCCTCTGTAAATTAATATAAGAATGTTTAGATTACTAAAATAATATTTTAAATCTTCTTATATTAGTTTATTACAGAGGGAGTAAAAGCGTGTGTGATCGAGCGTGGCAATGTGCGTGAGTGAGCGCTAGGCCGCGACCCAACAGAGCTACGCGTGAGGGCTGGTGGGAGAACCAACGCCATTACCATTTGTATTAGTAATTGTGCATCAGGAAGCGTTGGCCTTGTTTCCTCCTTTGTTGATTCTTTGCAGGTCTGTAGTCTGGTCAATATGAGAAATGTCCAATAGGATGTCAACAGCACGATCAGGTGCCTACTTGGCCAACATAATTTCATTACTCCAAGTTGTTCATGGTCAACAGTTTGCGCAAAGTTGGAACAGACAGCTCAGCGGCGATTTCTTGTTTCAAATATGCTTATCTTAGTCTTGCCTGCTTTTATGCTGTTCTTAGCCTATCTATTATGTCACTCATGTTGTTCATCAGCAGGGGGTTGTTTCCCTCTCTGTCTTATATGGGTGTTCTTCAGCTCTTCTTTTTAAATGCTGCTAGTTTTTCCTTCCTATCTCTCTGCAGATCTATGTATATCTGGGTGTACTTTGTCTAAGAGCTGAATGAAATTTGGCACCGGTTGGTGCCTTCTTCTGTAAAAAAAAACTAATATCTAGAGAGAGAATGAGAAAAAAAACTAATATCTAGAGAGAGAATGAGATTCCCGGGAATGAATGATGAGATAAATTGTTGCTTTAATTCCTGTACCGCACTAGCTTGGAATTGATCGACGCTCCAAATGCTAGGTGGAATAGGGAGCTCATGGAGCAAACATCTCTACATTTTGATGCTACGGCCATTTTACAAATATCAATCTGTACGAGAGTTGTTGTAGAATTCTGGTCATGGAACTTTGAGAAGTCAGGGATTTTCAGCGTACAAACGGCTTATTGTATGATAGTTGCAACGAATTAGAGGATGGAGGATTGGTTGGAAGAAAGGCCGAGAGCATCTAGTAATGAGGCACAACACTCCTTAGGCTTTGTACAATGTTAGATGCTTTTAAAAAAATAAACCATGTTTTTTGAAGCACAGTTGTCTATTTAAGAGACGCCTAATTAAGTGTCTACCTTGTACAAATAAACATCGATGCTTAAAAAAATACTGGTTTATTTATCTAAGCATCACCCCTAAGCATTTTGCATTGTACATGGCCTTACTCACTAAAGATTCTTGGCGACAGAGCCTTATTGGAGGCTCGATGTGTATGGGCATTAGTGGATGAAGAACATATGGAGCATATGATGAGAACCACATAACCCATAGCAAGAAATTGGCTTTTCTCTATGATTGAAGTGCTTAATCATGAAGAAATGACTCTTCTTAGCGGTGACATTGTGGGTTATTTGGGCTGCATGAAGGAAGCCCATTCATGAAGGCATTAATCAAAGTCCTTTATCAACGCATCTTTTTGTAACCAGATTCATTGCGGAGCTATATCAAATCAATGAGCCAAGAAATCCACATGCGGTAAAGTGTCGCCTCGGTTATGTTGCAACTTGCAAGATAAATAGACCCCTCCACCGAGGGAGGCAGTGTTAAAATTAACGTGGATGAAGGGGTCTCAACCAATCGTAATGTTGGTGTCGTAGCCGTTGCCTATCATGGTCACGATGGCTTGTATCTAGGATAATCAGTCCTTGTGATCCAGGACCTCTTTGACCCCGCATCTCAGGAAACAATCGGTTGCCGGTAAGCTTTGTCGCTAGCTGAAGACCTTGGAGTTCGTCATCTTTATGTAGTTTCTGACTGCAAGAACATCGTCAACCATATAAACGAAGGAGATGGAGGTAACTATGGAGGTATCATCAAGGAAATCAGGGAATGTGCAACATCTTTTTCGTCTTGTAAAATTTCTTATAAACTTTGAAGCTCAAGTTGGCTAGGTTTGGTGTATCTCTGGAGTAGGGAGGGCATATGTCGTTAGGGATCCCTTGTGATCCTATTGCTTTTAATGTAAACATTATGATTGAGTAATAAAGCCTGGTCGGTTGTTCTAAAAAAGAAAGATGGTCCCCTGAACTGGTATCGAATGGATCATCCATTGGGGGATTTGCTTGCAGCCATAGCTGATGGGTTTTTGTGCATTTGGTCTAGCTGCTTATTTACATGGGCTTAAGACATGAAAGAGGTGGAGAGAAGTAGAATGGATAGTTGGACTGAAAAATGTGCTTTGTCTAAAAATAATAATTGTGCAGAAAAATTGGGTAAACCACTGCGTGTTATTCGCATATCCGTCCCGGATCATCCACGGCAGCCTTGCTCTTACCTTGATAAGCCATCCCATGGCATCTATCGTCTCGCGTGACCCCCGTGAGAAAACGACGACAGTTGTCGCTCACCGTGGGGCAAGCTGCTCCTGGAACCACGGTCTGGGCGGGACCTTATCCGTCATCATCGCGTCGTCACCGCCGTCTCTCCGGTGGCGCTTGGGGGCTCGACACCAACATGCCCCCCGGGGATGTTGCACGGGACGGCGCGTCCCCGTCGTCGACCTCGTCCACCTCCAGCTCGCTCCAACTCGCCTCCTGGGCAACCGTGCGGGTCGGCGCGTCCTCGCCTCCGGCCTCATACCGCTCCGGTCCCCCTCCGCAACACCTCCGTGCGCAGGCAAGCTGGCCACCTCGTCCCCGCGTCGTTGCGTCGCCCGCGTCGTCGTTGCCGCATCCCTGCACCGGCACGACGCCTGCGACGCCTGCCTCTTGACGCCCCTGTCGTTGCACCGCTGCGCTGTCCGCGCCCCCGCGCCTGCGTCCATGCGTCACGACGCGTCGGCACACCTGTCCCCCTCTTCCGGCGCTCTGCTCCGTCCCCTGTAATGTCTACGTGCCCGGCGCGCTGCCTCCTGTTTCCATGCACCCGTCCACCCCGACGAGCTACGCGCCCGACCTCCTGGTCGCTGCGTTCCGGCCTCCTCCATCCCCATTTGAGCTCCTAGGAGGCGCGGGGCTCTCCTGTACGTACACACACTCATACGAGCTAGCTAGCAGAGCCATCGACTCAACAACGTGTGTGCTGCTTAGCTAGCTAGCTTAGCTCGTGTACGTGCATGAGTCTAGCTGGTCGGTCTTTTTCAACGCCGACGCCGACACAAGCTCTGCTCAGCCCGCTGCGCCTGCCCCTAGGGCATCCCGCGGAGCACCGGTGTCGGCCTCCCTCGACGCGCGCCCCTCGGTCGTCCTTCGCTCGCGCCGCCCCATCAACCACGTCGACATTGACAACAATGCGCCGGTGCGACGTCTTCCCACGCATCGGCTCCGCCACTCCAACTGGCTCCTCCGCGCCTGCACGACCGTCCGGCCACGCCCCGTGCTCGGCCTCCGCATCCGTCCACCTCGCATGGCCACATGCATGCATGCATGACCGACTGCTTGGCCGGCGGCTCAGCTCGTAGCCAGTTCGCTGGTCGGCTGCCCGGACTGCTGGCCGGCTGCCCAGCTGCCTGACTGCCTGGCCGGGCCCCGGTCGCCACCTCGTCGGGTGCCCTGTCCGGCATGCGTGGCCGGCTGGTTGGCTTACCTTGCCCGGCTGCTGGGCCCGCGCTTCAGCTTGCAACCAGTTCGCTGGTCGGCTGCCCAAATTGCTGGCCGGCTGCCTAGGTGCCCGACTGCCGCCTCGTCTGTTGCCTTGTTCGACAATGGCCGGCTGCTTTACTGTGCGGCTGCGTCTTTCTAAGCGGGCTACCTACTAGGAGTAAAAAATGACGTACATACATGCATGCATGCACGTAGTGCCTGCATCACCTGACCGGCTGCACTACGCACTCGCATGCATGGCCAGGTACATGCCTTGGCCAGCTGCACTACATTCGTGCACTCTCGGCCGGCTGCTCTGCCCCGACCGGATGGACTGCGCTCGTGCACACCTAGCCGGCTGCACAGCTCGACCGGCTCCGCTTGGCACTGCATCGCCGCTTCACCACCGGCGGACCGGCTGTCGCGTTGCACTGTACTTTCGGCCTCTTCGTTCCCGTCGGTTGCCGCACCAGGTCGACTCCGCCTGCGGCCACCTCCACCCCGCGCCGGCCGTCTGCTGCTCCCGGCCGCCTCCGCCTGCGGCCGCGGGTGCCGGCTCCGCCTCCGCCCCGCGCCAGCCGGCTCCGCCTCCACCGCGGGCCGCCTGCCCTGCGTACGGCCGGCTCCGTCTCCGCGCTGGCCAGCTCCTCCTCCATCATGGGCCGCTTGCCCCGCACCGACCGGCTCCGCCTCCACCGCGGGCCGCTTGCCTCGCGCCGGCCGGCTCGACGCCCACCTCGCGTCAGACAGTTCCGCCTCCGCCCCGGCACCGGCTAGCCTACCCCTGGCTCCGCGCACACCGGCGCCGGCTGCCGCTCCGCGGTCGCCCCCGCCTCCGTGCGCTGCTCCACAGCTAGCTCCCCATGGCCCGGTGCTGGCCGGCCTGCTCCTGGCTTCGCGCGTGTCGGCACCGACTGCCGGTCCGCGGTCCCCCCTAGCCTCCGTGCGCTGCTCCGCGGACGGCTCCCCATGGCTCGGCGCCGGCCGGCCTGCTCCTGGCTTCGTGTGCGTCGGTGCCAGCTGCCGCTCCATAGTCAGCCCTCGCTCCCGCGCACCTCGGCTCTGGCCGGCCTGCTCCAGCTCCCGCCACGCCGGCGCTGACTGAGCCTCATGCGCTCCGCTGCCAGCTACACATACAAAGAAGAGAATGCAATGAAAATACGTACATGCATGTGTGCAAGTGATACGAGCGTGGCCGGGCGGCTACGAGCGTGTGTGTGTGCCTGGCTGGCTACATGGCCGTGGCCGGGTATATTGCATGCGTGTGCGTCTGGCCGGCTGCCCGTCTGGCCGACGGTGCTACGTACATGCACGGTTCGGTCGGCTGGCCGCCTGGCCGCGAACATTCTTGGCCGTCTTTCCCATCCCGGCGTCCACCACGTCCACTTGGTTGGCGGCCCGTCCATCTGCGTCGCCGCTTGGCTGACTGGTCTGTCCACCTACCTCGACACCGAACCGGCCACCTGCTCGCTCCAATACCCGGCCCGGTCGCCCATCCGCTCCGACGCCCGGCCGGTCGGCCTGGCCTGCTGGCATATCCATCGATCGCCAAAGGATCGACGGCCACACCCAGCAGGTGAGCCAACACGTCGGCATGCTCCGTTCAGAAAAAAGTCGCGCCGACTATCATCATCAACAACCGCCTTGCCGGCACCAAAAACCAATGAACCCCCTCGCTCGGAGGATCGGAGGCCAC
This sequence comes from Hordeum marinum, assembly GCA_022496015.1. Classification (NCBI taxonomy): domain Eukaryota; kingdom Viridiplantae; phylum Streptophyta; class Magnoliopsida; order Poales; family Poaceae; genus Hordeum; species Hordeum marinum. The sequence goes on from CM039675.1 coordinate 416,684,040, forward strand.
CTTCGGCAGCGCCTCACGCTCATCAGCCGGCGGACCACACGTCCGCCCTCGGCAGCGCCTCACGTTCAGCCGGCGGACCCCGTGTCCACCTTCGACAATGCCTCACGCTCATCAGCCGACGAACCACGCGTCCGCCCTTGGCAGCGCCTCGCGCTCATCAGCTGGCGGACCCTGCGTACACCCTCGGGAGCGCCTCGCACTCTCCAGCTGGTGGACCTCGCGTTCGCCTTCGGTAGCGCCTCACGCTCATCAGCCGGCGGACCACGCGTCCGCCCTCAGCGGCACCTTGCGCTCACCAGCCGGCGGACCGCACGTCCGCGTCCGGCAGTGCCTCGCGCACATGAGCCGGCGGACTCCGCATCCGCGACTGGCAACGCCTCGCGCACATCGGCCGACGGACCCCTAATCCGTGCTCGGCAGCGCCTCGCGCGCGTCAGCCGGACCACGTCGGCTGCGGGACGTGCCGATTGACATCGACAAAACCGCCTCGCCGGCACCCAAAAGCAATGTGAGATCTCCACACCCATACTCTTGCACCGTACACACAAAATGAATAACCCCGAGTGATCCTTGGGGGCCATCTCGGCAATTATTCTGCTGTCTTACTGTTCATCCCGATGCCAGCTAGCCTCGGCCCGGGGCTGGCCGCTTGGCCCGATACGTTAGTTCCCATGAAACGGCTTAGTAGCGTATACGGTACCGAAGGCCCACTCTTTGTCTCAGCTACAGATCGCACCGCGACTATCCGGCTAGGGAGAGCAAAAGCTAGAGGTCACCACACGCGAAAAGCGTCCAGGGAGAAAACGGCTTGGGCGACCCGGTCATTTCATTTATGAGTATCTGCTCGGTCGAGTCTGCTTCCAGAGTCCGAGTACTGTACGCTCCATTCCGCGGTCCACTCTTCGTCTCAGCTACAGACCAGCTCCCGGCTGTCTGGCTAGCAAGAGCAAAAGCCAAAGAGTGAAGAGAACATGAAAAAGACTTAAGGGGGCTCGAACGAAACTGAGCCAGCACCCTTTGCATAAAGCTCATGCACTACCAAAATCAAATGTTTGATATATCTGCGCCGACTTAACCTTGTCTTTTGCATGATCATTTCCATGAGAAACCTCCTTGCTCGGAGGCTCGGAGGCTACTCTTGGCAGGGCACCGCGCCCACCAGGTAGCGGGTCCTTCATCCGCGCCTGGCAGTGCCTCGCGCTCAATAGCCGACAGACCACGTGTCCGCCTTCGGCAGGGCTCCACGCCCACCAGCTAGTGGATCCTCCGTCCGTGCCCGGCAGCACCTTGCGCTCAATAGACGGCGGACCCCACGTCCGCCTTCGGCAGGGCTCCACGCCCACTAGCCGGCGGACCCTTCATCCACACCCGGAAGCGCCTCGCGCTCAACCGCCGGCGGACCCCGCGTCCGCCTTCGCCAGGGCTCCACGCCCACCAGCTAGCGGACCCTCCGTTCGTGCCCGGGAGTGCCTCGCGCTCAACAGCCGGTGGACCCACGTCTGCCTTTGGCAGGGCCCCACGCCCACCAGCTGGCAAACCCTCCGTCCGCGCCCGGCAGCGCCTCGCACTTGATAGCCGGCAGACCCCACATCCGCCTTCGGCAGGGCTCCGTGCCCACCATCCGGCGGACCCTCCGTTCGCGCTACGCAGCGCCTCGCGCTTGACGGCCGGTGGACCCTCCGTCCATGCCCGACAGCGCCTCGCGCTCGATGGCCGGCGGACCCCACATCCGCCTTCGGCGGGGCTCGGTGCCCACCAATCAGTGGACCCTCCATCTGCGCCCGGTAGCGCCTCGCGCTCGATAGCCGGCGGACCTCATGTCCACCCTCGGCAGGGCTCCGCGCCCATCGGTCGGCGGACCTCGCGTCCGCCTTCAGCAGCGCATCGCGCCTTTCAGTCGGCGGACCCGCGTCTACGCCCGACATCTTTGACACCACCGCCCGCTTCAGCAATAGCAAAGACCCTACGCCCGACTCCTCGAGTCGCCTAGAGGCTCGGAGGCTACACCCAGCGGGTGTGCTATCGTGCCCCCACTGGAAACCGCCAGCTGGTTGACTCCGTGTTCTCCCCTGGCATCTCCTCATGCCCTTCAGCCGACGGACTTGGCATCCACACCTGGCATCCTTGACGCCATCGTCTACCTCAGCAATAGCAAAGACCCTCCGCCCGACTCCTCGAGTCGCCCGGAGGCTCGGAGGCTACACCCAGTGGGCGCGCTGGCGCGCCCCCACTAGATGCAAGTGTTGGAAATATGCCCTAGAGGCAATAAATAAAGTGTTTATTATTATATTTCCATGTTCATGATAATCGTTTATTGTCCATGCTATAATTGTATTAATTGGAAACACATTACATGTGTGGGTAAATAGACAACACTTTGTCCCTAGTATGCCTCTAGTGAACTAGCTCATTGGTCAAAGATGGTCAAGGTTTCCTAGCCATTGACATGTGATGTCATTTGATAACGGGATCACATCATTAGGAGAATGATGTGATGGACAAGACCCAAACTACAAAGGTAGCATATGATCGTGTCAGTTTATTGCTACTGTTTTCTGCATGTCAAGTATATGTTCCTATGACCATGAGATCATGCAACTCACGGATACCGGAGGAGTGACTTGTGCGTATCAAACGTCGCAATGTAACTGGATGACTATAAAGGTGCTCTATAGATATCTCTGAGGGTGTCTGTTGAGTTGGCATGGATCAAGACTGGGAATTGTTACTCCATGTGACGGAGAGGTATCTCAGGGCCCACTCGGTAATACAACATCACAATAAGCCTTGCAAGCAATGTGACTAAGTGTTAGTTGCGGGATCTTGTATTACGGAACGAGTAAAGAGACTTGTCGGTAATGATATTGAACTAGGTATGGAGATACCGACGATCGAATCTCGGGCAAGTAACATACCGAAGAACAAAGGGAACATCATACGGGATTAACAGAACCCTTGACATGGAGGTTCGACCGATAAAGATCTTCATAGAATATGTAGGACCCAATATGGGCATCCAGGTCCCTCTATTGGTTATTGACCGTAGAGGTGTCTCGGTCATGTCTACATAGTTCTCGAACCCGTAGGGTCTGCACACTTAAGGTTTGGTGACATTTCGGTAGTACAGAGTTATGTATGGTGGTGACCGAAGGTTGTTCGGAGTCCCGGATGAGATCCCGGACGTCACGAGAAGCTCCGAAATGGTCCGGAGGTAAAGATTCATATATAGGAAGTCCTGTTTTGGTCGCCGGAAAAGTTTCGAGCTCATCGGTAGTGTACCGGGAGTGCCGGTAGTGTACCAGGAGACCATCGAGAGGGGTATTTCGACCCAAGAGGCTCCATGGGCTGTGGGAGAGTGTTTACCAGCCCTTAGTGGACTGGTGTAAGTCCCACATAAGGCCCATGCGGTTTGGGAAAAGAGGCCCAAAGAGAAAAAGTGGAAAAAGGCAAAAATAGGGTGAATCCTAGTCCTACTAGGATTGGAGGTGGAGTCCACCTCCTCCACCTGGTTCGGCTGACTCCTTGGAGGCTTGGCCCTTGTGCCAAGCCTCCTCCTCTCTTCCTCTTATATATACTAGAGGTTTTAGGGTTTTTGCACAGGATTTTTCAGCCACGTGCTGCATGTTCCTCCAGTGCATAGTCTCTCCTCTAGATCGGTTTTCTACAGCGCTTAGGCGAAGCCCTGCCGGAATAGCTCCACCACCATTGCCGGAGTGCTATCACGCTTCCCGAGAACTCTTCTTCCTCTCCGCTCCTTCTTGCTGGGTGAAGATGGCGGAGATCGTCATCAAGCTGTACGTGTGCTGAACGCGGAGGTGTCGTCCGTTCGGCAATAGATCGGAAGGATCGTGATCAAGTTCGTGGACGGATCGTGATCAAGTTCATGGGACGGATCATGATTGGATCACGGGACAGATCGTGATTGGATCGCGGGACGGATCGTGATTGGATCGCGGGACGCACGGCGATTTGGATCGCGAAGACGTTCGACTACACCAACCGCGTTTCTTAACGCTTCCCGCTTAGCGATCTACAAGGGTATGTAGATCCACTCTCCCTCTCGTAGATGCTCATCACCATGGATAGATCTGCGTGTGCGTAGGAAAAAATTTGTTTCCCATGCAATGTTCCCCAACAGTGGCATCATGAGCTAGGTCTATGTGTAGATGAGATCTCAAGTAGAAAACAAAAGGTTTGTGGGCGTTGATGCTTAGATTGCTTCCTCCCTTTGTTGGATTTTGGTTCAGCGGTATTGTGAGATGAAGCGGCCCGGACCAACATTACTCGTACGCTTACGAGAGACTGGTTCCCTCGACCGCAACTTGTTGCATAGATGGCTTGCGGGTGCCATTTTCTTTCACTTTAGTTGGATCGGATTCGACAAAGGCGGTCCTTGAGAAGGTTGAAAAGAAACTAGTGTATCACCGTTGTGGTTTTTGTATAGATGAGAATTGTTCTTGCTAGATACCCGTAGCAGCCACGTAAAACATGCAATAACAATTAGAGGACGTCTAACTTGGTTTTGCAGGGTATGTTGTGATGTGATATGGCCAATTACATGATGTGATATATGTGATGTATGAGATGATCATGTGATGTATAGATTATCACGACTTGCATGTCGATGAGTACGGCAACCGCCAGGAGCCATAGGGTTGTCTTTAATTATTGTATGACCTGCGTGTCAATCATTAAGCGCTATGTAATGCTTTACTTTATCGCTAAATGGTAGCAATAGTAGTAGAAGCATGTTGGGCGCGACAACCCCGATGGCGACACGTTGATGGAGATCAAGATGATGAAGATCATGGTGTCATGCCGGTGATGATGGAGATCATGTCGGTGCTTTCTAGATGGAGATGAAAAGCACAAGTTCATGGCCATATCATGTCACTTATGAATTGCATGTGATGTTAATCCTTTTATGCACCTTGTTTTGCTTAGGACGACATTAGCATTATAAGGTGATCCCTCACTTAAATTTCAAGATGAATCGTGTTCTCCCTGAGTGTGCACCATTGCGAAAGTTCATCGTGTTGAGACACCACATGATGATCGGGTGTGATAGACTCTACGTTCACATACAACGGGTGCAAGCCAGTGTTGCACGTGCAGAACACTCGGGTTAAACTTGATGAGCCTAGCATGTACAGACATGGCCTCGAAACACAAGAGACCGAAAGGTCGAACATGAGTCATATAGTAGATATGATCAACATAATGATGTTCACCGTTGAAGCCACCTCAACTCACGTGATGATCGGACTTGAGTTGGTGGATTTGGATCATGTGACACTCAGATGAGCCGAGGGATGTCAATTTCAGTGGGAGATTTAGTAATTTGATTAACTAAACTCATTATCTTGAACAATAGTGTAAGTAAACTTTGCATATTTATGTTGTAGATCAATGGCTCGTGCAGTAGCACCCCTGAATGTTAATGCGTTCCTAGAGAAAGCTAAGTTGAAAGATGATGGAAGTAACTTTGTTGACTGGGCCCGTAATCTGAGGGTTATCCTCACGGCTTCCCAGAAATCATATGTCCTTGATGCACCGCTTGGTGACCAACCAGAAGACATGACCTCCGAAGACATTAAGAATGCTTGGGAGGCACGTACTGGAGATTACTCAATAGTTCAGTGTGCGATATTGTATGGCTTAGAACCAGGACTTCAAAGACGTTTTGAACGTCATGGAGCATATGAGATGTTCCAGGAGTTGAAGTTTACCTTTCAGAAGAACGCCCGGATCGAGAGGTATGAAACCTCCAATCAGTTCTATCCTTGCAAGATGGAGGAGAACGGGTCTATTAGTGAACATATACTGAGAATTTCTGGGTATTCAACTCGTCTAGCGGAGTTGGGAATTGCCCTTTCACTAGAGGCGATCACTGACAGAGTTCTTCAATCACTGTTACCTAGTTACAAGAGCTTTGTGATGAACTATAACATGCACGAGATGAACAAGTCAGTCACCGAGCTGTTTGCGATGCCAAAAGTCGCTGAGTCTGAAATCCAAAAAGAACATCAAGTGTTGATGGTCAATAAAACCACTAGTTTCAAGAAAAATGGCAAGGTCAAGGGCAAGGGCAAGAAGGGTAAAACCAAGAAGGATGGAAAAGTAGTTGCTACTCCTGTAAAGAAGCCCAAGCATGGACCCAAGCCAGAAATTGAGTGCTTTCATTGCAAGGGAACTGGTCACTGGAAGCGGAACTGCCCCAAGTACCTGGCTGACAAGAAGGCGGCCAACGACAAACAAGGTATATATGATATACATGTTATTGATGTGTACCTTACTAGCTCTCGTAGTAGTGCCTGGGTATTTGATATTGGTTTGGTTGCTCACATTTGCAACTCAAAGCAGGAACTACGGAATAAACGAAGGATGGCAAAGGACGAAGTGACGATGTGCGTGGGAAATGGTTCCAAGGTTGATGTGATCTCCGTCGGCATGCTCTCTCTTCGATTACCATCGGGATTAGTGATGAACCTAAATAATTGTTATTTAGTGCCTGCGTTAAGCATGAACATTATATCTGGATCTTGTTTATTGCGAGACGGTTACTCATTTAAATCAGAGAATAAAGGTTGTTCTATTTATATGAGTAATATCTTTTATGGTCATGCACCCAATGTTAGGGGTTTATTCATATTGAATCTTGATAGTGATGACACACATGTTCATAACATTGATGCCAAAAGATGTAAAGTTGATAATGTTAGTACCACTTTCTTGTGGCACTACCATTTAGGTCATATTGGTGCAAAACGCATGAGGAAGCTCCATGCTGATGGACTTTTGGAGTCACTTGATTTTGAATCACTTGGCACATGTGAACCATGCCTCATGGGCAAGATGACTAAAACGCCGTTCTCTGGAACAATGGAACGGGCGAGTGACTTATTGGAAATCATACATACTGATGTGTGCGGTCCAATGGATGTTACAGCGCATGGTGGATATCGTTATTTTCTCACCTTCACTGATGACTTAAGTAGATATGGGTATATTTACTTAATGAAACACAAGTATGAAATGTTTGAAAAGTTCAAGCAATTTCAGAGTGAAGTTGAGAATCATCGTAACAAGAAGATTAAGTTCCTGCGATCTGATCGAGGAGGTGAATATCTGAGTTATTAGTTTGGCAGTCACTTAAGACAGTGTGGAATTGTTTCATAGTTGACACCGCCCGGAACACCACAACGTAATGGTGTGTCTGAACGTCGTAATCGAACCTTATTAGATATGGTGCGTTCTATGATGTCTCTTGCTGATTTGCCGCTATCGTTTTGGGTTTATGCATTAGAGACAGCAGCATTCACTTTAAATAGGGCACCATCAAAATCCGTTGAGACGACGCCATATGAACTATGGTTTGGCAAGAGGTCAAAGTTGTCATTTCTTAAAGTTTGGGGATGTGATGCTTATGTCAAAAAGCTTCAGCCAGAAAAGCTGGAACCCAAAGCGGAAAAATGCGTCTTCATAGGATACTCGAAAGAGACAGTCGGGTATACCTTTTATCTCAGATCCGAAGGCAAAGTATTTGTCACTAAGAACGGAACATTTCTTGAGAAAGAGTTTATCTCGAAAGAATTGAATGGGAGGAAAATAGAGCTTGATGAGGTTATTGAACCTTTACTTCAACCAGAAAGTAGCGCAGCGCAGAAAGATGTTTCTGTGGAAACTACGACGGTAGAAGAGGAAGTTAATGATGATGATCATGAAGCTTCGGATCAAGCTACTATTGAACCTCGTAGGTCGACAAGGCCGCGTACTTCTCCTGAGTGGTACGGCAACCCTGTCTTGGAGGTCATCTTGTTGGACAACAATGAACCTACAAGCTATGGAGGAGCAATGATGGGCCCGGATTTCGAGAAATGGTTAGAGGCCATGAAATCCGAGATGGGATCCATGTATGAAAACAAAGTATGGACTTTGGAAGTATTACCTGAAGGGCGAAAGGCCATTCAGAACAAATGGATCTTTAAGAAGAAGACAGACGCGGACGGTAATGTCACCGTCTATAAAGCTCGACTTGTGGCAAAGGTTTTTTCACAAGTTCAAGGAGTTGACTACGATGAGACCTTCTCACCCGTAGCGATGCTTAAGTCTGTCAGAATCATGTTGGCAATAGCTGCTTATTTCGACTATGAAATTTGGCAGATGGATGTCAAAACAGCGTTCCTCAACGGTTTCCTTGAGGAAGAGTTGTATATGATGCAACCAGAAGGTTTTGTCGATCCAGAGAATGCTGACAAAGTTTGCAAACTCCAGCGATCCACTTATTGGCTGGTGCAAGCATCTTGGAGTTGGAATAAGCGTTTTGATGAGGTGATCAAAGCGTTTGAGTTTATACAAGTTTATGGAGAAGCTTGTATTTACAAGAAAGTGAGTGGGAGCTCTATAGCGTTTCTAATATTATATGTGGATGACATATTGCTGATTGGAAACAATATAGAAATGCTGGAAAGCGTGAAGGAATATTTGAACAAGAGTTTTTCAATGAACGACCTAGGAGAAGCTGCTTTCATATTAGGCATTAAGATCTATAGAGATAGATCGAGACGCTTAATAGCACTTTCACAGAGCACATACCTTGATAAAGTTTTGAAGAAGTTCAAAATGGATCAGTCCAACAAGGTATTCTTGCCTGTGTTACAAGGTGTGAAGTTGAGTAAGACTCAATGCCTAGTGACTACAGAGGATAGAGAAAAGATGAGTGTCATCCCCTATGCTTCAGCCATAGGCTCTATCATGTATGCAATGCTGTGCACAAGACCCGATGCCAGCCTTGCCATAAGTATGGCCGGAAGGTTTCAAAGTGATCCTGGAATGGAACACTAGGCAGCGGTCAAGAATATCCTTAAGTACTTGAAAAGGACTAAGGAAATGTTTCTCGTTTATGGAGGTGATGAAGAGCTCGTTGTAAAGGGTTACATCGATGCAAGCTTTGACACTGATCCGGATGACTCTAAGTCACAAACCGGATACGTATTTATTCTCAACAGGGGAGCGGTAAGCTGGTGCAGTTCCAAGCAAAGCGTGGTAGCCGATTCTACGTGTGAAGCAGAGTACATCGCAACCTCGGAGGCGGCGAAGGAAGGTGTCTGGATGAAGCAGTTCATGACAGATCTTGGAGTAGTGCCCAGTGCACTGAATCCAATGAACCTGTTCTGTGACAACACTGGTGCCATTGCTCTGGCCAAGGAACCAAGGTTTCACAAGAGGACCATACACATAAAGCGATGCTTCAACTCCATCCCCGATTACATCGAGGAGAAGGACATAAATATTTGCACAGTGCACACGGATCTGAATGTTGCAGACCAATTGACTAAACCTCTTCCAAGGGCTAAACATGATCAACACCAGAACTGCATGGGTGTTCGATTCATTACAATGTAAATCACATAGTGATGTGAGCTAGATTATTGACTCTAGTGCAAGTGGGAGACTTTTGGAAATATGCCCTAGAGGCAATAAATAAAGTATGTTCATGATAATCGTTTATTGTCCATGCTATAATTGTATTAATTGGAAACACATTACATGTGTGGGTAAATAGACAACACTTTGTCCCTAGTATGCCTCTAGTGAACTAGCTCGTTGATCAAAGATGGTCAAGGTTTCCTAGCCATTGACATGTGATGTCATTTGATAATGGGATCACATCATTAGGAGAATGATGTGATGGACAAGACCCAAACTACAAACATAGCATATGATCGTGTCAGTTTATTGCTATTGTTTTCTGCATGTCAAGTATATGTTCCTATGACCATGAGATCATGCAACTCACGGATACTGGAGGAGTGCCTTGTGTGTATCAAACGTTGCAACGTAACTGGGTGACTATAAAGGTGCTCTACAGGTATCTCCGAGGGTGTCTGTTGAGTTGGCATGGATCAAGACTGGGATTTGTTACTCCGTATGACAGAGAGGTATCTTAGGGCCCTCTCGGTAATACAACATCACAATAAGCCTTGCAAGCAATGTGACTAAGTGTTAGTTGCGGGATCTTGTATTATGGAATGAGTAAAGAGACTTTCCGGTAATGAGATTGAACTAGGTATGGAGATACCGACAATCAAATCTCGGGCAAGTAACATACCGAAGAACAAAGGGAACATCATACGGGATTAACTGAATCCTTGACATAGAGGTTCGACCGATAAAGATCTTCGTAGAATATGTTGGAACCAATATGGGCATACAGGTCCCACTATTGGTTATTGGCCGTAGAGGTGTCTCGGTCATGTCTACATAGTTCTCAAACCCGCAGGGTCTGCACACTTAAGGTTTGGTGACGTTTCGGTAGTATAGAGTTATGTATGGTGGTGACCGAAGGTTGTTCGGAGTCCTGGATGAGATCCCGGACGTCACGAGGAGCTCCAGAATGGTCCGGAGGTAAAGATTCATATATAGGAAGTCCAGTTTTGGTCGCCGAAAAAGTTCCGGGCTCATCGGTAGTGTACCCGGAGTGCCGGTAGTGTACCGGGAGACCATCGGGAGGGGTATTTCGACCCAAGAGGTTCCATGGGCTGTGGGAGAGTGTTTACCAGCCCTTAATGGACTGGTGGAAGTCCCACACAAGGCCCATGCGGTTTGGGAAAAAAGGCCCAAAGAGAAAAAGTGGAAAAGGGCAAAAATAGGGTGAATCCTAGTCCTACTAGGATTGGAGGTGGAGTCCACCTCATCCACTTGGTTCGGCCGACTCCTTCGAGGCTTGGCCCTTGTGCCAATCCTCCTCCTCTCTTCCTCTTATATATACTGGAGGTTTTAGGGATTTTGCACAGGATTTTTCAGCCACGTGCTGCCCGTTCCTCCAGTGCATAGTTTCTCCTCCAGATCGGTTTTCTGTAGCGCTTAGGCGAAGCCCTGTCGGAATAGCTCCACCACCATCACCAGAGCTCCGTCACGCTGCCGGAGAACTCTTCTTCCTCTCTGCTCCTTCTTGCTGGATCAAGACGGTGGAGATCGTCATCAAGCTGTACGTGTGCTGAACGTGGAGGTGTTGTCCGTTCGCCGCTAGATCGGAAGGATCGTGATCAAGTTCGTGGGACGGACGTGATCAAGTTCGTGGGACGGATCGTGATTGTATCGCGGGACGGATCATGATTGGATCGCAGGACGCACGGCGATTTGGATCGCGAAGACGTTCGACTACACCAACCGCGTTTCTTAACGCTTCCCGTTTAGCGATCTACAAGGGTACGTAGATCCACTCTCCCTCTCGTAGATGCTCATCACCATGGATAGATCTGCGTGTGTGTAGGAAATTTTTTGTTTCCCATGCAACGTTCCCCAACAGCAAGCCGTGTCATCCCCAACCCGCGATCGACCGTCCTCGACAACTTCTACAACAACAACGACAACGACTATGAAAACCCTCCGTCCGACTCTGCGAGTCGCCCGAAGGCTCGGAGGCTACTGTCGGGGGGATGACCCCCGGGTACCCCAAAGACGGTGAGTCAGACGGGGTGCCTGCCCGCCTAGACCGGCTGCTCCGACTCACACCCATGGCCAGCTGCTCCGACCAGCCGGCTGCGCCCGCCAGCCGGTAGCCCGGAGCCAACTATGACGTCCCTTTGGACACGCGCGGACCAGACGGACATATCCCGTGGCGGTGCACTAGTGGCGAGCGATAGTGCACTGTACGCGTGTCGCATAGTACTATCTACAGTGTAACCTATCCCCTGGCCACTGACTTATAAAGTGCATCAGGGGACTGACATAGCTTAGCCCACAAGCTACATGTGGCTTGACTTGTAAGCTACTCATGGTAGCTTACACCTCAAGCTGCTTGGGATGTAATCTACCCAATATGGCTTACATCCCAAGCTACCAATCCATGCCTATATAAAGGCCCCCTCTCACTCTCTCAAGGGGGTTGGCTGCCCTCACATTCTCTCCTCCCCACTCTCACGTGCTCACACGTACACACACATGAGGCAAGCAGCCTCATGGCTCTCCTCTCCCATACAGCTCTAGGAGCAACCATGTACCAGATATTCCACTAATATACAGATATGCAGGAGTAGGGGTATTATCTCTCTGGAAATCCCCGAACCTGGGTAAACCATTGCGTGTTATTTGCATACCCGTCCCGGATCATCCACGACAGCCTTGCTCTCACCTCGATAAGCCACCCCATGGCATCTACCATCTCGCGTGACCCCCCCCGTGAGAAAACGACGACACACATGTTTGTGGAATTGCCCCTTCCTCTTGGTCGATGAGTGAAGAGTTGCGCCTAGGGAGAAGGACTACCAATCTTGTCATATCCTAGATTTGGGTCAGGTTGGGGCACGTCCACAAGGAGTACCGATGGTGTCTTCCTTTGCGGCTATCTCCAAGGACAGCATGGTAGTTTTGGGTGGAGTATTATGTGACTCACCTATCTAAAGACCCACCATCAAGATGGTGACCAGAACACTGTTTTCTATCAAGGGTAACGATCCATAGGCCTTCACTGGTCGGACTCTGCAATGACACACTTTTGTAACTATTATTGCTCTTTTTGCTATTTATCTGGCTTTGTTTGGTTAGATCAGGCACCTTGAATGAAAATATGTGTCCTCGTCATTGGTAGTTGGATTTGGTGGTGTTGGCATGAGTGTGCTATCCCCTCTTGATTGCATTGTTGTGGATGAATAATGAATTAATTGTAGATGTGGTTTCTTCACCTATGTTGTCTCGACATAGTCGGTCCCAAGCCCGGGTAAAGGAGGAGGGTTGTGATAGACTTGGCGAGCCAACGTCAAAACTCAGCCACTATTATGGAGATGAAACCCAAAATATTTTTGTTGGGGCGTAACCTCTTAGTGATGCGCCAAATCGGAACCCGGGTGTGGTGTTAAATGGGCAAGGGTCGGGCCATCACCCCCCTGGTGACGCGTCGTATCTTGATCTGGATACGATGGCAAGTGAGTAAGGATCGGGTCATCGCATCCTTAGTGGGGCACTACATCGACGCTCGGGTGTAGTGGGGAATGAGCAAGGGTCTTCGCATTTGACTTGAAGAGTGCGAAGGGTAAGGAAGCTAGCCGAGCCTGGGAGGATCTACTTGGGTAGCTGGAACATAGGGTCCTGGCAGGGAAGCTTCGGGAGCTAGTTGATTCAGCAGTGAGGAGAGGTATTGATATCCTTTGCGTCCAAGAGACCAAATGGAGGAGTCAGAAGGCGAAGGAGGTGGAGGATACCAAAGTTGTCAGAATCGCGACTCAAGTCTTACAATCTACGATCTTACGATCCAAACTGGCCTCGTCGATTCTATGTTTTCCTCATAGAATCTAAGTTTCTACGATCCTGATAGTTAAGATTCTACGATTCACGATCCTAGATATAGAGCTCAGATCTGATTCAGAATCGCGATTCTGACAACTTTGGAGGATACCGTCTTCAAGTTGTGGTACATGGGGATGGCTGCAAACAGAAACGGAGTAGGCATCTTAATCAACAAGAGCCTCAAGTATGGAGTGGTAGACTTCAACAGAAGTGGGGACCGGATTATCATGGTCAAGCTAGTACTTGGGAATTTAGTTCTCAACATTATCAGCATGTATGCCCTGCAAGTAGGCCACAATGAGAACACTAAGAGGGAGTTTTGGAAAGGCCTGGAGGATATGGTTAGGAGTGTACCAATTCGCGAGAGGCTCTTCATAGGAGGAGATCTCAATGGCCACGTGGGCACATCAAACACGGGTTTTGAAGGGGTGCATGAGGGCTTTAGCTACGGCATTAGGAATCAAGAAGATAGATGCCTTAAGCTTTGCTCTATCCCACGACATGATTGTAGCTAGTACTCTCTTTAAGAAGAGAGAATCACATCTAGTTACTTTTAGTAGTGCTCAACACTCTAGGCAGATTGATTTCATCCTCTTGATAAGAGAAGACAGGCATGCATGCCTAGATTGTAAGGTGATACCGAGTGTTGTCCCTCAGCATAAGCTTATGGTTGCGGACTTCCACTTTTGGATTTGTGTCCAGTGGGACAAGCGTGTCAAAGTCGCTAGAACAAAGTGGTGGAAGCTCAAGGGGGTAGCTTAGGAATTCAAGGAGAGGGTTATTAAGGTGGGACCTTGGCAGGAAGGAGGTGATGCAGACAATGTGTGGATGAAGATGGCGACTTGCATTCCTAAGGTGGCCTCCGAGGAGTTTCGAGTGTCTAGGGGAAGTAGAAGTGAAGCTAAAGATACTTGGTGGTGGAACGATGGTGTCCATAAGGATATTAAGGAGAATAAATATTGTTTCAGATGCCTATACCTGGATTTGAGTGCGGACAACTTAGAGAAGTACAAGATGGCAAAGAAGGCCGCAAAGTGAGTTGTTAGTGAAACAAGGGGTCATGCGCATGAGGACCTCTACTTGTGTTATACACGAACGAAGGCGAAAGGGCATCTATAAGATGGGCAAGATTCAAGAGAAGAATACGAGGGATGTTGATCAAGTCAAATGCATCACGGAGCAGACCAGCTCCTGGTGAAGGATGAGGACATGAAGCATAGATGGTGGGAGAACTTCGACAAGCTGTTAAATAGGGAGAATGAGAGCTCTACCATTGAAATGGATGACTCCTTTGAGGATACTAGCATGCGTTTTGTGTGGTGAATCTAGGAGTCGGAGGTCGAGGAGGCTTTAAGAAGGATGAAACGAGTCAATGCGATGGACCCTGGTTGTACCCCCATTGAGGTGTGGAGAGGCCTCAGGGACATAGCTATAGTATGGCTAACCAAGGTTTTCAACCTCATTTTTTGGTAAAACAAGATGCCAGAAGAATGGAGATGGAGTATATTAGTACCAATCTTCAAGAACAAGGGGGTGTTCAGAGTTTTACTAATTCCTATGGAATTGAGTGTTGGGGAACGTTGATGGGATACACAAAAATTCCTACGCACACGCAAGATCTATCTATGGTGATGAGCATATATGAGAGGGAGAGTGGATCTACATACCCTTGTAGATCGCTAAGCCGGAAGCGTTAATAAACACGGTTGATGTAGTCGAACTTCTTTGCGATCCAAATCGCCAAGCGTCCCGCGATCCAGTCACGATCCGTCCCGATCTAGTGCCGAATGGACGGTACCTTCGCGTTGAGCACATGTACAGCTCGATGATGATCTCCTACCTTCTTGATCCAGCAAGAGGGAGCGGAGAGGTCGATGAGTTCTCTGGCAGTGCGACAGCCAATATCATCTTGCTCCTTTGATCTCCATCTTTGGGGCACCATGATCATCACTGTCACCGGGACGACACCATGATCTCCATCATCATGATCTCCATCATCGTGTCTTCATGAAGTTGTCTCGCCAACTATTACTTCTACTACTATGGCTAACGTTTAGCAATAAAGTAAAGTAATTACATGGCGTTTATGATTGACACGCGGGTCATACAATAAAATAAGACAACTCCTATGGCTCCTACCGGTTGTCATACTCATCGACATGCAAGTCGTGAATCCTATTACAAGAACATGATCAATCTCATACATCACAATGCATCACATCACATCCTTTGTCCATATCACATCACAAGGCATATGCTACAAAAACAAGTTAGACATCCTCTAATTTGTAGTTGCAAGTTTTTACGTGGCTGCTATAGGTTTCTAGCAAGAACGTTTCTTACCTATGCAAAAACCACAACGTGATATGCCAATTGCTATTTACCCTTCATAAGGACCCTTTTCATCGAATCCAATCCGACTAAGGTGGGAGAGACAGACACCCCCTAGCCACCTTATGCAACAAGTGCATGTCAGGCTGTGGAACCGGTCTCACGTAAGCATACGTGTAAAGTTGGTCCGGGCCACTTCATCCCACAATACCGCCGAATCAAGATAAGACTAGTAGTGGTAAGCAAATTAACAAGATCGACGACCCCAACAACTTTGTGTTCTACTCGTGCATAGATTCTATGCTAGACCTAGCTCATGATGCCACTGTTGGGAGACGTAGTAGTAAATCAAAATTTTCTACGCGTTCAACAAGATCTATCTATGGAGAAACCAGCAACAAGTGGGAAGATATTGCATCTTCATACCTTTCAAGATCGCTAAGCGGAAGCGTTACAAGAACGCGGTTGGTGGAGTCGTACTCATAGCAAACCAGATCCCGGTGGACTCCGATCTCAGCGCCGAACAACGGCGCCTCCGCGTTCAACACACGTACAGCCCGGTGACGTCTCCTATGCCTTGATCCAGCAAGGAGGAAGGAGAGGTTGGGCAAGAGCTCCGGCAACATGATGGCATGGTGATGGTGGAGCGGCATGGTCTCCGGCAGGGCTTCGCCAAGCACCGCGGAGAACGAGGAGTAGGAGAAGTAGGGCTGCGCCGAGAGGAAGGGAGAGTCGTGTCTCAAACAGCCCCAAAGGCTCAACTATATATAGGAGGAGAGGGAGGAGGGTGCCCACCCCTAGGGTTCCAACCCTAGATGGTGCAGTAGCCCTAGATGGGATCTTGGCCGGCGGCCAAGAGGGAGGGAGAGGTGGTGCGGCATCCCTATCTGCCCTAGGGTGGGCCCCCTCGGAACCCTTTCGGTGGTCCCAGTACTTACCGGTGACGCCCGAAACATTTTCGGTAACCAAAACCTCACTTCCTATATATGAATCTTTGTCTCCGGACCATTACGGAACTCCTCGTGACATCCAGGATCTCATTCGGGACTACAAACAACCTTCAGTAACCACGTCCACTATTTCCCTATAACCCTAGCGTCATCGAACCTTAAGTGTGTAGACCCTATGGGTTTGGAAGACACGTAGACATGACCGAGACACCTCTCCGTTCAATAACCAACAGCGGAATCTGGATACCCATGTTGGCTCCCACATGCTCCACGATGATCTCATCGGATGAACCACAATGTCGGGGATTCGATCAATCTTGTATGCAATTCCCTTTGTCTACCGGTATGATACTTGCCCGAGATTCGATCGTCGGTATCCCTATACCTTGTTCAATCTCGTTACCGGCAAGTCTCTTTACTCGTTCCGTAACACATCATCCCATGGCTAACTCCTTACTCACTTTGAGCTCATTATGATGATGTCTTACCGAGTGGGCCCAGAGATACCTCTCCGTCACACGGAGTGACAAATCCCAGTCTCAATTCGTGCAAACCCAACAGACACTTTCGGAGATACCCATAGTGCACCTTTATAGCCACCCAGTTACGTTGTGACGTTTGGCACACCCAAAGCATTCCTACGGTATTCGGGAGTTGCACAATCTCATGGTCTAAGGAAATGATACTTGACATTAGAAAAGCTTTAGCAAACGAACTACACGATCTTGTTCTATGCTTAGGATTGGGTCTTGTCCATCACATCATTCTCCTAATGATGTGATCCCGTTATCAATGACATCCAATGTCCATGGTCATGAAACCGTGACCATCTATTGATCAACGAGCTAGCCAACTAGAGGCTCACTAGGGACATGTTGTGGTCTATGTATTCACACATGCATTACGGTTTCTGGTTAACACAATTATAGCATGAACAATAGACAATTATGATGAACAAGGAAATACAATAATAACCATTTTATTATTGCCTCTAGGGCATATTTCCAACACTTATATGGTGGTGTATGTTGGTGGACACTTCCTAACACTAATATTTCGATAGTTGGTGATGGTCATTTCCCCTTCTCCTCTCTCGCAATATACCTAGGTATATATGGAGAGAAGGAGAAGAAGAAATGACCCCCGCGACAACAGTCGGTATTTCTCCATCAAGAAGAGACATGTAACTCTCACAAGGAGCTCCGACAGACCAATAGTAGGTAATTTTGTCTAAGTGCTAAGTTTTGTTCCTACTGTATTCTTCTTCTTATTGCTTATTTGTGTCAGTCGGGCAAAATTGGAAGAAGGATAGATCTTTCGAGGTTTGCGTCATGGTGTGTCTGGTGCGCACTCACTCGCACTTATATGATGGTGTATGTTGGTGGACACTACCTAACACTAATATTTCGACAATTGGTGATAGTCTCTTTCCCTTCTCCTCTCCTACAATATACCAAGGTATATATCGAGAGAAGGAGAAGAAAAAATCACCCCGCGACAACAGTTGGGATTCCTCCATCAAGAAGAGACATGTGACTCTCACAAGGAGCTAAGTTTTTCTAAGTGCTAAGTTTGGTTTTCTTTGAGAAAAATGAGCTAAGTTTGGGGCTTACCGTCCTCGTCATCATGGAGGTGAGGCACTGCGGTTGCTCGGTCCGGTTTCACCTGGAGAAGGCTGCCCTGGAGAAGGTTCGTGCGATGCGACTCCTGAGTTATGCTGCACCAAAGATGATTTGCAATGTCCCATTATCATGATGACACTGAAAAGATCATTGCATTCAAATAAACTCATCGTTGCAGCCGTGGTAATGACTGGCATCGACGGAGCGGTCTAGCCATTCTTCTCACACATAGTCTACACATTTTTTTCACAAGTCAATGATATTCTTTATTAATGAAACAAACATTAAATGCAAGATTTGACAAATATGAAGAATAATCTTACCACGAAGAGCTCGTAGATGGCCCGGTAAGACACATCGGCCCATGCCCTCTCCTCCTCCAACAACCTAGCCGTCCTCTCCTCCATCACCTTCTCCTTCGCTGCCATAAGCGCATGTGTTGCCTCTCTCTCTCTCTTTCTGAATAGCAGCCTGCAACATAACTCCTCGTTAGCATTGTAATCATCTTTGTTCACACACACAACATAATGAGGAAATATATTTGAGTTTGTATAACTAACCTTGATGGCGAGCTCGGCTGGCTGTGGATGTAGCCTTATCTCAGGACAGGAGATCATTTGGCATGCCTTGATCTGCAGGAGAGTGCTAGGACAACGTATAAGGCCATATCCAATGGCAATCGAGCCATGGGGCCTCCCGCCGCCAGCTATCATCACCAGCTCTGGCCAATAGGCCCCTGGCTCGGGTTAAAGTCCTTCCCTTTCATTGCCTTCCCCTCATCTCTGTACCTCACGAGCTTGTTGTGGGAGGAGATGTTGGTGAACTTCTTGGGATGATCGAGGTTAGACTCAGAGAATGCCTTGACTTTCTTGTACGAGGCGGTATGGTCCATCGCATAGAGGTCATACATCTTTGGCACCTCCTTTTGTTGTGATGCGCCTAAAAGAGAGAGAGAGAGAGAGAGAGAGAGAGAGAGAGGAACAAAGTATTAGTAAAGGGATCAAGCTAGAATCAAGAATGAATTGCATGAATCATGAAGCTAACCACATACCCAGTTCTGACCAAACTGATTTAAGTTGGTGCTCCCTTGATGGTGTGGCACACCAACCATTTGTTACACCGGTCCTTGGCATTGTTGTGGACAGCTAGCCATTCTTTTGAGCACCACCCATCCACCAAGGCCTCCCAACAAGCCATCTTATCTGCACACCATCTCGGGGGCACCTAAGTTAATAAAGAGATATTTGAGCGCTAAGTATAGGAATCAAATGAAGGAAACTAAGTACAAGGTGAGGGAGTCCTGGTTTAAGGGGTCCTCAGATAGCCGACCTGTTTCTCATGGGCTGGACTATGTGGGCCGCTGGATGAGCATTGGATGATCAAAGGCCCCGTCGCCAGGGTGGAAGCTTCAAAGAGTTGTGGTGTGTCCTCCAAGTTTTCGATAGTAGATAGGCATGTTTTTCCATCGACGTGTAACCGACCATGTGTAAACCCTAGGTACCCTCGACGTCTATATAAGCTGGGGGGTTTAGGTTGTAGACCATAAGACAACTCATCTAGGGTTTTAGCTATTCGATCTCGAGGTAGATCAACTCTGTAACCTTCATACCATCAATATAATCAAGCAGGACGTAGGGTTTTACCTCCATAGGAGGGCTCGAACCTGGGTAAAACATCATCCCTTTGGACTCCTGTTACCATCAATCCTAGTCTCACAGCTCGGGACCCCCTACCCAAGATTCGCCGGTTTCGACACCGACATTGGTGCTTTCATTAAGAGTTTCGTTCTGGCCGTCAAAGGAATTGATAGCTCACCTTGTCAAAAGTAGCAAGATCTACAGCCAGGGTACTATCATCCCTGATTAGATGCTCACAAGCGACGACACCTCGCCGTATGCTGACCTGATCGACCACCATGGCCAGATCGGAAACTTTTCCCCCGATCAAGGAATCAAGTTTGGAACCATAGAGTTCGTCTCTGATTCACAGGGAGAACTCGTCTTGATAGAACCCTCGACTCCCATGGAGGAGCCTACAGATCCCGACGCCTTGACGCCAAAGACACCGGGCCCCGCTTCTGATGAAGTCATCACCACTGGGCTGTCTAGAACGCCCAATCAGGCCGTTGTGACTGAATGCACCATGGTTGGGTAGGACCCGAATCCGCTTTCGTGTGGCTCCGAAACTGCGACGCTGCAAATCGACTCGACTCGCTTCAGCAACACGCGTCCTACCATCGCCTTGTTTTTAAATGAGCTATTCGATAGGATTGAGACCATGCGTATGTCTGATGACCAGGTTCCAGTCTATGACCGGCTCGGGCTCAAACCTGTCGATAGGGAGATTCACATCCCCACGGTCACCCACCTAGTCGCCACCATCGAGTGTCCGGCTGGGGGCTCTTCCCCCCAACGACCGGAATTCAAAACGGTTTATACCCCGGTCTCCAATCACCGAGACCTCGCTTGCAACCCAGTCATCAGGGTTCGCTCCGGATACAGACCAGTATCGGTCCTTGATCTAGCACACAGTTTGGAGCCTGCTAATCCGAACTCATACCGTGTCGTGGATTCAATTTTTTCCCACCCACCACCCAAACCGATCACTCAAGCACGGTAGCAGAGCCCATGTCTTCAGACTTATGGGACGTTAAGCAATTACCAGGAGAGTCGGTTCATCATTATTCGGCCAGACTCCTCCTCGCCAGAAATATAGTACGGGGCCTCGGTGATCAGGAGATAATGGCAACCTTTAATCACAACTGCCATAACAAAGGGATTCTCAACACCCTGGCTCGTCAGCATATTCGTGACTTTACCGAGCTGTCAGACTTGGTACAAAAATATTGTGCCATGGAAAGCGCTTGGCAAGCCGAACGGCTATTTTCGGAACCAACCTTGACTGAGCACCCTAGAGGAGATCGGAAAAAGAGGATACTTCCAAAGCGGCCATCTAGACTCGAACCCGCCGAAAAGAGAAACAAGCCCCTTACAGTGGTCAATACTGTCCTTGACGGGCTATTGGACAAACCATGTCCTACACATTCCGTATTACTGAACACAAACCCGACTCACGGCCTTAGAACTTGCTCGGTCGTCAGGCAGGTCGCCAAAAGCGGCGAAGCCATTCTTGAGGCGCCACCACCGAATAGGAGCGCCACATCGTCACCCGAATACAATGCTGAAGTCCTAACGATCTACGAAATTTTTCCCTCAAGGAACAAGAGGAAAAGAGCTCTTAAAGAACTTGAATAGGTCTACCATGTGGCAGCAACAAGTGCATGGGCAGACATACCCATTACCTTCGGAGATACTGACCGACCATCCATACTTCCTGGTCATTCACCGGCCGCACTAGTCTTGAACCCCATCATTGATGGCTTCAGGTTACACAAGGTGCTAATGGACGGCGGTAGTGGTTTAAACCTGATCTACGAAGATACCCTGGAAAAAATGCAGTTCGGCCGATCTCGTATCGAGCATAGCAACACGACTTTTTGGGGAATCATTCCTGGGAAAGAGGCGCGTTGTTCAGGACATATCGTCATGGACGTAGTGTTCGACATGCCAGAAAACTACCGATCCAAAGAACTCCTCTTCCATATCGTGCCCTTCCCCAACGGCTACCACGCCCTATTGGGACGTGATGCCTTCACAAAATTCTAGGCTATACCACACTACGGGTATATGAAACTCAAGATGACAGGACCACACTACGTGCCCTTCCCCAGCGTAGTTTTCCTCATGGACGTCAGGGTGTCGAGGAACCACGCGTTTGTCAAGGGGTGGCATCCATGAGAAATCAATCATCTAGCTTTAGTTGCTAGCCTCGCCATACTTGCTCCATAACTAACTAATTGATCAGTCGTGCACTTGTGCATCTTTCCGCGTCTGGTCAGTTTGAAAACTAATTGCATTCTCTAGTCTAGTACGGGCCTGTGGTGTTCTCGTCGGGCTACATCATTGCTTTGTCGTCGTCATCAGGCATGGGTAGCACTAGCAGCCATTGACACCATGCTATGAGTAGCAAGCAAGGTGAGAATAGACATGGAGAAAATTGCATTGGTTAAGAGAGGGAAACCTTCATGTGGCATGCACACATGCGACGACATCGACAATGTCAGCCTCCCCAGTGCGAGAAAGCAGCAGAACCAATGGGACCAGGTCGTTGTGCAGCAACACATGGGAGACAAAAGCGAAGGTCCGAGCTCTCGCTCTCGCGGTTGGGTTGTGCCCGCTCCTGTCATGGCCGGGACAAGGAGGTCGTCGTGCCAAGAATCTCCTCTATAGGTCGGTGCATAAAGACAAAGGGAAAGGGATCTGAAGTGAATTTGAGAGAGGGGGAGGGGGAGAAGATTCATATTATATGTGGAACCAGATAGTCAGTGAGAGTAGAGATCGGTCCCAGTCGGGATTCTCCATTTCCTGATACAACAAATAAGATTTTACTCTAGCAGGGTTAGGATTGATAGGGATTAGTAAATATAGGGTGTCGATTTCAGGAATTAAGGTGGTGTTTGGTTCACAGGCGAGGATACCCTGGCTGAGGATATCCTTAGCCACATGGCTGGGGATAGCCATTTTTTGTTGTTTGGTTGTGAGGGATTAGGTGAGTTGGATAACCACATTATTTTGTTTTGTAGGGAGGATAGAGGTGACTAGGGATAGCCATTTGTGTGTTTGGTTGAGAGGATTGAAGAGGGGATGATTGTTGCACTCACCATTTTGTATGAGGTGGTGAGATTACCCCTCTAATATGTAATCTCGACAACACAAATATATCAAATATGTATATGGGACAGCTTTGATATTGAAATTAACAAATAAACTTTAACATCATAGACCAACATAACATGTCAACAACAATAATTTCGAAAATAGGAAAGTGCATCTTCATAATCATAGTCCAACATCAGAGACAAGTAGAAACTATACAAAACAAACTAGTAGTGCATGAGATGTAGATATGAAATAATACATTATCTAAGTTATACAACCCATAGTTCCCATATAACAGAAATTCCCATGTGTCCTCGGGAGCGCCTTGCTTTATTATCTAAGAAAGAGAGGTTCACATATAAATATATTATCTTGGACATCTTTTATGATTGTGAGCACTCATTAAAATATTATATGCTAAGAAGTTGATGTTGGACAAGGAAGACAACATAATGGTTTATGTTTGCTTATTTCCGAATAGAAGTTATATTGTTATAGATCCCTCAACATGTGTCGCTTGCTTCCACCTCATATCAGCCAAAACTTCCGCACCAAGTAGAGATACTACTTGTGCATCCAAACACCCTTAACCCAGTTTTGCCATGAGAGTCCACCATACCTACCTATGGATTGAGTAAGATCCTTCAAGTAAGTTGTCACCGGTGCAAGCAATAAAAATTGCTCTCTAAATATGTGTGATCTATTAGTGTGAGGAAAATAAACTTTATACGAACTTGTGATAGGGAATAAATAAAAGCGACGGACTGCATAATAAAGTTCTCTATCACAAGGGGCAATATAAAGTGACGTTCTTTTGCATCAAGGGATTGTTCATCCAACTATAAAAGTGCATGACAACCTCTGCTTCCCTCTGTGAAGGGCCTATTTGTTACCTTTATTATTATTTTACTTACCTTTTTTGAAGAGTCGTGGTGATCTCCATCACTTTATTTATTTTGCCTTTATCTTCTGGCAAGCGTCATGTGTTGGGGAATGATCTAGACACATATATCCACTCGGAAGTGGACGAGCATGAGTTATTACTGTTGACATTACCCTTGAGGTGAATAGTTGGGAGGCAACACTATAAGCGCCTATCTTTCTCTGTGTTCGATTGAAGCTTTGACCTCATAGGTACCTCGTGAGTGTTAGCAATTGTGAAATACTAAAATATGATTGAGTATGTGGATTTGCTTTACAAGCTCTTATATTGACTCTTTCCTATGTTCTGATAAATTGGAATTGCTTCGATGACTGAGATCGTAGTTTGTCAGTTCTCAATAGAGTTCTTGATTCATACTTTATGAATGAATTGTTACTTTAGAATAAGAAATTATATGTCAATATATGTTTCTGTTCTAAAGATGATCATGATGCCTTCATGTCCGTATTTTATTTTATCGACACCTCTATCTCTAAACATGTGGGCACATTTATCGATTTCGGCTTTCGCTTGAGGACAAGCGAGGTCTAAGCTTGGGGGAGTTGATACATCCATTTTGCATCATGATTTTATATTGATATTTATTGCATTATGGGCTGTTACTACACATTTTGGTACAATATTTATGCCTTTTCTTTCTTATTTTACAAGGTTTACATGAAGAGGGAGAATGTCGGCAGCTGGAATTCTGGACTGGAAAAGGAGCAAATCTGAGATCCCTATTCTGCACAACTCCAAAAGTCGTGAAAATCAACGAAGAATTATTTTGGAATATATAAAATTATTGGGCGAAAGAAATACATAAGGGGTCCCACCAGGCAGTCACAAGCCAGGGGCGTGCCCTACCCCCCAGGCGCGCCCCTGTCGCTTGTGGCCCACCTAGCAGCCCTTCGATGCCCATCTTCTGCTATATGGAGGGTATTGACCTGAAAAAATCATAACAGAGCTTTCGGGGCGAAGCGCTGCCGTCTCAAGGCGAAACTTGGGCAGAACCAATCTAGGGCTCCGGCGGAGCTGTTCTGCCGGGGAAACTTCCCTCCCGGAGGGGGAAATCAAAGTCATCGTCATCACCAACGATCCTCTCATCGAGAGGGGTCAATCTCCATCAACATCTTCATCAGCACCATCTCCTATCCAAACCCTAGTTCATCTCTTGTATCCGATCTTTGTCTCAAAACCTCAGATTGGTACCTATGGGTTGCTAGTAGTGTTGATTACTCCTTGTAGTTGATGCTAGTTGGTTTACTTGGTGGAAGATCATATGTTCAGATCCTTGATCATCATTAATACTCCTCTTATTATGAACATGAATATGCTTTGTGAGTAGTTACGTTTGTTCCTAAGGACATGGGATAAGTCTTGTTATAAGTAATCATGTGAATTTGGTATTCCTTCGATATTTTGATTAGATGTATGTTGTCTCTCCTCTAGTGGTGTTATGTGAATGTTGACTACATGACACTTCACCATTGTTTGGTCCTAGAGGAAGGCATTGGGAAGTAATAAGTAGATGATGGGTTGCTAGAGTGACAGAAGCTTAAACCCTAGTTTATGTGTTGCTTCGTAAGGGGCTGATTTGGATCCACATGTTTCATGCTATGGTTAGATTTATCTTAATTCTTCTTTTGTAGTTGCAGATGCTTGCGAGAGGGGTTAATCATAAGTGGGAGGCTTGTCCAAGTAAGGGCATCACCCAAGCACCGGTCCACCCACATATCAAATTATTAAAGTAACGAACATGAATCATATGAGCATGATGAAAACTAGCTTGACAGAAATTCCCATGTGTCCTCGGGAGCGCCTTGCTTTATATAAGAGTTTGTCCAGGCTTGTATTTTGCTATAAAAAGGATTGGGCCACCTTGCTGCACCTTTGTTACAATTTTTACTTGCTACCTGTTCTGAATTATCTTATCACAAAACTATTTGTTACCGATAATTTCAGTGCTTGCAGAGAATACCTTACTGAAAATTGCTTGTCATTTCCTTTTGCTCCTCGTTGGTTTAGACACTCTTACTTATCGAAAGGACTATGATAGATCCCCTATACTTGTGGGTCATCAAGACTCTTTTCTGGCACCATTGCCAGGGAGTGAAGCGCCTTTGGTGAGTGGAACTTGGTAAGGAAAAAATTATATAGTGTGCTGAAATTTACTTTCACTTGTTACTATGGAAAATAATCCTTTGAGGGGCTTGTTCGTGGTATCTTCACCTCAACTGGAAGCACAAAGAGTCGCTCCTCAACCTGCTGCACCTACTAAAAATATTTATTCTGAAATTCCTTTAGGTATGATAGACAAACTGCTAGCTAATCCTTATGCAGGAGATGGAACACTACATCCTCATTTGCATCTAATCTATGTGGATGAAGTTTGTGGATTATTAAGCTTGCAGGTTTGCCCAAGGATGTTGTCAAGAAGAAGTTCTTTCTTTTATCTTTTAAGGAGAAGGCATTGGCATGGTGTAGGCTATGTGATGATATTAGATCATGTTACTACAACCGATTGAAATTGGAATTTCATCAGAAGTTTTATCCCATGCATCTGGTTCATCGTGATCGGAATTATATCTACAATTTTTGGCCTCGTGAAGGAGAAATAATCGCTCAAGCTTGGGGGAGGCTTAAGTCAATGTTATATTCATGCCCCAACCATGAGCTCTCAAGAGAAAATATTATTCAGAATTTTTATGCTTGGCTTTCTCATAATGAGCGATCCATGCTCGATACTTCTTGCTTCGGTTCTTTTATGAAGAAATATACTGAATCCAAATGGGACTTGTTGGAAAGAATTAAACGCAACTCTGAAGATTGGGAACTCGACGAAGGTAAGGAGTCAGCTATAAACCTTAAGTTTGATTGTGTTAAATCATTTATAGACATCGATGCTTTTCATGAATTTAGCACTAAATATGCACTTGACTCTGAGATAGTAGCTTCTTTCTGTGAATCTTTTGCTACTCATATTGATCTCCCTAAGGAGAAGTGGTTTAAATATCATCCTCCCATTGAAGTAAAAGTAGTTGAACCTATTAAAGTTGAAGAGGAAACTAGTACTTATAATGTTGATCCTGTTATTCCTACTGCTTACATTGAGAAACCACCCTTTCCTGTTAGGATAAAGGAACATGCTAAAGCTTCAAATGTGGTTCGTAAGAGTTGTATTAGAACACCTACACCCCCTGAACAAATTAAAGTTGAAACTAGTATTGCTATGGTTAAAGATCTCTTGGTTGCTAATATTGATGGGCATGTTATTCATTTCTGTGATGAAGTGGCTTAGAATTGCTAGACCTGATACTAAGAGTAAACATAGACCAGTTGTTGGCGTGCCTGTTGTTTCTGTTAAAATAGGAGATCATTTTTATCATGGCTTGTGTGATATGGGTGCTAGCGTAAGTGCAATTCCCTTTTCCTTATACAAAGAAATCATGCATGATATTGCACCAGTTGAACTAGAGGAAATTGATGTTACTATTAAGCTTGCTAATAGAGACACTATTGCACCGATGGGGATTGTTAGAGATGTTGAAGTCTTGTGTGGGAAAATAAAATATCATACTTATTTTCTTGTTCTTGGTTCCCCACAAGATGATTTTTGTCCCATTATATTTGGCAGACCCTTCTTGAATATTGTTAATGCTAGGATTGATTGTGAGAAAGAAACGGTTACTGTGAGTTTTGGGGATGTGTCTCATGAGTTCAATTTCTCTAAATTTTGTAGACAACCCCATGACAAAGAATTGCCTAGTAAAGATGAAATTATTGGTCTTGCTTCTATTGGTATGCCTCCTACTGATCCTTTAGAACAATATTTGCTAGACCATGAAAATGATATGCATATGAATGAGAGGAATGAAATAGATAAAAATTTATTTGATCAGCAGCCTATTTTGAAACACAACTTACCTATTGAAATACTTGGGGATCCTCCTCCACCCAAGGGTGATCCTGTGTTTGAGCTCAAACAATTACCCGATACGTTGAAACATGCTTATCTTGATAAAAAAAAGGAGATATATCCTGTTATTATTAGTGCTAACCTTTCAGAGCATGAAGAAAAGAGATTATTGAAAACTCTGAGGAAGCACTGTGCTGCTATTGGTTATACTCTTGATGATCTTAAGGGCATTAGTCCCACTCTATGCCAGCATAAAATTAATATGGAGCCTGATGCCAAACCAGTTATTGATCACCAACGACGATTGAACCTTAAGATGAAAGAAGTGGTAAGAAAATAAATACTAAAGCTTCTAGAGGCAGGTATAATTTATCCTATTGCTGATAGTATATGGGTTAGTCCCGTTCATTGTGTCCCTAAGAAGGGAGGTATTACCATTGTTCTGATAAAAATGAATTGATCCCGCAAAGAATTGTTACAGGTTACAAAATGGTAATTGATTTTAGGAAATTAAATAAAGCTACTAAGAAAGATCATTACCCTTTACATTTTATTGATCAAATGCTAGAAAGACTATCCAAACATACTCATTTTTGCTTTCTAGATGGTTACTCTGGTTTCCCTCAAATACCTGTATCAAGAGAGGATCAAGAAAAAACCACTTTTACTTGCCCTTTAAGTACCTTTGCTTATAGACGTATGCCTTTTGGTTTATGCAATGCACCTTCTACCTTTCAAAGATGTATTATGGCTATATTCTCTCACTTTTGTGAAAAGATTCTTGAGGTTTTCATGGATGATTTTTCTGTTTATGGAACTTCATTTGATGATTGTTTGAGCAACCTTGACCGAGTTTTGCAGAGATGTGAAGAAACTAATATTGTCTTGAATTGGGGAAAGTGCCACTTTATGGTTCATGAAGGTATTGTCTTGGGGCACAAGATCTCCGAAAGAGGTATTGAAGTTGATAAAGCTAAAGTTGATGCTATTGAAAAAATGTCGTGCCCTATGGATATCAAAGGTATGAGAAGTTTCCTGGGTCATGTTGGTTTCTATAGGAGGTTTATCAAAGATTTCTCTAAGATTTATAGGCCTCTCACAAATCTTTTGCAAAAATATGTTCCATTTGTTTTTATGATGATTGTGTAGAAGCATTTGAAATTCTTAAGAATGCCTTGATTACCGCACATGTTGCTCAACCACCCGACTAGAACCTATCCTTTGAAATTATGTGTGATGCCAGTGATTATGATGTTGGTGTTTTTCTAGGACAAAGAGTCGATAAGAAATTAAATGTTATCCATTATGCTAGTAAAACTCTAGACAATGCTCAAAGAAACTATGCTACTACTGAAAAGGAATTTTTAGCAGTCGTGTTTGCTTGTGATAAGTTTAGACCTTATATTGTTGATTCCAAAGTAATTGTTCACACCGATCATGCTGCTATTAAGTACCTTATGGAAAATAAAGATGCTAAATCTAGACTTATTAGGTGGGTCCTTCTGCTACAAGAATTTGATTTGCATATTATTGATAGAAAGGGTGCTGATAACCATGTGGAAGATAACTTGTCTAGGTTAGAAAATGTTCTTGATGACCCACTACCTATTGATGATAGCTTTCCTGATGAACAATTAGCTATCGTAAATGCTTCACACAATGCTCCATGGTATGCTGATTATGCCAATTACATTGTTGCTAAATTTATACCGCCTACTTTCACATACCAACAAAAGAAAAAGTTCTTCTATGATTTAAGGCATTACTTTTGGGATGATCCACACCTTTATAAAGGAGTAGATGGTATTATTAGACGTTGTGTACCGGAGCATGAATAGGAATAGACCTTACGCAAGTGTCACTCCGAAGCCTAAGGAGGACACCACGCTGGAGATAGAACTGCACATAAGGTACTACAATCTGGGTTTTATTGGCCTACTCTCTTCAAGGATGCTCGTAAGTTTGTCTTGTCTTGTGATGAATGTCAAAGAATTGGTAATATTAGTAGACGTGAGGAAATGTCTATGAATTACTCTCTTGTTATTGAACCATTTGATGTTTGAGGTTTTGATTATATGGGACCTTTTCCACAATCTAACGGGTAAACTCATATTCTAGTTGTTGTTGATTATGTTACTAAGTGGGTAGAAGTTATTCCATCTAGTAGCGCTGATCATAACACTTCTATTAAAATGCTTAAAGAAGTTATTTTCCCTAGATTTGGAGTCCCTAGATATTTGATGACTGATGGTGGATCACACTTTATTCATGGTGCTTTCCGTAAATTGCTTGCTAAATACGATGTTAATCATAGAATTGCATCTCCTTATCATCCCCAGTCTAGTGGTCAAGTAGAATTGAGCAATACAGAAATTAAATTGATTTTGCAGAAGATTGTTAATAGATCTAGGAAGAATTGGTCTAAGAAACTTGATGATGCATTGTGGGCTTATAGAACTACTTACAAAATCCCTATGGGTATGCCTCTGGATAAGATGGTTTATGGTAAAGCATGTCACTTACCTCTAGAGCTAGAACATAAAGCTTATTGGACAATCAAAGAGCTCAATTATGATTTCAAGCTTGCTGGTGAGAAGAGGTTATTTGACATTAGCTCACTTGACGAATGGAGAACCCAAGCCTATGAGAATGCCAAGTTGTTTAAAGAAAAGGTTAAGAGATGGCATGATAGAAGGATACAAAAGCATAAATTTAATGTAGGTGATCATGTCTTGCTATACAATTCTCGTTTAAGATTTTTTGCAAGAAAACTTCTCTCTAAATGGGAAGGTCCTTACGTTATCGAGGAGGTATATCGTTCCGATGCCATTAAGATTAACAACGCCGAAGGCACAAACCCAAAGGTGGTGAATAGTCAAAGAATCAAACATTATATCTCAGTTACTCCCATAAATGTTGAAACCAATATTATCAATACCATAACTCCGGAGGAGTACATTAGGGATACTTACCAGAACGTTTCAGACTCCGAAAAGGAATAGGTATGTGGTACGATAAGTAAATAGATTCCAAAACTTTGTCAATGGCAATTTTTATCTGTTTTGGAATATTTAAAAATTTAGGAAAATTTAAAGTAGTCCAAATAGTGCATGAGGAGGCGACAAGCCAGGGGGTGCGCCCTACCCCCCTGGGCACGCCCCTATGGCTTGTGGTCACCTCGTGTACCATCCAGACTCCGTTTTCTTGTGGTATACTCCTTCGGGTTGGTAAAAATCATTACATAATCTCTCGAAGGTTTTGACTCTCGTATCACGACAATATCTCCTGTTTTTGTCTTAAGCTGTTTTTGCAGCAGTTTTAGATCAACATGACGTTCCCAAGTGCTTTGAAGGACAAGTTATTCGAGAAGGTCATCAACCCCTACCTTGCGGAGGTGCTTCAACACCCTCAAGCCATTGAGATGCATGAGGGGGTGCTGCACATCCGTGATGTTGAGGGGCCAAAGAAGACCGGAAGCATGGAGACAAGGCTCGAAGCAATGGAGCAATAGGTCTTCAAGTGCCAAGGGATAGTGGAACGAGGACTCAATGCCAATCACATGATGATCGTGGAGTTTACCAACAAGCAAAAGCTGGAGGCCAAGGAAGTCGGGGAGCACATCTTTAAGCTTTACGAGAAAATCGAGCATCTCCAAGCCCAGATCTATGACCTACAGAACCAAAACTATGAGTATGAATACAGATTTAAGAAAATGAGTTTGGCTGCAGATTTGAGGATCCCGAAGACTCGTTCATCCTTTTACGATGGTGAGCCTATGCCTTGGAAGACGGAGGACAAGCTTCCAACCTCATCAACAACTCCCACATCACCACCTCTGAAGCAAGACAACTAAACACATGGGTATGGGCACTCCCCTTGGCTTACGCCAAGCTTGGGGGAGGTGCCCCGGTATCGTATCACCATCACATCTTTTATTTTTATTTTTATCATTTTTCTTAGTTAAATCCTTTTGGTTATATCTTGATCTAGTAGAATAAAGTTTTCGTGTGATCTAGTTTTGAGTTTTTGCTTTATGATTCCTCCTATGTAAGCAAGTCCGAGAGTTATATAATAAAAAGTACTTTTGAGTTGAGGGCTTTGCTTGTTTGGTATGATCTTGATCTTGAGAAAGATGAAATAGAAAGAAGTATAGAATAAAAGCAAAGAGTATATATGATGATCTTATGGGGAGTGATGACTTCACATATAAAAAGTATGTCGGTTGAAACCTGTTGTGGGTTGACAAACATTGTTGTTGGTCATTGTGGCAACTAAAAGGAAGTAATAAAGAAAGAGAGGTTCACATATAAATATATTATCTTGGACATCTTTTATTATTGTGAGCACTCATTAAAATATTATATGCTAAGAAGTTGATGTTGGACAAGGAAGACAACATAATGGTTTATGTTTGCTTATTTCCGTATAGAAGTTATATTGTTATAGATCCCTCAACATGTGTCGCTTGCTTCCACCTCATATCAGCCAAAACTTCCGCACCAAGTAGAGATACTACTTGTGCATCCAAACACCCTTAACCTAGTTTTGCCATGAGAGTCCACCATACCTACCTATGGATTGAGTAAGATCCTTCAAGTAAGTTTTCATCGGTGCAAGCAATAAAAATTGCTCTCTAAATATGTGTGATCTATTAGTGTGAGGAAAATAAACTTTATACGAACTTGTGATAGGGAAGAAATAAAAGCGACGGACTGCATAATAAAGTTCTCTATCACAAGGGGTAATATAAAGTGACGTTCTTTTGCATTAAGGGATTGTGCATCCAACTATAAAAGCGCATGACAACCTCTGCTTCCCTCTGTGAAGGGCCTATTTGTTACTTTTATTATTATTTTACTTACCTTTTTGCAAGAGTCGTGGTGATCTCCATCACTTTATTTATTTTGCCTTTATCTTCTGGCAAGCGTCATGTGTTGGGGAATGATCTAGACACATATATCCACTCGGAAGTGGACGAGCATGAGTTATTACTGTTGACATTACCCTTGAGGTGAATAGTTGGGAGGCAACACTATAAGCGCCTATCTTTCTCTGTGTTCGATTGAAGCTTTGACCTCATAGGTACCTCGTGAGTGTTAGCAATTGTGAAATACTAAAATATGATTGAGTATGTGGATTTGCTTTACAAGCTCTTATATTGACTCTTTCCTACGTTATGATAAATTGGAATTGCTTCGATGACTGAGATCGTAGTTTGTCAGTTCTCAATAGAGTTCTTGATTCATACTTTATGAATGAATTGTTACTTTAGAATAAGAAATTATATGTAATATATGTTTCTGTTCTAAAGATGATCATGATGCCTTCATGTCCGTATTTTATTTTATCGACACCTCTATCTCTAAACATGTGGGCACATTTATCGATTTCGGCTTTCGCTTGAGGACAAGCGAGGTCTAAGCTTGGGGGAGTTGATACATCCATTTTGCATCATGATTTTATATTGATATTTATTGCATTATGGGCTATTACTACACATTTTGGTACAATATTTATGCCTTTTCTTTCTTATTTTACAAGGTTTACATGAAGAGGGAGAATGCCGGCAGCTGGAATTCTGGACTGGAAAAGGAGCAAATCTGAGATCCCTATTCTGCACAACTCCAAAAGTCGTGAAAATCAACGAAGAATTATTTTGGAATATATAAAATTATTGGGCGAAAGAAATACATCAGGGGTCCCACCAGGCAGTCACAAGCCAGGGGCGCGCCCTACCCCCCTAGGCGCGCCCCTGTCGCTTATGGCCCACCTGGCAGCCCTCCAATGCCCATCTTCTGCTATATGGAGGGTATTGACCTGAAAAATTCATAACAGAGCTTTCGGGGCGAAGCGCTGCCGTCTCGAGGCAGAACTTGGGCAGAACCAATCTAGGGCTCCGGCGGAGCTGTTCTGTCGAGGAAACTTCCCTCCCGGAGGGGAAAATCGAAGTCATCACCAACGATCCTCTCATCGAGAGGGGGTCAATCTCCATCAACATCTTCATCAGCACCATCTCCTCTCCAAACCCTAGTTCATCTCTTGTATCCGATCTTTGTCTCAAAACCTCAGATTGGTACATGTGGGTGGCTAGTAGTGTTGATTACTCCTTGTAGTTGATGTTAGTTGGTTTACTTGGTGGAAGATCATGTGTTCAGATCCTTAATCATCATTAATACTCCTCTGATTATGAACATGAATATTCTTTGTGAGTAGTTACGTTTGTTCCTGAGGACATGGGATAAGTCTTGTTATAAGTAATCATGTGAATTTGGTATTCGTTCGATATTTTGATGAGATGTATGTTGTCTCTCCTCTAGTGGTGTTATGTGAACGTCGACTACATGACACTTCACCATTGTTTGGGCCTAGAGGAAGGAATTGGGAAGTAATAAGTAGATGATGGGTTGCTAGAGTGATAGAAGCTTAAACCCTAGTTTATGTGTTGCTTCGTAAGGGGCTGATTCGAATCCACATGTTCCATGCTATGGTTAGATTTATCTTAATTCTTCTTTCGTAGTTGTGGATGCTTGCGAGAGGGGTTAATCATAAGTGGGAGGCTTGTCCAAGTAAGGGCAGCACACAAGCACCGGTCCACCCACATATAAAATTATCAAAGTAACGAACGTGAATCGTATGAGCATGATGAAAACTAGCTTGACAAAAATTCCCATGTGTCCTCGGGAGCGCCTTGCTTTATATAAGAGTTTGTCCAGGCTTTTCCTTTGCTATAAAAAGGATTGGGCCACCTTGATGCACCTTTTTTACAATTGTTACTTGCTACCCGTTACAAATTATCTTATCACAAAACTATCTGTTACCGATAATTTCAGTGCTTGCAGAGAATACCTTACTAAAACCGCTTGTCATTTCCTTCTGCTCCTCGTTGGGTTCGACACTCTTACTTATCAAAGGACTACAATGGATCCCCTATACGTGTGGGTCATCACGGACCTAGAAAAAAGAGAACAATATCAACAAGTATACATACAACAAGTATTTAGCATAAAAATGAATTTCAGCAAGTTTTTGACAAAAAGAAACTCATATCAGCTTATATTTCACATGTACAAATAATTTCCAGCAAGTAAATGGCATATAGACACTACTTCCAGGAAGCATATGGCATATAAAAACTCATTTCAGCTTATATTTCACATGTAGAAACAATTTCCAACAATTATATGACGTAGAAACAATTTCCAGCAAGCATATGACATGTAGAAACAATTTCCAACAAGCATATGGCATATAGAAACAATATCCAGCAAGTATTTCACATGTAGAAATAATTTCTAGCAATTACATTGGATATAGAAACAAATTCCAGTAGGTATATTGGATATAGAAACAAATTCCAGCAAGTACACGGTTTGTAGAAACACATTCTAGCTTGTACTTGACATAAAGAGATACCTTAACATGGTTAGTGTAGTGCTCATGATCAAGAACGATCATAGACTTCTCATCATCCCATGATGCACCACTCAACCCCCTATGTCTGATTATTGTTCCCCATTTCCTCCTCCATGTCCTATTGTGATTACCAACGTCGGCATGGGTCAAATTGAGCTAAAAATGCTCATTCATAGCAGTCACACAACGAGCCAATTGGCACTTCTTGAAGCCAGTTGATGTTCCACCGATAGTCAATCATAGCCTACAAAATCAAATTTTTATTGTCACTCATCTTCATACCTTAAAGTATGGATCACATCGATAGTTCCCTTCTATTTTGGACTAAGTCTCCAACGAGGGCTTCCTAATAAGGTCACCACGTAGCTCTCCAACAGCATGAAGGACTTTCTTGAAATAATGACTTACAACTTCACTCGATCTACCAAAGTTGCCACCTATTATTCTATTCCTAACATTGTGTCCAATGGTGTGCAAAAACATAGCAACTTGTTGTTCAATGGACAAATGAATCGTATCTTCAAGCAACTTACGGTCCCGGAAAAGTTTACAAAATCAAAAGAAAGGTCCTCTTCCAAGCCTAAGCATGTCCACACATGTTGTTTCATCTCTCCATATTTTATTATCTAGGTACTCACTTCTCATCCTATCCCTCTCATCTATTGGCCCATAACATATGACATCACGTCTTTTTCGTTTTCTAGACTGAACTGCTAATGTCATCATCGAGACAAGCATATACGACACAAACGCAAATATTAGCCTCTTTTGCTTGTTGTCCATCTACAATGCAACATTGAAACAATAATAAATACATGTTCATGGCCGAAGTACATAGCAAATACATGTTCATGGCAGAAGTACATAACAAATGGATCCAAATCTTGGTTATCTTCTCATGGCAGACATACAACAAGTATATGTTAATGGCAGAATGTTCACTAGTTTATACCTTCACAAGAGCAGACCAGTTCCAAACAAGATGCAAAAGTGTCTCCCGTCATGCCACTATCTCCCGTCCAAGCTGCAGAAAATGAACAAGAGGAATAGATCATCAGGCACATATATGGAAAGAACATACATGCTGCAAAAAGAATGAACAGAGAAGTCCCTCCCGCCGGCGCTCCATGTTTCAGTGAAACCAGCGACCAAATCCTCCCGTTCCCCACTGCCAAACCCTCCTTTTCCAGTGGAACCAGTGACCCCCTCCCCCTCCCCTCCAGCCACCGGCGAATATGCCCATTTCCAGGCGGCCAGCTCTTTCTATTTCCTCCCGCCGGCGCTGCACTCTTCCCGGGCGTCTGACGCTACCAGCAGAGGCAGGGAACAAAGAGGATGGAGAGGGGAAGGATGGAACGGAGGATCTGTACCTCTGTTGCACCAAAATCGAAGGAAATCGCGTCGTCGCCTCGATCCAAATCGCCGCCTCCGCCGCCGTTTCTTCTACCGGGAGGAGAGTTGTGAGCGGTAGGGTAGCGGTGAGGGGTGAGATAAGAAGGAAACGAAAACCGGTTCGTGCGCTAGGAGGAAAACGAAGCGGGAAAAAGAGGCGCTCGCGCGCGGGTGGCTGCCCTCGCCCGCGAGCATTTTGCGACTTCGCTCAGCCAAATTTTGGGGGAATATTCGATGGCATGTGGCTATCCATATCCTTGATGGCTGGTCAACCAAATGGGTGGCATCCCTAGCAAAACGGGCTATCCTTGTTCCTGTGGTGGATGGCCACTGAACCAAACACCACCTGGGAGGACGGGGTTTATTTCAGACCTGCTCTGCGAGTTCAAGGTTTATAACAGTCTTCACTCAGGAATTTCTAACAAGTTGGACGGGTGACACACTCATGCATGCATGCTATATCGACATAGACCGGCTTTTCTACCATGCATGGGAGGTACCGTGCATGCTCAACAATTAAACCCTCTTTTTGTGGGATCCATATCACTTTTTCCACTAAGATGTTTGATATTATTTCTTTATCTCTTTACTCTCATATCCACTTGAGTGTTGTGTCAGAAATTCTATAGATATTTCGCAAAAAAATGTTACAGATATTTGTAGCATCATCAAACGCATTATTCTCTCCTTCCGTAAACACATGCATTACAATATAAATGTGCTGAAAAGTTCAAATGTTTTGTTATATTTCAAAAGGAAAAACAACCATACTATTTCAATGTGGTTCATCTGTTCGAGATTGTATCATAATATTTCATTCAGTGTCAATACACTTAAAATTTATTAGGTTTCATTAGGTTTTTCGTGTTTTAGATTGCATCATTATGTTTCATAGAGTTTTATCATTTTTTGAAATACAAACTTTAAACCCTCTTAAAATATATTCAAAAGTGGTCTTGTTTCAAAGTCCTAACCGCAAGGAACTCGAGTATGCAAGTGGATCGTAAATTGGAATTGTGATTCAAAAAATAAAATAGATTGAAGCTTTGAAATTATATGTAAATGTATGAATGGGCGAGGTATTATTGTGTGTCAGGGATATAGAAGAGAGGTTGCAAGTGGTCATGGCATACTTTGTGACTGATTGATGTGACACATTGCTGAACATGAAATTATACAGTGAAACTGCTTGAGTGGGGACTAACATGCATGCATCCAAATCTCCAAGAGAATGCACGGCTGAGCCATGCACGCCGTGCATGGTAGAATCCCTTTTCTCTATACCAACGTGCATGATAGAATCATATTTCTCATGGATCTTTGACAACTCATCTTCTTATATACGTTGCTCCTAGATACTCCCTCCCATCTCTCTTCTTCTGCCGCCCTCCTGTTTTTTGCCAACAGGGATAACAACATCAGTCACTCCGCCTGACCAGATGTCACCTCTGTAGAGAGCATTTGCATCGCCGGCTCTACGAATAACTTCCGCGTCCTCTCCAGGAAAATCCAATCCAACTCATGCTGGGTGATACACTGACCTCACAACAGCTTGACAAGGCAACATCGCCGAAGATACTCGATGGTGATATGAGTGTTGGCTGGTAATCCAAGAGATTTGTCGGAACATCCCGGATATGCTTTAATGGCTCTGGCATTTCGTCTTCGTTGTTCAATGAGACAGCCTCCAGCCTGCTACCGCCGTCGCAGTCGCCTTCTTCCTCCTTCCCAATGATGGTCTCGTGGAGGTTGTATAGGTAGGCCCCAGTAATTTTGAACTTAGCAAACAGAAGGCCACCTCCGCAGTCCCAGGCGCCCAACAAATAATCGTGTGACCGCGAGCTATGCCTGACGGCCCTGACCAGAGTGTATACCTTCTCCCATTGGTGATCCGGAGTGAGTAACCAGAGCACCATGTGTTGACCCTTGCACATGTAGATGCACGGACGCCCACCTATCTGTAACATGTTGCAGGGTTGAATGTCTTGACCTTTCGGGAGAGCAACGCTTGTGACGACCTCATTGTCGGCGTCGAAAACAAGCACCGATGTCGCATTGATATAATGCACTTCACGTCCCTCCTCGCCGGTGATGTAAGATGTGTATATAAGAAAGTACACTTTGTCGTCCGCCATGTGTAGACTATGTTCACAGAGCATCTCCTTGTCACATGAGAATACCGTCCTCGGCTCTTGCTGGCAGCCGGTACTGTCCAATGATACCACCATCAATGTTGTGGTTGTGCTATCGCCGTCATCTGTGAACTCCCATATAAGAGCCTTGTAGACCTTGCTCGACGGCGCGTACCCAAACCCCAAGAAGCGGCGTAGCACCTCGCCGTCGTCGTCCTCGGGAGCCTGCGGTGGTGGCAACGGCACGGACAGGCGCCTCCTCCTTGGTGGCTGGGTTGAAAACGACGCCGTTGAGGGATGACCGGGCGGCCAGGAGGACTAGCCCGTTGCAGGTGTTGGCATACCAGCTGCCGTGCTCGACGTTGACGGTGTGCTTGAAGGAGAACGTGGGGCCGACGACATTGAAGTAGATGGTCTTGCAGGAATCACGCTTATAGAGACAAGCGGCATGAGGGAATGCCAGGCCTGGAGCGCCAAGACCGCGGTGGCGAAGCCAGAAGTACGGGCTTATGAGGAGTTGCCAGAAGCGCTTCGAGAGGCCGATGCAGCACACGGCGCAGCGGGCCGGCAGACGGGCAAGGACCTCGTCAGCCACGAACTCATCTCCGAGGACGGCATCCTTGTCTGCCATTAGACGCCAATGTACCTACACCGACGGCCGGCCGCCCTGTATACGAGACGTATAAGTAGTTTATATAGGTAGTATATATATGAGAGAGGCGTTTTGGAGGCCGAGTTTCATGAGGCCTTTATTTTTGAAAAATTCAAATTCAAATTTTTATAGTTCGAAAAATTCTAAAAACAAATATACGTGTATGTAAGGATGTAACCCATATGTGTGTAAAAATTCATGATGAAATAACTTGAGTTGCGACCTGTACAAAAAACACAAATTCATGACCTGAGAGGATGAATAGTATCATGTGTTAAACAATCCCGGATTTGTCTTTTTTGCATAGCCCTCATTTCAATGTATTTTGAACTAGAAATTTACACACATGTGTATTATGTCTTCATGTATATCTGTATTTTTTTTCAAAAAAAATTTGAATGTAAAAATATGAATTTCGATGAAATTTCAAATTTGAATTTGAAGGCCTCCAGAAGGAATTTCCGGTATATATACGTGGGATAGAACAAAACTACCTCTGGCTGTCTTTGTGCCTCGTGCGTATTATATGTTTATGTATCGGTTGTCTTTGGGCTGTCTTTGCGCTGCCGAAATATAAAAGGAGAACACCTCCATGTGCTGGCAAGCTATAATCCGAATATATCTCGGTTTTTCTTGGCGCCAGGACTCTTGGTCCAACTCGGAGTTGGTACCGCTGGTACAGCGCTAGGTTTTTTTTTTCAAAAGTCTAGGTCTTCATTTTAGGAGTAAGTAAAAATTGCAAAAGAAAAAAAGCATCACAATTACTCTCACAATATTAAAAGGGTTTTGCGCAAAACAAATAGACATTAAAAGGATCATGCTACATGTCGGCCGGCGGATCTTTTAAAAAAAATTGCGGGTTTCAAGCCGTTAGATCTGACATGGTCTCGTGGCTGAGCGTCATCTTCCCTTTGCAACGGGAGTCGTGTTGTGCCTTTTGCAACACATATCTTTTTACAGAAATATTTACAAACAAAGACTATGTTGCGGGTTTCTTCCGCAACAGAGGCGTTGTTGCGGTTTTTCGGGATTATTTTTACAATACATGTCTTGTTACTGGATTCTTTTTTGTAACAATAATATTGTCACATATTAGTTTTTGCAACATAGGTATTGTTGCATAAACGTCGGTTGTAAGTGTTAGCAGAAATAGATATATTGTTGGATCATGTGGGATCCAACGGTTTCGTGGGCGACGGAACGAAGTACGGGATCGATCGGCTGAATAGAATGATTTTCCATATAAAAAACATTACTTTAATCATCGAGTTACGTTGTGACGTTTGATGCACACAAGGTATTCCTTCGGTGTCAGGAAGTTGCATGATCTCATGGTCATAGAAACAGATACTTGACATAAAAAAAGCAGTAGTAATAAACTAACATGATTAAATGTTATGCTTATGGTTAGGTCTTGTCCATCACATCATTCTCCTAATGATGTGATCCCGTTATCAAATAACAATTCATGTCCATAGTCAGGAAATCTTTGACCATCTTTGATCAACGAGCTAGTCTAGTAGAGGCTCACTAGGGACATAGTGTTTGTCTATGTATCCACACATGTATCTAAGTTCCGATTAATACAATTCTAGCATGAATAATAAGCGATTATCATGAACAAGAAAATATAACAATAACCACTTTATTATTGCCTCTAGGGCATATTTCCAACAAGATCTACGCTCATCTCTCAAGTCGACCCACACTTGACGTTCGCCCCATGCTCGCCGGCGATCACGAAGCTGCCCTGTGGTAGCAACTCTGCTGGTGTTGTGGTCAATGTGGTTCCACCATATATCAGACACAGTTCCAGCATTCTAGCGGAACGGTTGTAACATCCAGCACGCGGTCATCGCGCTCACCACCCCATCATAGAAAAAATCCTGGAGGTTATAGCACTTTGGATCACCGGTGGTAGCATATTTGGTGTTGGCTGAAGCATCCAGTGCGCGGTCACCGTGGTCACCACCTCGTCGTACCAAAAATCCTCCAGGTTTGTATCACTTTGGATCACCAGTGGTAGCAAAAAAGCATGCTGGTTGTAGCACCACCAAAATCGTTGGGTCGCTAGCACCTCACCTCATGTCATCGTAGCACCTCGACGTGTTGGTCGTAGCATTGTGGAACGTCGATTGCAGCACGTCGCCGGTCGACAGGACCATGCCTCCCTGGCAACCCCCCTCAAAGCATCTCGTGTGTCGTAATGGTCATTGTGCATGGATGTACCAAAACATCCGCCCAAGGTAGCAAACCCTAAAGACAGTTGCAGCAAAAAAAGCAGCATCGCCGACGCAGTAAAAAACACCATCGCGGTCGTCAGGGTATGTAGCAAGCCTTGGCAAAAAAACAGTGTTCGCCGATAGTAGCAAAAAACAACAACAATCACAATAAAAAACAACAAAGGTTCCAACAAAAATTGCATCACCGCCGACGATCACAACAAAAAGAATCTCACTGCATCCAGTAACTTTTTTGCCGGTTGTAGCAAAACAAAACCCTGTTGTAGCAAAATTACCTTTATAGTCGTCTAGTTCCAGCACTGTTCGTGTGTGGATGCAGCTTTTTTGCCGGGTGGTTCCAGCAAAAATGATCTATGGTGGCAACACTAGAGCCCGTCATCTTCGCCACCGACAGCTGCTGGTTGCAGCAAGCATGGTCTCCGGTTCCAATATCTGAAGACTCTGGTTCCAGCAAAACAAAAGACCGGTTGCAACACCGGAGCCTCTCCCATATCCACCAGCGGCGGCTGCTTGTTGCAGCAACTATGGCCGCCCGTTTTAGCGTCGATGGACTATGGTTTCAACATCATTGGACCCATGGGTGGCAAGATCCTGGCAGGCAGCGCCACCTCTGTCTTCCCCCTGGGCAGCATCGGATCCCCCTGCGAAAAAAAGGCAGCGCCCATGGTCGAGAGTCCCCACGTGCCTCACCGGAGAAGGAAAGGGGTTAGAGAGGAGGGACGGCAACACAGCTAAAGTGTACCTTGAGGTTATTTCGCGACGGTGCAAGGGAAGGGAGAGAAGAAACACAGGGCGGGGAGAGGCGCGCTTGGAGGTAGGGGATAGAGTACAGGAGAAAAAATAAGGGAGAAAGGGGTGGGACCACAAAAACCGTGTGTGTGGCAGTTTGCATGGGTGCATGACACCAGCGTGGCATGTGACCAGCCTAGCTTTCGGACGGCGCCCCGGCCCTAAACGTTTACCTTCAATGTAGCAAGTTCAAAATATGTGTATCCGGTTTTTGATATGCTTTAAAAGCAGAACTTTGTTGGCTAACCAAATCTTCTCGCTCAGTCTCTCCTCTACCCATAATTGGTTTGCATAGCCAAAAACTGGGTATGATTGTAGATGCCCTAATGCATCAAATCTTATCTATTTAAATACTCTACAATTTCTGTTCCTCTCCTTGCTCAATCTCATTTTGTCTCGAAAGGTCACATATCAAACATATTATGCCCCAACATTAATTTGAAGCAATCGATTCTAGATATGCATACAATTCATTCCAACTAATGCAGCAAGTATAATGGCCATGCATGCTCTACAATTTCTCCTACTCTCCTCACTCGATCTCATCCTGACCCGAGGGGCAGAAGATTTGGCATATTATGCCCCAACATTACATTTTACCAATTGGTAATAGATATGCTTTAATTAATTCTAACTAATGCATCAAATCTACTCTCTTTAAATACTCTATGATTCATCATGCTCTCCTTGCTCCGTCTCATTCTCTGCAAGCCTCATCTCATTTTGCTCCATCTCAAGGCAGGATTAGCCCCCACCCAACACTCATCAACCATGAGGACTAGCCTCCTCCTCCTGGTTGTTGTTGGAACCCTCTATGCCATCGCTACGCCTGGAGTGGCGCTCGACGGACCCTGGAATCTGATTATGCATATCACCGATCCACATGTCCAAGACCTCGGAAACTGGACGGTTTTGAAGCATGGCAAGGTCTCCAATGACAGGCTCAGGTTCACAAAGGTGGTGTGCGGTGCGGTGCAGATCGTGGCTGAGGGCATGAACTACCGGCTCAGTATCCAAGTATTGCAGATTGGTGACAAGCCTGCCATGTACAAGGCGGTGGTGTTCGAGAAGGACACAACGTTCATGACCATCCGCAAGCTCATCTCCTTCCGTCGGGCCAACTGAGTGATCGATCTGGAACATTAGCTTGTGTGGTTTTTCAATGTAATGAGAAATTTTGAGGACTAGGTGCCTCTTATCGCAATCGAATAAAGGTGCCTTTTTCGTACAATAGTTTGGAAGTTAGGGGAATATATATAATATTGTATAAATATGCTTGAGTAATTCATGCTTTTGCGGGCGCAAACGTTTGTCAAAAAAATCTATCGCAATAGGCCTCCGCTTGAGTTGGTAATCCCTCCTCTGCCCCGCCAAATGTTACAAGTTTAACCTCTTTATCATGTATATGAGTATATCAGATCAAATAAGGGAAATATCTTGATGTTCAAATAACATAAGGGTAACATGCAAGGAATGGTATTCTTTAGGATGAGCTAGGCAAGGTGGTGGGTAGCTAACGAGCAACAGTGGCAAAGCCAATGGGCCAGGATGGTCCAGTAGTAAAGTATTCACATAAATTTATCTTTTGAATAAAAAAAATCACTTTCCACACTAATGGCTACAGCAAAATTGCAGACTGATCCATGGGCCACCCTAGCTACACCGGAGCAACTGGTTGTAGATAGTTCATGTGAACTTGTCTAAAATGATAGTTCATGTGAATTATGTGAACAAATAAGATGGAGTGACTTGTGTTGAATTATAGATTAAGCAAAATAATTCCTTGAAAATCTCAAAAGCCCGTGTGGGGTGTCATGACATGATGAGAAGTTCAGTACCACCTCATAAGTGGAGGAGAGATGTGACCTACTTATAAGAGATTCCCTTCCACGT
This sequence comes from Hordeum marinum, assembly GCA_022496015.1. NCBI lineage: Eukaryota > Viridiplantae > Streptophyta > Magnoliopsida > Poales > Poaceae > Hordeum > Hordeum marinum. The sequence goes on from CM039675.1 coordinate 416,728,303, forward strand.
GTTAATGAAGCTTGATAAGAGGAGTGATTCATGGGTACTCCTCCACCGCCCATCATGTGTGTTGAAAGAGATAAGCTTAGACCTATGTCATGTGTGCGCTTTATTTTCACCAGTCAAGAGAGGATGACTACAGACACGCTACGAATCTGAGACGTCGGATGTGGGTTATAGACGACTCAGTGGTGGGCCCAGCCCCACGTCTTCATACATGGTTTCATGTATATTGGAGGCTTTGGCAACCCTTGCCACCACCCAGATCAGATCGCATATGCTCTTCCTCCTCCCACATAACCCATCGTCGCTCCTCTGGCGGCTGCTGCTTTTGACAACCCCATCCCATCGACCGTGTGCACGGCTATACAGAAGAGCGGGCCTTCGGAATCCTCTCCTTTGTGATCTTGCACCATGAGAAGGGCGATTAGGTTTTTTGGGAGCGTCTTAAGGTCCCCAAATGAGTTTTCTTCGTTTAACAGATTTTTTAAACAAAAGAACTCAAGTTTTATTTATTTATATTATTCACCCACCGTCTCCATGTTTTTTTCTTCATGTCGATTATGTTGTCACATATGCAAAAAGGGTTGCCAGGTCATCATCAAAACCATTTTCACAGGCCAATAGATCATATCTCATACGATTTTTGTTGTCACTCATAGCAACTTTGTATGAAAGCCGCACATTTTCATGTGGGATGTTACTTTATTGCATCCATCGAATAAATTCTCACTAATCCATATAAGATGGATATAGAACATTGAACGCATGCTTTATAAGCATGAATTTATTGATACAAACCCAAGTAAGATAGATATGGAACTAATCAATGGATGCCAAACTATACAAGAAAGATATTCCCGTCCCATCAGTAACTACTGAATCAGAAAAGGGACATGCATTCTACTAATTCCCACCACCATGTCCTACCAATCTATTTATACCCCCGGTTCAGCTGCCCTTACCATTACCACGCCACAACAGTGTCCTCGATTCATCCCATTGTTCTTAATCTTACAACCCCATCAATCAACCCTCACCTAGGAGAAACCATAAGCCATCAACCATGAGAACCGGCCTCCTCCTTGTCATCGGCGTCGGCATCGTCGTTTGCTCCATCGTCATGCCCGTCACGGCAATATCGATGCCTGGGGCATGGGAGTACTGCAACGTTGATGCCCAGAAGATGCAGGAGCTCGGGAAGTGGGCAGTGGCGGAGCACGTCAAGATGGTGAACGACGGCATCCGATTCATCGAGGTGTGGGGTTGCGAGAAACGGGTTGTTCAAGGCGTTAACTACCATGTCTTCCTCCACGCGTTGCACAACAACGGCGAGAAAGGCCAATTCGAGGCGGGCATGTACGAGGGGGCGCCGAGCAGTGTGCGCAAGCTCGTCTCCTTCGGACCGGTTATCTAAAGGAAGTTTTCTCGTGTATCTGTGATTGCGAGGTCATAGCAAGATATATTTATCATGTATACTATCGTTTGTTCGATTAACTGTTTTACATCAGTAATAAGATGCTGCAAGAGAGAGAAAAATACATTTCGAACCTTTGTTGGTGGTTGGTATACGAACCCAAAAGTATTAGTATCACCGTCACAGACCTAGCAAAAAGCCCAGGAGGATATTCCTCGTCGCCATCGTCAAACCATGGGGCACTCTAGCCATGGCAAGCCAAAAAACAGAGCTCGTCGAAGGCTCAGACAAGCTCTAGTTCAGGCACGAGCTCCTCTCTTTCAGATAGGTCATTGATCGAGGCCGGGAAGCAGGACTACAAGAACAAGCAAGATTTTTTTTATGTTATCCTACCTCCTTTTATCAATGAAAATATACGCATGATTTGTGTATTCACGGAAAAACGTCTGAACTAAGAAGCAAGAGATGAGGATAAGTTGGACGCTTCCATGAGTGTGTGCTCTGTGCTAATACCGATATGACGCTCTATGTGTTAAGATAGTACTTTCGCTTAAACTAATATGAGGACGTTTAGATTACTAAAGTAGTGATCTAATCACTCTTATATGTATTAGTTTAGGGAGGGAGTACTTACTTCTGAACTAGGCGGTCGTGGACTCGTAGTGGCTGCTCTAGGCAGGATACGTTCAGTCCAACACACCGCTAGTGACTCTCCTTTCTTTGTCGTCACCATTGGAGGTGGTTGTTTGGTGACTTTGTGTGACACAAGTGGTCTCATGTGACGATGTGGTCGTGAGGCTCCCGGTGCTTTCAGCTATAGTCTTGTGACGCCATGCCCACGTGTCCTGTCGGATTAGTTGATATCACTGAACCTCTCATGGATTAGTTGATATCACTGAACCTCTCATGGCCGGTGGCAGACACCATTTCGAATTTGAATGTACAGAGTTCCTTTTTTTAAAGTCGCCAATTTTTCAGTCACAAAATAGAAAGTATCATGAACCCTACTACAGAGCGGCGGCGCACCTGCGCGTTCCCGTGCGGCGGCTCCTGTGCCTGTGCGGCTTTACCAGCGCGTGATAAAAAGGTAGGCCATCACTATTCGAACGCATGCAACAACTGTGCGTCGTGCGAGGTAGCGAGGGCATGCAGCGGCAGAGGCTTCAGTAAAGGTAGGCCATCACTATTCGCATACACCAGTGCTAGTAGTACTCCTACTACGTAGCGACCGTAAAAAAAGCAGCCACTGTTCACAAACAACGGCTCTGTATTGTCAACTTTTTTTCTATGGGATGCTTAGTTTGTCAAAAAAAGTTTAACATGTGCTTGCAAGTATTTACTTCCCCTTGCAAGCACTTAGTTGTCAGATTTTAAGTTGCTCAAACAAAAAGTTGTCATATCTTTTACATGCTTGTTGTCAAATTATAAAATATGTAGTTACCAGATTTGTAAGTAATTTTTTGAAACATATAAAAAGTATTTAGTTGTCAAAACAATAACATGCTTAGTTGCCAGATTATAAAAAAATTGTTGTCAATCTTAAAAATACATAGTTACCAAATTAAATACAGTACTTATTTCTAAGTTCCCAAAAATGCTTTTAGTTGCTAGATATATTTTAGTTACCAAATATTTGGGGTATTTAGTTACCGGATTTAAACATACTTAGTTGCCAGATACTCCCTCCGTCTCAAAATAATTGTCTCAACTTTGTACTAGCTCTAGTATAAAATTGTATTAAGCTTAAGACACTTATTTTGGAACGAAGGGAGTATATTTTAATTACCAAATACTTAGGGTATTTAGTTACCGGATTTAAACATATTTAGTTGCCAAAAAAATTTAGTTACCAGATATTAAATACCGGATTTAAACATACTTATTTGCCAGACTATAAAAATGCTAGTTTCCAGAAAAGTTTAGTATGCTTATTTTTCAGAAAATTTTAGTATGCTTAGTTGTCTCATACTTAGGGTATTTAGTTGCCAGGTTTAAACATATTTAGTTGCCAGAAAGTAAAATGCTTAGTTGCCAAAAAAGTTTAGAGTGCTTAGTACCCCTATTGCAAACTAAAATAAAACTTAGTTGCCAAATTGTTGGTACTGATTGCCAAAATTTAAAATAATGCTTAGTTTGTCAGTTCCAAGTATTCATTGACAGATACTTAGGGCAACTAGCTGACTCTGGAGCTGTACAGCCCTAGCTTGGTCAACAGTTCATGGCCAATGGTTAACGTTTGCGAGTCAGCTGACGTGGCAGCGTGCCTTTTTTTTAAGTTGAATGTACTCCCTCTGTAAACTAAATTAGCGTGTGTGATCGAGTGTGGCAATGTCCGTGAGCAAGCGCTAGGCCGCGACCCAACCGAGCTACGCGTGAGCGCTGGTGGGAGAACCAACGCGATTAGCATTTGTATTGGTAATGGTGCATCAACTAATATCTAGAGAGAGAATGGGATTCCTGGGAATGAAATGATGAGATAAGGATGTGTTTGGTAAAGTGCATGGAGGGTGTATGAGCTCAAAAGTTCCCTCTTTGATCCATTTTTGGTTGTTTGGTAGCATGCACGGGCTCTTCTCAACATGCACGACCTCAGCCCAAATACCCTCTTAGCATGCATGAAGAGAGAACACCACAACAGCCGTTCGCTGGTCAGCATGCATGAGCAAAGTGAGCGACGATGTGTTTCAAATAATGTTCAGGATTTCGAACAAATAATTTAATTTCAAGAATATGTTTAGTATACCAAAAATTGTTCAAATTTTCAAACTTTGTTCAAATTTTCAAAAAATGTCCAGATTTTCAAAATTAGTTAAAAAAATTCAAAAGTGTCCAGATTTTCAAAATATGTTAAAATTTTCAGAACCATACAAAAATTCAAATTTTGTTTAAATTTTTGAAAAATGTTTGGAATTTTATAAAATTTTGATTTTCAAAAATGTTCATATTTGAATTATTACTTTTTAAAATAGCAATCTTTAAAATTTTATTTAAATTTTCAAAAACAAACTCCAAATTTCAAAAATTGTTTAAATTTTCAAAAAAATGTTATTTTTTCCATGTTTCAAAAAATTGTTCACATTTTTAAAATGTTTTATTCATTTATTTGAAAGTACCGGTTGCTACAATACCGTACGACATGTCTAAACGGATGCAAGTTGTCAAACAAAGCCTCAACTTAGCATGTCTTAGCACATACATCGCTACCAAACAATAGGAAATGCATGTACTCAACATGTCTACACTCAGCATGCATCAGAGAAGAACAACCATGCTAGGTTGGGAATGCTACCAAACACACCCTAAATTGTTGCTTTAACTCTTGTCCCGCCCTAGCTTGGAATTGATCGACGCTCCAAATGCTAGGTGGAATAGGGAGCTCATGGAGCAAACATCCCTACATTTTGATGCTACGGCCATTTTACAAATATCAATCTGTGTGAGAGTTGTTGTAGAATTCTGGTCATGGAACTTTGAGAAGTCAGAGATTTTCAGCGTACAAACGGCTTACTGATAGTTGCAACGAAGAAGAGGATGGAGGATTGGTTGGAAGAAAGGCCGAGAGCATCCAGTGATGAGGCTTATGAGAAATCTTGGTCAAAACTTTGGAAGGTACTTGTTCCAGCCAAAATGAAGGTATTTCTGTGGCGCTTGGCACAACACTCCTTAGGCCTTGTACAGTGTTAGTGCTTAGGAAGATGTTTAAAAAATAAACCCTTTTTTAAGCACGGGTGCCTGGTTGTATAGAAGAGACGCCTAATTAAGTGTCTACCTTGTACAAATCAACATCGATGTTTAGAGAAATACTAGTTTATTTATCTAAGCATCTTCATAAGCGCCTTGCGTTGTACATGGCCTTACCCACTAAAGATTCTTGGCGATACAACCTTATTGGAGGCTCGATGTGTATGGGCATTAGTGGATGAAGAACATATGGAGCATATGATGAGAACCGCATAACCCATATCGAGAAATTGGCTTTTCTCTATGATGGAAGTGCTTAATCATGAAGAAATGACTCTCCTTAGCGGTGACATTGTGGGTTATTTGGGTTGCATGAAGGAATCTCATTCATGAAGGTATTAATCAAAGTCCATTATCAACGCATCTCTTTGTAACCAAATTCAGTGCGGAGCTATATCAGATCAATGAGCCAAGAAATCCATATGCGGTAAAGTGTCCCCTCAGTTATGTTGCAACTTGCAAGATAAATGGACCCCTCCACCGAGAGGCAGTGTTAAAATTAATGTGGATGAAGGGGTCTCAACCAATTGTAATGTTGGTGTCGTAGCCATTGCCTACCATGGTCACGATGGCTTGTATCTGGGATAATCATTCCTTGTGATCCAGGGCCTCCTTGACCCCGCATCTTAGGAAACAATCGGTTGCCGATAAGCTTTGTCGCTAGCTGAAAACTTTGGAGTTCGTCATCTTTATGTAGTTTCTCACTGCAAGAATGTCGTCAACCATATAAATGAAGGAGTTGGAGGTAACTATGGAGGTGTCATCAAGGAAATCAGGGAATGTGCAACATCTTTTTCGTCTTGTAAAATTTCTCATGAACTTTGAAGCTCAAGTTGGCTAGGTTTGGTGTGTCTCTAGAGTAGGGAGGGCATGTGTGGTTAGGGATTCCTCGTGATCCTATTTTTACTCATGTAAACATTATGATTGAGTAATAACGCATGGTCGGTTGTTCTAAAAAAGAAAGGTGGTCTCCTGAACTAGTATCGAATGGATCATCCATTGGGGATTTGCTTGCAGCTGTAGCTGATGGGCTTTTGTGCATTTGGGCTAGCTGCTTATTTACATGGGCTTCAGGCCTGAAAGAGGTGGAGAGAAGTAGTGTGGGTAGTTGGACTGAACAAAATGTACTTTGTTTAAAAAAAATGTGCTGAAAAACTGGACTGTACAAAAACCAAACATCTATGAATTACATGTGCCAGCCAACGTACATCATGCATATACCTATATACTCGATTATTTGTTAAAAATAATAGGTATGCATCTGCACATCCATGTACTCATCTAGCTTCGCACATGTCTGTGGCATTGCCCCTTCCCCTTGGTCGATGAGTGAAGAGTTGCCCCTAGGGTGGAGGACTACCAATCTTGTTATATCCTAGATTTGGGTCAGGTTGGGGCACGTTCTCAAGGAGTACCGATGATGCCTTCCTTTGTGGCTATCTTCGAGGACAAGATGGTATTTTTGGGTGGAGTATTATGTGACTCACCTCTCTAAAGACCCACCATCAAGATGGTGACTAGAACACTGTTTTCTGTCAAAGGTAATGATCCATAGGCCTTCATTGATTGGACTCTGCAATGACACACTTTTGTAACTATTATTGCTTGTTTTGCTATTTATCTGGCCTTGTTTGGTTAGATCAGGCACCTTGAATGAAAATATGTGTCCTCGTCATTAGTAGTTGGATTTGGTGGTGTTAGCATGAGTGTGTTATCCCCTCTTGATTGCATTGTTGTGGACGAATAATGAATTAATCGTAGATGTGCTTTGTTCGCCTATGTTGTCTCAACATAGCCGGTCCCAAGCCCGGGTAAAGGAGGAGGGTTGTGATAGGCTTGGCGATCCAACGTCAAAACTCGGCCACTCTTATGGAGATGAAACCAAAAAGATTTTTGTTGGGGCGTAACCCTCTTAGAGACGTGCCAGATCGGAACCAAGGTGTGGTGTTAAATGGGCAAGGGTGGGCCGTCACCCCCCTGGTGATGCGTCGTATCTTGATCTGGATACGGTGGGAAGTGAGCAAGGATCGGGCCATCGCCTCCTTAGTGATGTGCTACATCAACGACTGGATGTAGTGGGAAATGAGCAAGGGTCTTTGCATTTGACTTGAAGAGTACGAAGGGTAAGGAAGCTAGCCGAGCCTAGGAGGATCTGCTTGGGTAACTGGAACATAGGGTCCTTGGCAGGGAAGCTTTGGGAGCTAGTTGATTCCGCATTAAGGAGAGGTGTTGATATCCTTTGCATCCAAGAGACCAAATGGAGGGGTCAGAAGATGAAGGAGGTAGAGGATACCATCTTCAAGGTGTGGTACATGGGGACGGCTCCAAACAGAAACGGAGTAGGCTTATTAATCAATAAGAGCCTCGAGTATGGAGTGGTAGACATCAACAGACATGGTGACCGGATTATCCTGGTCAAGCTAGTAGTTAGGGACTTAGTTCTCAATGTTATCAATGCGTACGCCCTGTTAGTAGGCCACAATGAGAACACCAAGAGGGAGTTTTGGAAAGGCCTGGAGGACATGGTTAGGACTGTACCAATTGGCGAGAGGATCTTCGTGGGAGGAGATCTCAATGGCCATGTGGGCACATCTAACATGGGTTTTGACGGGGTGCATGAGGGATTTAGCTACGGCATCAGGAATCAAGAAGAAGAAGATGTCTTAAGCTTTGCTCTAGCCTATGACATGATCATAGCTAGCACCCTCCTTAAGAAGAGAGAATCACATCTAGTTACTTTTGGTAGTGCTCAACACTCTAGCTAGATTCATTTCATCCTCTCGAAAAGAGAAGACAGGAGTGCATGCCTAGATTGTAAGGTGATACCTGGAGAGAATATTGTCCCTTAGCATAAGCTTGTGGTTGCTGGCTTCCACTTTTGGATTCGTGTCCAGCGGGACAAGCATGCCAAAGTCACTAGAACGAAGTGGTGGAAGCTCAAGGCGGAGGTAGCTCGGGCATTCAAGGAGAGGGTCATTAAGGTGGGACCTTGGGAGGGAGGAGGTGATGCAGACAATGTGTGGATGAAGATGGAGACTTGCATTCATAAGGTGGCCTCCGAGGAGTTTGGAGTGTCTAGGGGAAGTAGAAGCGAAGCTAAAGATACTTGGTGGTGGAACGATGGTGTCAAGACGGATATTAAGGAGAACAAATATTGTTTCAGACGCCTATACCTGGATTTGAGTGCTGACAACTTAGAAAACTACAAGATGGCAAAGAAGGCCGCAAAGCGTGCTGTGAGTGAAGCAAGGGGTCGGGTGTATGAGGACCTCTACCTGCGTTAGACACGAACGAAGGCAAAAGGGGCATCTATAAGATGGGCAAGATTCAAGAGAAGAAGATGAGGGATGTTGACCAAGTCAAATGTCAAATGCATTAAGGAGAGCAGACCAGCTCCTGGTGAAGGACGAGGAGATTAAGCATAGATGGTGGGAGTACTTTGACAAGTTGTTCAATAGGGAGAATGATAGCTCTACCATTGAACTGCATGACTCCTTTGAGGATACTAGCGGGCATTTTGTGTGGCGAATCCACGTGTCAGAGATCAAGGAGGCTTTAATAAGGATGAAAGGAGTCAATGCGATAGGCCTTGATTGTACCCCCATTGAGGTGTGGAGAGGTCTCGGGGACATAGCTATAGTATGGCTAACCAAGCTTTTCAACCTTATTTTTCGGGAAAACAAGATGCCAGAAGAATGGAGACGGAGTATATTAGTACCAATCTTCAAGAACAAGGGGGGGTTTAGAGTTGTACTAATTGCCATGGAATTGAGTTGATGAGCCATACAATGAAGCTATGGGAGAGAGTCATTGAGCACCTCTTAAGAATGACAAGCATGACCAAAAATCAATTTGGTTTCATGCCTGGGAGATCGACCATGAAAGCCATTTTCTTGGTACGGCAACTTATGGAGAGATACAGGGAGCAAAAGAAGGACCTGCATATGGTGTTCATTGACTTGGAGAAGGCTTATGATAAGATACCATGGAATGTCATGTGGTGGTCCTTGGAGAAGCAAAAAATCCCAACAAAGTACATTACCCTCAAAAAGGGCATGTACGATAATGTTGTGACAAGTGTTCGAACAAGTGATGGCGACACATATGACTTCCCGATTATAATAGGACCGCATCAGGGGCCAGTCTTGAGCCCTTATCTTTTTGACTTGGTGATGGATGAGATCACAAGGGATATACAAGGAGATATCCCATAGTGTATGCTCTTTGCGGATGATGCGGTGCTAGTCGATGATAGTCGGACGGGGTTCGATTGGAAGTTAGATCTATGAGACAAACCTTGGAATCAAAAGGTTTTAGACTTAGTAGAACTAAAATCGAGTACATGAAATGCGGTTTCAGTACTACTGGGCACGAGGAGGAGGAGGAGGTTAGTCTTGATGGACCGGTGGTGCCTTGGAAGGACACCTTTTGATATTTGGGGTCGATGCTGCCGAAGAATGGGGATATCGATGAAGATGTGAACCATCGAATCAAAGTTGGATGGTTGAAGTGGCGCCAAGCTTATGGCATGCTCTATGATAAGAGAATTCCACAAAAGCTAAAAGGCAAGTTCTATAGGATGGTGGTTCGACCCGCAATGTTGTATGAAGCTGAGTGTTGGCCGACTAAAAGATGACATGTGCAATAGTTAGGTGTGGTTGAGATGCACATGTTGAGATTAATGTGTGGCCACACAAGGAGGACCGAGTCTGGAACGATGATATACGAGATAGATTTGGGGTAGCACCGCTTGAAAGGAAGCTTGTTGACAAAGGCGAGGGTCCCGGTCTTTCGATGAGATGATAACTATCGATTTGGTGGAGACAACTTTGACGATCCGACTACTTCTTACCATGCAACAGGCAGTGAATGGCAACCGACAGTGTCAATATCTTTGAAGATTGAGTGAAATGATTACAAGGTGAACGTATGTATACAAGGTGTAGAAATATGTGGAGCTTGGAAGGCTTAATATATGGTAGCAAAAGATTAGTAATAATCAATTTAGAGATGCAATGTTGAATAAACACTCAACGACGGTACTATGTTGGTCCTAGGCTAGACTGTACTGTTGGAAATATGCCCTAGAGGCAATAATAAATTGGTTATTATCATATTTCCTTGCTCATGATAATCGTTTATTATCCATGCTAGAATTGTATTGATCGGAAACTCAGATACATGTGTGGATACATATACAACACCATGTCCCTAGTATGCCTCTAATAGATTAGCTCGTTGATCAAAGATGGCTATGGTTTCCTAGTCACGAACATGATATGTAATTTGATAACGGGATCACATCATTAGGAGAATGATGCGATGGACAAGACACAAACTATGAACGTAGCATATGATCGTGTCAGTTTATTGCTACAGTTTTCTGCATGTCAAGTATCTGTTCCTATGACCATGAGATCATGCAACTCACTGACACCGGAGGAGTGCCTTGTGTGTATCAAACGTTGCAACGTAACTGGGTGACTATAAAGGTACTCTACAGGTATCTCCGAGGGTGTCTGTTGGGTTGGCATGGATCAAGACTGGGATTTGTTACTCCGTGTGACGGAGAGGTATCTCAGGGCCCCCTCGGTAATACAACATCACAATAAGCCTTGCAAGCAATGTGACTAAGTGTTAGTCACGGGATCTTGTATTACAGAACGAGTAAAGAGACTTGCCGATAACGAGGTTGAACTAGGTATGGAGATACCGACGATCGAATCTCGGGCAAGTAACATACCGAAGAACAAAGGGAACATCATACGGGATTAACTGAATCCTTGACATAGAGGTTCGACCGATAAAGATCTTCGTAGAATATGTAGGAACCAATATGGGCATCCAGGTCCCGCTATTGGTTATTGGCTGTAGAGGTGGCTCGGTCATGTCTACATAGTTCTCGAACCCGCAGGGTCTGCACACTTAAGGTTTGGTGACGTTTCGGTAGTATAGAGTTATGCATAGTGGTGACCGAAGGTTGTTTGGAGTCTCGAATGAGATCTCAGACGTCATGAGGAGCTCCGGAATGGTCCGAAGGTAAATATTGATATATAGGAAGTCCTGTTTTGGTCGCCGGAAAAGTTTTGGGCTCATCGGTAGTGTACCGGGAGACCATCGGGAGGGGTATTTTGACCCAAGAGGCTACATGGGATGTGAGAGAGTGAATACCAGCCCTTAGTGGGCTGGTGGAAGTCCCACACAAGGCCCATGCGGCTGGGAAAGAAAATCCCAAAGAGAAAAGGTGGAAAAAGGCAAAAAAGGCAAAAAGGGAAGGAGTCCTAGTCCTACTAGGATTGGAGGAGGATTCGTCCTCTCCTCCCACTTTGGCCGAAGCTAGAGGGCTTGTCCCTTGCGCCAAGCCTCCTCCTCTCTTCCTCTTATATATACTAGAGGTTTTAGGGGTTTTGCACTAGATTTTCAGCCACGTGCTACCCTCTCCTCTAGTGCATAGTTTCTCCTCTAGATCGGCTTTCTGAAGTGCTTAGGCGAAGCCCTGCCGGAATAGCTCCACCACCATCGCCGCAGCGCCGTCACGCTGCCGGAGAACTCGTCTACCTCTCCTCTCCCTCTTGCTGAATCAAGAAAGCGGAGATCATCATCAAGTTGTACATGTGCTGAACGCGGAGGTGTCGTCCGTTTGGCGCTAGATCGGAAGGACCGTGATCAAGATTGCGAGACGGATAGTGATGAGATCGCAGGACGGATCGTGATGAGTTCACGGGGCGGATCGTGATTGGATCGCGGGACGGATCGTGATGAGATCACGGGACGCTCGGCGATTTGGATCGTGAAGATGTTCGACTACACCAACCGCGTTTCTTAACGCTTCCCGCTTAGCAATCTACAAGGGTATGTAGATCCACTCTCCCTCTCGTAGATGCTCATCACCATGGATAGATCTTGTGTGTGCATAGGAAATTTTTTGTTTCCCATGCAACGTTCTCCAGCAGTGGCATCATGAGCTAGGTCTATGTGTAGATGAGATCTCAAGTAACACAAAGAGTTTGTGGGCGTTGATGCTTAGATTGCTTCCTCCCTTGGTCGTGTTTTGGTTCAGTGGTATTGTGGATGAAGCGGCCCGTACCAACCTTACTCGTACGCTTATGAGAGATCGGTTCCATCAACTGACGTGTAACTTCGTTGCACAAAGATGGCTAGCGGGTGTCTGTTTCTCCTACTTTAGTTGGATCGGATGCGACAAAGGTGGTCCTTGAGAAGGTTGAAAAGCAACTTATGTATCACCATTGTGGTTTTTTCCGTAGGTGAGAATTGTTCTTGCTAGATACCCGTAGCAGCCACGTAAAACATGCAACAACAATTAGAGGACGTCTAACTTGTTTTTGCAGGGTATGTTGTGATGTGATATGGCCAATTACATGATGAGATATATGTGATGTATGAGATGATCATGTGTTGTATAGAATATCACGACTTGCATGTCGATGAGTACGGCAACCGGCAGGAGCCATAGGGTTGTCTTTAATTATTGTATGACATGCGTTTCAATCATTAAGCGCTATGTAATGATTTACTTTATCGCTAATCGGTAGCAATAGTAGTAGAAGCAAGGTGGGCGCGACAACCACGATGGCGACACGTTGATGGAGATCATGGTGTCATGCCGGTAACGATGGAGATCATGTCGGTGCTTTCAAGATGGAGATCAAAAGCACAAGTTCATGGCCATATCATGTCACTTATGATTTGCATGTGATGTTAATCCTTTTATGCACCTTGTTTTGCTTAGGACGACGGTAGCATTATAAGGTGATCCCTCACTTAATTTCAAGATAAATTGTGTTCTCCCCGAGTGTGCACCGTTGCGAAAGTTCGTCGTGTCGAGACACCACGTGATGATCGGGTATGATAGACTCTATGTTCACATACAACGGGTGCAAGCCAATGTTACACATGCAGAACACTCGGGTTAAACTTGACGAGCCTAGCATGTACAGACATGGCCTCGGAACACAAGAGACCGAAAGGTCGAACATGAGTCATATAGTAGATATGATCAACATGATGATGTTCACCATTGAAACTACCTCAACTCACATGATGATCGGACTTGAGTTGGTGAATTTGGATCATGTATCACTCGAATGACCGGAGGGATGTCAATTTGAGTGGGAGTTCTTCAGTAATATGATTAATTGAACTCATTATCATAAACATAGTCAGTAGTGTCTTTGCAAAATTATGTTGTAGATTATTAGCTCACGTTGTAGCTCCCTTGAATTTTTATATGTTCCTAGAGAAATAGAGTTGAAAGATGATGGTAGCAATATTGCGGACTGGGTTCGTGATCTGAGGATTGTCCTCATTGCTGCACAGAAGTCTTATGTCCTTAATGCACCACTCGGTGCACCACCCCCTCTAGCATCGTCTGTAGATGTTGTGAACATCTGACAGGCACGTTCCGATAACTACTTGATAGTTTAGTGTGTCATGCATTATGGCTTAGAATTGAGGTTCCGAAACGTTTTGAACGTCACGGAACATATGAGATGTTCTAAGAGTTGAAATTGGGATCTCAGGCTCGTGCCCGTGTTGTGAGATATAAGATCTCCAACAAGATTATTTGTCTGCAAGATGAAGGAGAATAGCTCAATCGTTGAGCATGTGCTCAGATTTTCTGGGTGCTACAATCGCTTGAATCGAGTGGGAGTTAATCTTCCAGATAAGATAGTGATTGATATAGTTCTCCAAGTCACTGTCATTAAGCTACTAGAACTTGGTGATGAACTATAAAATGTCAGGGATAGAAATAATGATCCCTGAGCTGTTCGCGATGTTTGACACCGCGAAGGTAGAAATCAAGAAGGAGCATCAAGTGTTGATGGTTAGTAAAACCACTAGTTTCGAGAAGGGCAAGGGCAAGGAGGGAAACTTCATGGATGGCAAGTCAGTTGCTGCTCCAGTGAAGCAACCCAAAGTTGAACCCAAACCCGAGACTAAGTGATTCTATTATGAGGTGAGCGGTCGCTGAAGCGGAACAACCCTAGATACTTGGTAGATAAGAAGGCTGGCAATGTCGACACAAGTATATTTGATATACGTGTTATTGATGTGTACCTTGCTAGTACTCCTAATAGCACCTGGGTATTGGATACCGGTTCGGTTGCTAAATGTTAGTAACTCAAAGTAAAAGCTACGGAATAAACGGAGACTAGCTAAGGGTGAGGTGACGATGTGTGTTGGAAATGTTTCCAAGGTTGATGTGATCAACATCGCACGCTCTCTCTACCTTCGGGATTAGTGACGAACCTAAATAAATGTTATTTGGTGTTTGTGTTGAGCATGAACGTGATTAGATCGTGTTTATTGCAATATGGTTATTCATTTAAGTTAGAGAATAATGGTTATTCTGTTTACATGAATACTACCTTCAATGGTCATATACCCAGTGAGAATGGTTTGTTGAATCTTGATCGTAGTAATACACATGTTCATAACATTGATGCCAAAAGATACAAAGTTAATAATGATAGTACCACATACTTGTGGCACTGCCGCTAAATGTCATATTGGTATAAAGCGCATGAAGAAACTCCATGCTGATGGATCTTTGGACTCATTCGATTTCGAATCAGTTGAGACATGCGAACCATGCCTCTTGGGCAAGATGACTAAGGACCTCGTTTTCCGGATTAATGGAGTGGGCAAGTGATTTATTGGAAATGAAACATGTTGATGTATGCAATCCAATGAGTCTTGTAGCGTGCGGTGGATATCGTTATTTTCTTACCTTCACTGATGATTTGAGTAGATATAGTGTATATTTACTTAATGAAACACAAGTCTGAATCGTTTGAAAGGTTCAAGCAAATTCAGAGTGAAGTTTAAGATCATCGTGACAAGAAGATAAAAATGTCTGCGATATGATCGTGGAGGTGAATATCTGAGTTATGAGTTTGGCATACAACTTTAGACAATGTGAAAGTTGTTTCACAACTCACGCCACCTGGAACACCATAGTGTGATGGTGTGTCCTAGCGTCATAGTCGTGCTCTATTGGATATGGTGCGTGCTATGATGTCCCTTATCATTTTGTTACTATAATTTTGGGGTTATGCATTAGAGAAAACTACATTCACTTTAAATAGGGCACCATCTAAATCCGTTGAGATGACACCGTGTGAATTATGGTTTGATAGAAACCTAAGCTGTCATTTCTTAATGTTTGGGGTTGCGACGCTTGTGTGTAAAATGTTTTCACCTAATGAGCTCGAACCCCAAGCGGACAAATGCATCTTCATAGAATACCCTAAGAACAATTGGGTAAACCTTCTATCTTAGATCCAAGCATAAAGTGTTTGTTGCTAAAACTGGGTCCTTTCTCGAGAAAGAGTTTCTCTCGAAAGAATTGAGTGGGAGGAAGATAGAACTTGATGAGGTTATTGAACCTTTGTTTCAACGAGAGAGTAGCGCAGCGTAGGAAGATGTTTCTGTGAAGCCTACATTAGTTGAAGAGAAAGTTAATGATGATGATCATGAAGCTTCGAATCAAGTTACTATCGAACCTCGTATGTCAACAAGGACGTGTACTGCTCCTGAGTGGTACGACAACCCTGTCTTAGAGGTCATGTTGTTGGACAATGATGAACCTACGAGCTATGGAGAAGCGATGATGGGCCCGGATTTCGACAAATGGTTAGAGGCCATGAAATCCGAGAACGGATCCATGTATGAAAACCAAGTATAGACTTTGGTAGACTTGCTCGTTGGACGGCAGGTCATAGAGTAGAAATGGACCTTTAAGATGAAGACAGACGCTGATGGTGAATGTCACCATTTATAAAGCTCGACTTGTCACAAAGAAGTTTCCGCCAAGTTCAAGGAGTTGACTACAATGAGACTTTCTCACTCGTAGCGATGCTAAAGTCTGTTCGAATTATGTTAGCAGTTGCTGCATTTTTCAATTATGAAATCTGGCAGATGGATGTCAAAACATTGTTTCCTTAACGGTTTACTTGAGGAAAGGTTGTATGTGATACAACCAGAAGGTTTTGTCAGTCCTAAGGACGCTAAAAGGTGGGAAAGCTTCAGTGATCCATCTATGGACTGAAGCAAGCATCTCGGAGTTGGAATATACACTTTGATGAGGTGATCAAAAAATTTGAGTCTATACAAAGTTTATGAGAAACTTGTATTTACAATAAAGTGAGTGGGAGCACTATAGAGTTTCTGATAAGCATATGTGGTTGACATATTGTTGATCGGAAATGATGTAGAATTTCTGGAAAGCATAAAGGGTTGTTTGAAACGAGTTTTTCAAAGGAAGACCTTGATAAAGCTACCTAATTGTTGAGCATCAAGATCTATAGAGATAGATCAAGATGCTTGATAAGACTTTGAATGAGTACATACCCTGACAAGATTTTGAAAGAGTTCAAAATGGATCAGTCAGAGAGAAGTGTTCTCGCCTGCTTTGTAAGGTGTGAAGTTGAGTGAGACTCAAAGCTCGACCATGGTAGAAGAAAGAGAAAGGACGAATGTCGTCCCCTATGCCTTGGCCGTAGGCTCTATATAGTATGCCATGTTGTGTACCGCACCTGTGTGTGCCTTGCCATGAGTCCATCAAGGGGTACAAGAGTGATCCAGGAGTGGATCATTGGATAGCGGTCAAGATCATCCTTAGTAACTAAAAGACTAAGGAAATGTTTCTCGGTTATGGAGGTGATAAAGAGTTCATCGTAAAGAGTTACGTTGATGCAAGCTTTAACACCAATCCGGATGACTCTTAGTAGCAATCCAGATACGTATAGTAGAGCAGCCATTTGGAATAGCTCCAAGTGGAGTGTGCTAGCAGTATTTACAATTTGACATAGAGATTTGCAAAGTACACACGGATCTGAATGTCACAGACCCGTTGACTAAAAGACCTCACTCACATGCAAGGCATGATCGAGCCCCAGAACTCATTTGTTAGATTCATAACAATGCGAATCACATGGTGATGTGAACTAGATTATTGACTCTAGTGCAAGTGGGAGACTGTTGGAAATATGCCCTAGAGGCAATAATAAATTGGTTATTATCATATTTCCTTGCTCATAATAATCATTTATTATCCATGCTAGAATTGTATTGATCGGAAACTCAGATACATGTGTGGATACATAGACAACACCATGTCCCTAGTATGCCTCTAATAGACTAGCTCGTTGATCAAAGATGGCTATGGTTTCCTAGTCATGGACATGATATGTCATTTGATAATGGGATCACATCATTAGGAGAATGATGTGATGGACAAGACCCAAACTATGAACGTAGCATATCATCTTGTCAGTTTATTGCTACAGTTTTCTGGATGTCAAGTATCTACTCCTGTGACCATGAGATCATGCAACTCACTGACATCGGAGGAGTGCCTTGTGTGTATCAAACATCGCAACGTAACTGGGTGACTATAAAGATACTCTACAGGTATCTCCGAGGGTGTCTGTTGGGTTGGCATGGATCAAGACTGGGATTTGTTACTCCGTGTGACGGAGAGGTATCTCAGGGCCCACTCGGTAATACAACATCACAATAAGCCTTGCAAGCAATGTGACTAAGTGTTAGTCACGGGATATTGTATTACAGAACGAGTAAAGAGACTTGCCGGTAACGAGGTTGAACTAGGTATGGAGATACGATGATCGAATCTCGGGCAAGTAACATACCGAAGAACAAAGGGAACATCATACGGGATTAACTGAATCCTTAACATAGAGGTTCGATCGATAAAGATCTTTGTAGAATATGTAGAAACCAATATGGGCATCCAGGTCCCGCTATTGGTTATTGACCATAGAGGTGTCTCGGTCATGTCTACATAGTTCTCGAACCCGTAGGGTCTATACACTTAAGGTTTGGTGACGTTTCGGTAGTATAGAGTTATGAATAGTGGTGATCGAAGGTTGTTCAGAGTATCAGATGAGATCTCGGATGTCACGAGGAGCTCCGGAATGGTCCGGAGGTAAAGATTGATATATAGGAAGTCCTGTTTTGGTCGCCGAAAAAGTTTCGGGCTCATCGATAGTGTACCGGAAGACCATCGGGAGGGGTATTTCGACCCAAGAGGCTACATGGGCTGTAGGAGAGTCAATACCATCCCTTAGTGGGCTGGTGGAAGTCCCACACAAGGCCCATGCGGCTAGGAAAGAAAAGCCTAGAGAGAAAAGTTGGAAAAGGGCAAAAAAGGCAAAAAGGAAAGGGTCCTAGTCCTACTAGGATTGGAGGAGGATTCCTCCTCTCCTCCCACTTCGGCCGAGGCCTAGAGGGCTTGGCCCTTGCACCAAGCCTCCTCCTCTCTTCCTCTTATATATACTAGAGGTTTTCAGGGTTTTGCACTAGATTTTCAGTCACGTGCTACCCTCTCCTCTAGTGCATAGTTTCTCCTCTAGATCGGTTTTGTACAGTGCTTA